>JAPQWS010000006.1:0-508636 GCA_028651295.1 Catharanthus roseus
AGTGTACTTCGTTCGGAAAACCACAAACCACAAACTATAATACCAACGATCTAAACCACAAAAGCAAAACTCAGAACCACAAACCACTAGCTACTGAAGCCACTAGCGAAGTAAACCTAAAACCACGAAACCGCGAAAAATCATAAATCTTGAACCTAAACACTAAACTTTTATTTAGTAAACACTACGTACCTAAAAATAGCCTATGAGCCACAAAACCTAAAGCCGTAAAGGCCACACAAGAGCCACTAGCATGGGAAGAGCCTAAAACACTTGCAACATTGACGCCCGGACACGAGGACACTGCAAAGCTATGAAAGCCCAAGAAATCCACGAAATCCTAGGCCACACTATGCAACTACACAGGCCTTAGAAAGATAAACCACTAAACCTCAAAACATGGAAAGGCACTAAAGACAGAGACATTCACAGCACACTGAAGCCTTTCGAAGCACGAAACTATAAACCCAGAGAATCCTAAAGCGCACCACCTAAACCACACGCAGTAAACCTAAAAAACCTCCAAAACCAAAACCACTAAAACCTAAGGCAACCTTAAACCACCCAGGTTAAACACTTCAAACTACTAAACTCACAAACCACTTGAAATCGAAATCGTGAGACCAAGAAGCAGTAAACTTTATCTACTAAACACTAGAACCCTAAAAATCAAACGTAAAACCCTGACATTCGGCACACTACCACTAACATTAAACCACGAAGCCACTAAGATGTAAGCCACTAGAGCCTAAAGCGCATGAGGTTTGCAGAGCCGTGAAGCTTTATCGTGTTAAACACTTGAACCACAAAGCCCCAGACCACAAATCCACCAAAGAACATAAAACGTAAAACCATAACATGAGAAAAAACCTAAAAACCCTAACATTGACACCCACAAACCACTAAACCCCAGACTAAACACAAAACCCTAAATGCAGACACAAACTATAAAACCCAGAAATCCTAAATCCTAAGCCACTAAAACCATAAAACACAGAAAGATAAACCTGAGCCCCCAAAACCCCAGACCCAGGGACATGGAAAAGCCTAAAGACCTAACATTCACTTCCCAGAGCCACTAAGCCCTGAGGCCACTAAGCAATGAAGCTCGAAATACTAAAGCCACTAAACCACTGAGCCCTCAAGAGCCCTAGGCCTAAACCACAGCCCATAGAGCCAGAGCACTAGGCCACTAGAGCCTAAACCCTACTGACTAAAACCTTAAACCACTAAAGCGTTAAATGCTAAACTATTAAACCCTAAACCACTTGAAACCAAATCGTGAACCCCGAAACCACTAAAGTTTATCTACTAAACACTAAGAATCCCTAAAACCAAAGCGTTAAACCCTAACATTGACACCCAAAGCCACTAAACCACTAGAACCATAAAGCCCAGTAAACCCTAAACCCTAAGTACAAAACTATAAAACCACTAAGGCCTTGAAATCTAAATCGTGAACCACTAAAGCCACTAAACTTTATCTATTGAAAACTAGAGACCCTAAAACAAAAAACCACTAAGCACTATAGCACTAACATGGAAGAAACCTAAAACCACTAACACTAAACTATAAAGCTAGTAAACCATGAGAATTTTTTATCTTGGACCACTAGGCTCTAAACCTTATCTATTGGACACTGGAACCCTAAAAGCCCGAGACCCTAAGATATAAAGACTCCAGAGACCACTAACATGGAAGGCCTAAAGCCCACTAACCTTTGAGAGCAGTAAAGCTATTGCACCCTAGGCCATAAAGCTTTTAAGGTGCTAACCGTGGACACTGACCTGAGCTTTATATATTAAACCACTGGAACCTAAGGCCACTGAGCCTTAAGCCTAAAGGCCACTGACATGGAAGAGCCTAAAGGCCTGACATTAGGCCACTGAAGCCCTAGGCTATAAAGGCCACTAGCGCGTGAAGAGTTTGAAGGCCATAGAAGCTTTGTCTATTAAACAGCTTGGACACTAAGGCTCCAGACCACTGATCACTAAGGCATCAAGAGCGTAAAGGCCACTGGCATGAAAGAGCCTAAGGCCACTAGCATTGACGCCACGAGGCCTAGAGCCCCCAGACCACTGAGGCACGAGGCCCTGAGTGCCGAGACCTAGGCTATAAGGCCGAAGTCCTAGAGTCCTGAGCCACAGAGCCATAAAGGCACAGAGAGATGAGCCACTAGGCCCCCGAGGCCCCAGGGCCACTGAGGACATGGAAGAGCCTAAAGGCCATAACGTTCACTCCCCCAAGGCCACTAGGCCCTAGGCCATAGGCTATAGAGCTCGAGATCCTAGGCCACTAGGCCCTGAGGCCTAGAGCCTAGGGCCCACGACCACTAAGGCCCCAGACCTCGAGCCCTGAAGCCTAAACCCCTAGCGACTAAGGCAGCCCAGGCCCCTGAGGCCTAGGCCCACAGCCACTGAGGCCCCAGACACTGAAACCACTGAAGCCTAAACCCTATGACTAAAGGCCTTAAGCCCTAACGTTAAATGCTAAACTATTAAACCATAAACCACTTGAAAGCCACTAAATCGTGAACCCCAGAAACCCTAAAGTTTATCTACTAAACACTAGAATCCTAAAACCCGAAAGCGTTAAAACCCTAACATTGACACCCAAAAGCCACAAACCACTAAACCACAGAACCATAAGCAGTAAACCACTAAACCACTAAGCCTGAAAACTATAAAACCACTAAGGCCTTGAAATCCTAAATCGTGAACCACTAAACCACTAAACTTTATCTATTGAAAACTAGAACCCTAAAACAAAAACCCATAAAGCACTATAACACTAACATGGAAAACCTAAAACCTAACAATGAAACCCTAACACTAAACTATAAAGCCCAGTAAACCACTTGAAATTTGTTATCTTGAACCACTAAACCACTAAACCTTATCTATTGAACACTAGAACCCTAAAACCCCAGGACACTAAAATATAAAACTCCAAAACCACTAACATGGAAAGACCTAAAACCACAACACTTTGAGACCACTAAAGCTATAACACCACTAAACCATAAACTTTTAAAGATTTTTTAGCAGTGAACATCAACCACTGAGACTTTATATATTAAACACTGGAGACCCTAAGACCACAGAGCCTTAAGCCACTAAAGGCCACTAACATGGAAGGCCTAAAGGCCACTGACATTAGGCCACTAAGCCCTAAAGCTATAAGGCCACTGAGCCACTAGCGCAGAGGTTTGAGAGGCCATAGGCTTTGTCTGTTAAAGCAGCTTGGACCACTAAGGGCCCCCAGACCACTAATCACTAAGACATAAGACGTAAAGCCACTGACATGAAAGAGCCTAAAGACCACTAACATTGACACCACTGAGGCCACTAAGCCCCCAGACCACTGAGCACTAAAGGCCACTAGATGCCCAGACCACTAAAGCTATAAAGGCCCGAAATCCTAGATCCTAAAGCCACTAAGGCCAGTAAGGCACGAGAGGATGAGCCACTGAAGCCCCCGAGGCCCCCAGACCACTAAGACATGGAAGGCACTGAAAGGCCTAGCATTCACGCCTAAGGCACTAGGCCCTAGGCCACTGAGCTATAGGGCTCGAGATCCTAGGCCACTGAAGCCCTAAGGCCTCAAGGCCTAGGCCACTAAGCCCACGGCCACTAAGGCCCCAGACCACTAAGCCACTGAGCCTAAAGCCCTAGCGACTAAAGACCTTAAACCACTAGCGTTAAAGCGCTAAACTATTAAACCACTAAACCACTTGAAATCCTAAATCGTGAACCCAGAAACCCTAAACTTTATCTACTAAACACTAGAACCCTAAAACCCAGACCACTAAACCCAAAGCGTAAAACCACTAACATTGACACCCCCAAAAGCCACTAAGCCCTAAACCACTAAATCCCTAAACACGAAAACCCCAAAACCCTTGAAATCCTAATTTGTGAACCATAAACCCTAAACTTTATCCATTAAACAGTAGAACCCTAAAACCAAAAATCCTTACACTAAAACGTAAAACCACTAAAACACTAGCATGGAAAACCTAAAACCCTAACATTTAAATCCTAAACCACTAAAAGATAAAACCCTAAACCCTTGATTTTTTTATCGTGAACCCTAAACTCTAAACTTTATCTATTGAACACTAGACACCTAAAACCCCCAGACCCTAAACCACTAAAATGTAAAACCACTAAAAACCACTAACATGGAAAACCTAAAACCACTAACATTGAAACCACTAAACCCTAAAGCGATAAAACCACTAAACCCTTGAAAATTTGAATCGTGAACACTTAACCTAAACTATATCTACTAAACACTAGAACCACTAAAACCCCAGACCACTAAAGCCACTAAAAGCGTAAAACCATAAAACCACTAACATTCACAAACACAAAGACCCGAAATCCCTAAACCCTAAATCCTAAAGCACAAAAGCCGAGACCCTAAACCTTAAAAGCCTAAATCCTAAACACAGAAGCCCTAAAGCCACTAAAGCTATAATACCCAGATCACGGATCCTAAAGCCACAAAAGCCTAAAAAATATAAAGCCACTAAAGCCCAAAGAGCTCCAGGCCACTAAAGCCACTAAGCCCTAGGCCACTGGACCCTAAGCAGTAAAGCCTAAAGGCCACTAAAGCCATGAGATCATAAATCGTGGACCACTGAAAGCACTAAAGCTTTATCTATTAAAGCACTGGATGCCTAAAGACCCCCAGACCACTAAAAGCGTAAAACCACTAAAAGCCACTAACATGGAAAGCCTAAAACACTAACATTGACACCCCCAAGAGCCCTAAAGCCCCCAGACCTTAAACACAAAAGCCCTAAAGCTCCAGACCACTAAAGCTATAAAGACCCCGAAATCCTAAATCCTAAAACCACTATAACCTAAAACCTGGAAAGATAAACCACTAAAGCCACTAAAAGCATGGAAAGACCTAAAAGCCACTAACATTCACACCCAAAAATGCCTAAAGCCACTGACCACAAGAGCTATAGAGCCGAAATCCTAAAGCCATGACACTAAAGCCACTAAAGACCTTTAAAGCCTAAAAAAAAAGCCCCCAGAAACCACTAAAGCCACTAAAAGCCTAAAGACCTTAAACCACTAGGCGTTAAACACTAAACTACTAAACTCTAAACCACTTGAAATCCCAGAAATCGTGAACCCAGAGACCCTAAACTTTATCTACTAAACACTAGAACCCTAAAACCCAGACCACTAAAACCCAAACGTAAAACCCTAACATTGACACCCCAGAAAGCCACTAAACCCACTAGAACCATAAAGCAGTAAACCACTAAACCACTAAGCACAAAACTATAAAGACCACTAAGGCCTTGAAATCCTAAATCGTGAACCACTAAACCCTAAACTTTATCTATTGAAAACTAGAACCCTAAAACAAAAACCCTAAGCACTATAACACTAACGTGGAAAACCTAAAACCCTAACAATGAAACCACTAAACCTAAACTATAAAAGCAGTAAACCCTTGAAATTTGTTATCTTGAACCACTAAACCCTAAACCTTATCTATTGAACACTAGAACCCTAAAACCCCAGAACCACTAAAATATAAAACTCCAAAACCACTAACATGGAAAACCTAAAACCACGACACTTTGAGACCACTAAACTATAACACCACTAAACCATAAACTTTTAAAATTTTTTAGCAGTGAACACTTAACCACTAAACTTTATATATTAAACACTAGAACCCTAAAACCACAGAGCCTTAAACCATAAAAGCCACTAACATGGAAAGACCTAAAAACACTAACATTAAAGCCACTGAGCCACTAAACTATAAAAGCCACTAAAGCGCATGAGAGATTTGAAAACCATAAAGCTTTATCTATTAAACAGCTTGGACACTAAGACCCCCAGACCCGTAATCCCTAAGACATAAAGACGTAAAACCACTAACATGAAAAACCTAAAACCACTAACATTGACACCACAAAGACCACTAAAGCCCCCAGACCACTAAAGCACAAAGCCACTAAATGCCCAGACCACTAAACTATAAAAGCCCCCGAAAATCCTAGAATCCTAAAGCCACTAAAAGCCAGTAAGGCACGAGAAGATAAAGCCATAAGCCCCAAGAGCCCCCAGACCACTAAGACATGGAAGAGCCTAAAGAGCCCTAACATTCACACCCCAGAGCCACTAGGCCCTAGGCCACTGAGCTATAAAGCTCGAGAATCCTAAAGCCTAAAGCCTAAGGCCCTTAAAGGCCCTAAGCCCTAAAGCCCACGGCCTAAGGGCCCCCAGACCCTAAAGCCCTAAAGCCTAAAGCCACTAGCGAGTAAAAGCCTTAAACCACTAGCGTTAAACGCTAAACTATTAAACCACTAAACCACTTGAAATCCTAAATCGTGAACCCAGAAACCCTAAACTTTATCTACTAAACACTAGAACCCTAAAACCCAGACCCCTAAACCCAAAACGTAAAATCCTAACATTGACACCCCAAAACCCTAAGCCCCTAAACCCTAAATTCTAAACACAAAACCCAAAACCCTTGAAATCCTAATTTGGGTTTTAGGTTTTCATGTTAGGGTTTTACGTTTTTATGTTTTAGGGATTAGAGTTTGGGGTTTTAGGGGTTCAAGTGTTTAATAGATAAAGTTTATGGTTTTCAAATTTTCATGCGTTTGGGGTTTGAGGGATTTTATAGTTTAGGGTTTAGGGGTTTAATGTTAGCGTTTTAGGGTTTTCCATGTTAGGGTTTTGGGGTTTAAGGTTTGTGGTTTTAGGGGTTCTAGTGTTTAACATATAAAGTTTAGGGGTTAAGTGTTCACGGTTTAAAATTTTAAAAGTTTTTTGGTTTAGGGGTGTTATACTTTAGGGGTTTTCGGTGTTAGGGGTTTTAGGTTTTTCCATGTTAGGGTTTTGGAGTTTTATGTTTTTAGGGTTCTAGTGCCCTAATAGATAAGGTTTAGGGGTTTGGGGTTCAAGATAAAAAAATTTCAAGGGTTTACGGGTTGAATAGTTTAGGGTTAGGGGTTTGATTGTTAGGGGTTTTTAGGTTTTCCATGTTAGTGTTATAGGGGCTTAGGGGTTTTTTGTTTTTAGGGTTCTAGTTTTCAATAGATAAAGTTTAGGGGTTTAGGGGTTCACGATTTAGGATTTCAAGGCCTTAGGGGTTTTATAGTTTTGTGCTTAGGGGTTTAGGGTTTTGGGTGTCAATGTTAGGGGTTTTACGTTTTGGGGTTTAGGGGTTTGGGTTTTAGGGGTTCTAGTGTTTAGTAGATAAAGTTTAGGGTTTCGGGTTCACGATTTTTGGATTTCAAGGGTTTAGAGTTTAGTAGTTTAGTGTTTAACGCTTAGGGGTTTAAGGTTTTAGTTTTTAGGGTTTAGGGGTTTTGGGGGTTTTGAGGTTTAAAGGTTTTAGGGTTTAGGGGTTAGGGGTTTAGGATTTGGGGTTTATAGTTTAGGGGTGTAGGGTTTAGGGGTTTTTTGGTGTGAATGTTAGGGGTTTTAGATTTTCCATGTTTTTGGGGGTTTAGGGGTTTATCTTTTTTAGGTTTTTAGGGGTTATAGGGTTTAGGATTTAGGATTTTGGGTTTTATAGTTTAGGGTTTTGGAGTTTAGGGTTTTGCGTTTAAGGTTTGGGGTTTAGGGTTTTGAGGGCGTTAGCGTTAGTGTTTTGGGTTTTCCATGTTAGGGTTTTACATTTTAGGTTTTAGGGGTTTTGAAAGTATCTAGTGTTTAATAGATAAAGTTTAGTGTTTAGGGGTTCACGATTTATGATTTCAAGGGTTTAGGGTTTACGGTTTAGGGGTTCGAGGGTTTAGGGTTTAGGGTTTAGGGTTTGGAGTTTTTGGGTTTAGGGGTTTATATTTTTTAGGTTTTAGGGTTTAGGGATTCAGGGATTTTGGGTATTATAGTTTAGGGGTTTAGGGGTTTTGTGTTTAGGATTTAGGTTTTAGGGTTTAGGGTTTCGGGTTTTGTGTTTTGGATTTAGGGATTAGGGTTTGGGGTTTTTGTTGTGAATGTTGGGGTTTTTATGGTTTTTACGTTTTAGGGGTTTAGGGTTTGGGTTTTGGGGTTCTAGTGTTTAGTAGATATAGTTTCGGGTTAAGTGTTCACAATTCAAATTTTCAAGGGTTTAGGGTTTAGGGGTTTCAATGTTAGGGGTTTTAGGTTTTCCATGTTAGTGTTTTATATTTTTAGGGTTTAGGGGTTTGGGGTTTTAGGTGTCCGGTGTTCAATAGATAAAGTTTAGAGTTTAGGGTTCACGATAAAAAAATCAAGGGTTTAGGGTTTTATCTTTTAAGGGTTTAGGATTTAAATGTTAGGGATTTAGGTTTTTCCATGCTAGTGTTTTTAGGGTTTTACGTTTTAGTGTAAGGATTTTTTGGTTTTAGGGTTCTAGTGTTTAATGGATAAAGTTTAGGGGTTTATGGTTCACAAATTAGGATTTCAAGGGTTTTGGAGTTTTGGGTTTAGGATTTAGGGTTTAGGGCCTAAGGTTTTGGGGGTGTCAATGTTAGGGTTTTACGTTTTGGGTTTTGGGTTTGGGTTTTAGCGTTCTAGTGTTTAGTAGATAAAGTTTAGGGGTTTTCGGGTTCACGATTTAGGATTTCAGGGTTTAGGGTTTAATAGTTTAGTGTTTAGCGTTTAGGGTTTAAGGTTTTAGGCTGTTAGGGTTTAGGTTTAGGGTTTAGGGGTTTGGGGGTTTTTAGGGGTTGTGGGTTTAGGGGTTTAGGTTTTGAGGTTTTTAGGGGTTTAGGGATTTCGAGTTTATAGTTTAGGGGTTTAGAGCTTAGGGGTTTTTGGGGTGTGAATGTTAGGTTTTTAGGTTTTCCATGTTTTAGGGTTTGGGGTTTTGGGGCTTAGGGTTTATCTTTCAGGTTTCATGGTTTTAGGGTTTAGGATTTTGGGTTTTATAGTTTAGGGTTTGGTATTTAGGGTTTTGTGTTTAGGGTTTGGGGTTTAGGGTTTTGTGGTGTCAATGTTAAGGTTTTAGGTTTTTCATGTTAGGGTTTTACGTTTTATGTTTTAGGGATTAGGGTTTGGGGTTTTAGGGTTTTAGTGTTTAATAGATAAAGTTTATGGTGTAAAGTTTAGGGTTTAGGGTTTCAATGTTAGGGTTTTAGGTTTTCCATGTTAGGGTTTTAGGGTTTTACATTTTAGGGTTTAGGGGTTTGGGGTTTTAGGTGTCTAGTGTTCAATAGATAAAGTTTAGAGTTTAGGGTTCACGATAAAAAAAATCAAGGGTTTAGGGGTTTTATCTTTTAGGGTTTAGGATTTAAATGTTAGGGTTTTAGGGTTTTCCATGCTAGTGTTTTAGGGGCTTTACGTTTTAGTGTAAGGATTTTTTTGTTTTAGGGTTCTAGTGTTTAATGGATAAAGTTTAGGGTTTATGGTTCACAAATTAGGATTTCAAGGGTTTTGGGTTTTATGTTTAGGATTTAGGGGTTTAGGGCTTAGGGTTTTGGGGTGTCGATGTTAGGATTTTACGTTTTGGGTTTAGGGTTTGGGTTTTAGGGTTCTAGTGTTTAGTAGATAAAGTTTAGGGGTTTCGGGTTCACGATTTAGGATTTCAAGGGTTTAGGGTTTAATAGTTTAGCGTTTAACGTTTAGGGTTTAAGGGTTTTTAGTTTGTTAGGGTTTAGGTTTAGGGTTTAGGGTTTGGGGTTTTAGGGGTTGTGGGTTTAGGGTTTAGGGTTTTAAGGTTTTAGGGGTTTAGGGTTTAGGATTTCGAGTTTATAGTTTAGGGTTTAGGGCTTAGGGTTTTGGGGGTGTGAATGTTAGGTTTTTAGGTTTTCCATGTCTTAGGGTTTGGGGTTTTGGGGCTTAGGGTTTATCTTTCAGGTTTTATGGTTTTAGGGTTTAGGATTTAGGATTTTGGGTATTATAGTTTAGGGTTTGGCATTTAGGGTTTTGTGTTTAGGGTTTGGGGTTTAGGTTTTTGTGGTGTCAATGTTAGGGTTTTAGGTTTTTCATGTTAGGGTTTTACGTTTGATGTTTTAGGGATTAGGGTTTGGGGTTTTAGGGTTCAAGTGTTTAATAGATAAAGTTTATGGTTTTCAAATTTTCATGCGTTTAGGGTTTTATAGTTTTGGGTTTAGGTTTTAATGTTAGGGTTTTAGGTTTTCCATGTTAGGGTTTAAGGTTTGTGGTTTTAGGGTTCTAGTGTTTAATATATAAAGTTTAGGGTTAAGTGTTCACGGTTAAAAATTTTAAAAGTTTATGGTATAGGGTGTTATAGTTTAGGGTTTCAGTGTTAGGGTTTTAGGTTTCCCATGTTAGGGTTTTGGAGTTTTATATTTTAGGGTTCGGGGTTTTAGGGTTCTAGTGTTCAATAGATAAGGTTTAGGTTTTAGGGTTCAAGATAAAAAAATTTCAAGGGTTTACGGTTTTATAGTTTAGGGTTAGGGTTTTAGGTTTTCCATGTTAGTGTTATAGGGCTTAGGATTTTTGTTTTAGGGTTCTAGTTTTCAAAAGATAAAGTTTAGGGTTTAGGGTTCACGATTTAGGATTTCAAGGCCTTAGGGTTTTATAGTTTTGTGCTTAGGGTTTAGGGTTTACGGTTTATGGTTCTAGGGTTTAGGGTTTTGGGTGTCAATGTTAGGGTTTTACGTTTTGGATTTAGGGTTCTAGTGTTTAGTAGATAAAGTTTAGGGTTTCGGGTTCACGATTTTGGATTTCAAAGGGTTTAGAGTTTAGTAGTTTAGTGTTTAACGCTTAGGGTTTAAGGTTTTAGGTTTTAGGGTTTAGGGTTTTGGGGTTTTTTTAGGTTTAAAGGTTTTGGGGTTTAGGGTTAGGGTTTAGGATTTCGGGTTTACAGTTTTCTGTTTAGGGTTTAGGGTTTTTTGGTGTGAATGTTAGGGTTTTAGGTTTTCCATGTTTTAGGGTTTAGGGTTTATCTTTCTAGGTTTTAGGGTTATAGGGTTTAGGATTTAGGATTTTGGGTTTTATAGTTTAGGGTTTGGAGTTTAGGGTTTTGTGTTTAAGGTTTGGGGTTTAGGGTTTTGGGGTGTCGATGTTAGTTTTTAGGTTTTCCATGTTAGGGTTTTTAGGGTTTTACGTTTTTAGGTTTTTAGGGTTTGGGGGTTTTAGGTATCTCTTGTTTAATAGATAAAAGTTTAGTGGTTAGGGTTCACGATTTATGATTTCAAGGGTTTAGGGATTTAGGGGTTTACGGTTTAGGGTTCGGGGGTTTAGGGCTTAGGGTTTAGGGTTTGGAGTTTTCTAAAATGTAAGACCCTAAAACCACTAACATTGAAAACCTAAAACCCTAACATTGAAACCCCTAAACCACTAAGCGATAAAACCCTAAACCCTTGAAAATTTGAATCGTGAACAGCTAACCCTAAACTATATCTACTAAACACTAGAACCTAAAACCCAGACCCTAAACCCTAAAAGCGTAAAACCATAAAACCACTAACATTCACAACACTGAGGCCGAGAGCCCTAGGCCACTAAATCCTAAAGCACAAAGGCCCGAGGCCATAAGCCTTAAAGGCCTAGATCCTAAAGCACCAGAGCCCTAGGCCCTAAAGCTACAGTGCCCACGATCACGGATCCTAAAGCCACTAAAGGCCTAAAAATATAGGCCCTAAAGCCCCAAGAGCTCCAGGCCACTAAAGCCCTAAACCCTAAAGCACTAAAGCCACGGACCCTAAGCGAGTAAAGCCTAAAGACCCTAAACCCTTGAAAGTCATAAATCGTGGACCCTAAAGCACTAAACTTTTATCTATTAAACACTGGATACCTAAAATCCCCAGGCCACTAAAGACCTAAAGGCGTGAGACCCACTAAAAGCCACTAACATCGAAAGCCTAAAAGCACTAACATTGACACCCCCAAGGCCCTGAGCCCCCAGGCCTTAAGCACAAGATCCTAGGCTCCAGGCCCTAAAGCTATTAAGCCCCAAAGATCCTAGATCCTAAAGCCCTATAACCATAAAGGCCTGGAAGATAGGCCCTAAGCCACTAAAGGCATGGAAAGGCCTAAAGCCACTAACATTCACCCAAAATACCACTGAAGCCACTAACCACAGAGCTATAGGCCCGGAGTCCTAGGCCCTGACCTAAAGCCCTAAGACCTTTAAAGCCTAAAAAAGGCCCCAAGACCTAAAGCCACTAAGAGCCTAAGGCCTTAAAGCCACTAGGCGTTAAAGCACTAGAAGCTACTAAAGCTCTAAAGCCACTGAGATCCAAGATCGTGAACCCGAGAACCCTAAAGCTTTATCTACTAAACACTGGAACCCTAAATCCAAAGCGTAAAAACCCTAACATTGACACTCAAAACCCTAAACCCTAGAACCATAAGCCAGTAAACCCTAAACCCTAAGCACAAAACTATAAAACCCTAAGGCCTTGAAATCCTAAATCGTGAACCCTAAACCCTAAACTTTATCTATTGAAAACTAGAACCCTAAAAACAAAAAACCCTAAGCCCTATAACACTAACATGGAAAACCTAAAACCCTAACCACCGAACTATAAAACAGTAAACCCTTGAAATTTTTTATCTTGAACCCTAAACCCTAAACCTTATCTATTGAACACTATAACCTAAAAACCCCAGAACCTAAAACATAAAACTCCAAAACCACTAACATGGAAAACCTAAAACCACTAACACTTTGAGAACCACTAAAGCTATAACACCATAAACTATAAACTTTTAAAATTTTTAGCAGTGAACACTTAACCCTAAACTATATCTACTAAACACTGGGAACCCTAAAGCCCAGACCCTAAAGCCTAAAAGCATAAAACCATAAAACCACTAACATTCACAACCTGAGGCCGAGAGCCCTAAAGCCCTAAATCCTAGGCACAGAGCCCAGAGCCCTAGGCCTCAAGGCCTAGATCCTAAAGCACAGAAGCCTAGGCCCTGAGCTACAGTGCCCAGAGTCCTGGATCCTGAGGCCATAAAGGCCTAAAAATATAGGCCACTAGAGCCCAAAGAGCTCCCAGGCCACTGAGCCACTAGGCCCTAGGCCACCGGACCTAAGCAGTAAAGCCCTAAAGGCCACTAGGCCCTTGAGATCATAAATCGTGAGACCCTAAAGCATAAAGCTTTTATCTATTAAAGCACTAGATGCCTAAAATCCCCAGACCACTAAAGCCTAAAGCGTAAAAGCCACTAAAACCACTAACATGGAAGAGCCTAAAACACTAACATTGACACCCCCAAAGCCACTAAACCCCAGACCTTAGACACAAAGCCCTAAAGCTCCTGACCCTAAAGCTATTAAAGCCCCAGAAATCCTAAATCCTAAAGCCACTATAGCCACTAAAAGCCTAGAAAGATGAAGCCACTAAACCCTAAAACATGGAAAGACCTAAAACCACTAACATTCACACGAAAATGCCTAAAGCCTAACCACAAGAGCTATAGGGCCGAGATCCTGAAGCCCTGACCCTAAAGCCCTAAAGGCCTTTAAAGCCTAAAAAAAAAGCCCCCAAAGACCACTAAGCCACAAAGACCTAAGGCCTTAAACCACTAGGCGTTAAACACTAAACTACTAAACTCTAAACCACTTGAAATCCAAAATCGTGAACCCAGAAACCCTAAACTTTATCTACTGAACACTAGAACCCTAAATCCAAAACGTAAAACCCTAACATTGACACCCCTAAAACCACTAAACCACTAGAACCATAAGCAGTAAACCACTAAACCACTAAGCACAAAACTATAAAACCACTAAGGCCTTGAAATCCTAAATCGTGAACCACTAAACCCTAAACTTTATCTATTGAAACACTAGAACCCTAAAACAAAAACCCTAAAGCCCTATAACACTAACATGGAAAACCTAAAACCCCAACAATGAAACCACAACCTAAACTATAAAGCAGTAAAACCACTTGAAATTTTGTTATCTTGAACCACTAAACCACTAAACCTTATCTATTGAACACTAGAACCCTAAAACCCCAGAACCACTAAAATATAAAACTCCAAAACCACTAACATGGAAAACCTAAAACCACTAACTTTGAGAACCACTAAACTATAACACCACTAAACCATAAACTTTTAAAAAGTTTTTTAGCAGTGAACACTAACCACTAAACTTTATATATTAAACACTAGAGACCCTAAAACCACAGAGCCTTAAACCACTAAAACCACTAACATGGAAAAGCCTAAAACCCTAACATTAAACCACTAAACCCTAAACTATAAAGACCACTAAAGCGCATGAAAGATTTGAAAACCATAAACTTTATCTATTAAACACTTGAACCACTAAAAGCCCCAGACCCTAATCACTAAATACATAAAGCGTAAAACCACTAACATGAAAAAACCTAAAACCACTAACATTGACACCACTAAGACCACTAAACCCCCAGACCACTAAACACAAAACCACTAAATGCCCAGACCACTAAACTATAAAACCCCGAAATCCTAAATCCTAAACCACTAAAAGCCAGTAAAGCACGAAAGATAAACCACTAAGCCCCAAAGACCCCCAGACCACTAAAGACATGGAAAAGCACTAAAAGACCTAACATTCACTCCCCCTAAAGCCACTAAAGCCCTAAAGCCACTAAAGCTATAAAGCTCGAAATCCTAAAGCCACTAAAGCCACTGGAAAGCCCTAAAAGCCCTAAAGCCACTAAAGCCCACGACCACTAAAGACCCCCAGACCACTAAAGCCACTAAAGCCTAAACCCTAACGACTAAAACCTTAAACCACTAGCGTTAAACGCTAAACTATTAAACCACTAAACCACTTGAAATCCTAAATCGTGAACCCAGAAACCCTAAACTTTATCTACTAAACACTAGAACCCTAAAACCCAGACCCTAAACCCCGAAAACGTAAAACCCTAACATTGACACCCCCAAAACCCTAAGCCACTAAACCACTAAATCCTAAACACTGAAAACCCAAAAACCCTTGAAATCCTAATTTGTGAACCATAAACCACTAAACTTTATCCATTAAACGGTAGAACCCTAAAACCAAAAATCCTTACACTAAAAACGTAAAACCACTAAAACACTAGCATGGAAAACCTAAAACCCTAACATTTAAATCCTAAACCACTAAAAGATAAAACCACTAAACCCTTGATTTTTTTATCGTGAACCACTAAACTCTAAACTTTATCTATTGAACACTAGACACCTAAAACCCCCAGACCCTAAACCCTAAAATGTAAAACCACTAAAAAACCACTAACATGGAAAACCTAAAACCACTAACATTGAAACCCTAAACCACTAGCGATAAAACCACTAAACCCTTGAAAATTTGAATCGTGAACACTCAACCACTAAACTATATCTACTAAACACTAGAACCACTAAAACCCAGACCACTAAACCACTAAAACGTAAAACCATAAAACCACTAACATTCACAAACCAAAAACCCGAAACCCTAAATCCCTAAAATCCTAAAGCACAAAAGCCCGAAACCACTAAACCTTAAAACCCTAAATCCTAAACACTGAAAGCCACTAAACCACTAAAGCTATAATACCCGAAATCCACGAGATCCTAAACCACTAAAACCTAAAAAATATAAACCACTAAACCCCGAAAAACTCCAGACCACTAAACCCACTAAGCCCTAAACCACAGACCCTAAGCAGTAAACCCTAAAACCACTAAACCCTTGAAATCATAAATCGTGAACCACTAAACACTAAACTTTATCTATTAAACACTAGATACCTAAAACCCCCAGACCACTAAAAGCGTAAAACCACTAAAACCACTAACATGGAAAACCTAAAACACTAACATTGACACCCCCAAAAGCCCTAAACCCCCAGACCTTAAACACAAAACCCTAAACTCCAGACCACTAAACTATAAAACCCCGAAATCCTAAATCCTAAACCACTATAACCATAAAACCTAGAAAGATAAACCACTAAACCACTAAAACATGGAAAAGCCTAAAACCACTAACATTCACACCAAAAAAAAAGCCACTAAACCACTAAACCACAGAAAGCTATAAAGCCCGAAATCCTAAAGCCCTAGACCCTAAAGCCACTAAAACCTTTAAACCTAGAAAAAACCCCAAAGACCACTAAAGCCACTAAAAGCCTAAAGACCTTAAACCACTAGGGCGTTAAACACTAAATCTACTAAACTCTAAAGCCACTTGAAATCCAAAATCGTGAAACCCAGAAAGCCCTAAAGCTTTATCTACTAAACACTAGAACCCTAAAACCCAGACCACTAAACCCAAACGTAAAACCCTAACATTGACACCCAAAAGCCACAAAGCCACTAAACCACTAGAGACCATAAGCAGTAAACCACTAAACCACTAAGCACAAAACTATAAAGACCACTAAGGCCTTGAAATCCTAAATCGTGAACCACTAAACCACTAAACTTTATCTATTGAAAACTAGAACCCTAAAACAAAAAATCCCTAAGCCCTATAACACTAACATGGAAAACCTAAAACCCTAACAATGAAACCACAACCCTAAACTATAAAAGCAGTAAAACCCTTGAAATTTGTTATCTTGAACCACTAAAACCACTAAACCTTATCTATTGAACACTAGAACCCTAAAACCCCAGAGACCACTAAAATATAAAACTCCAAAACCCTAACATGGGAAAGACCTAAAACCACAACATCTGAGAACCACTAAACTATAACACCACTAAACCATAAACTTTTAAAATTTTTAGCAGTGAACACTTAACCACTAAACTTTATATATTAAACACTAGAACCCTAAAACCACAGAGCCTTAAACCTAAAACCACTAACATGGAAAGACCTAAAACCACTAACATTAAAACCCTAAACCCAAAACTATAAAACCACTAAAGCGCATGAAAGATTTGAAAACCATAAACTTTATCTATTAAACAGCTTGAACCACTAAAGACCCCAGACCACTAATCCCTAATCCATCAAAACGTAAAACCCTAACATGAAAAACCTAAAACCACTAACATTGACACCCATGAAAGCCCTAAACCCCCAGACCACTAAGCACAAAGACCACTAAATGCAGACCACTAAAGCTATAAAGACCCAAAGATCCTAAATCCTAAACCACTAAAGACCATAAAGGCACGAGAAGATAAAGCCCTAAGCCCCCAAGAGCCCCCAGACCACTAAGACATGGAAAAGCCTAAAAACCTAACATTCACACCCCCAAGACCACTAGGCCACTAAGCCACTAAAGCTATAAAGCTCGAAATCCTAAAGCCACTGAAGCCCTAAGGCCTTAAAGACCTAAAGCCACTAAAGCCCATGACCACTAAAGACCCCCAGACCCTAAAGCCACTAAACCTAAAGCCCTAACGAGTTAAAGACCTTAAACCACTAGCGTTAAACGCTAAACTATTAAACCACTAAACCACTTGAAATCCTAAATCGTGAACCCGAAACCCTAAACTTTATCTACTAAACACTAGAACCCTAAAACCCAAACCCTAAACCCAAAACGTAAAATCCTAACATTGACACCCCAAAACCCTAAGCCCTAAACCCTAAATTCTAAACACAAAACCCAAAACCCTTGAAATCCTAATTTGGGTTTTAGGTTTTTCATGTTAGGGTTTTACGTTTTATGTTTTAGGGATTAGAGTTTGGGGTTTTAGGGTTCAAGTGTTTAATAGATAAAGTTTATGGTTTTCAAATTTTCATGCGTTTAGGGTTTAGGGTTTTATAGTTTAGGGTTTAGGGTTTAATGTTAGCGTTTTAGGTTTTCCATGTTAGGGTTTTAGGGTTTAAGGTTTGTGGTTTTAGGGTTCTAGTGTTTAACATATAAGGTTTAGGGTTAAGTGTTCACGGTTTAAAATTTTAAAAGTTTTTGGTTTAGGGTGTTATACTTTAGGGTTTCAGTGTTAGGGTTTTAGGTTTTCCATGTTAGGGTTTTGGAGTTTTATGTTTTAGGGTTCTAGTGCCCAATAGATAAGGTTTAGGGTTTAGGGTTCAAGATAAAAAATTTCAAGGGTTTACAGTTGAATAGTTTAGGGTTAGGGTTTGATTGTTAGGGTTTTAGGTTTTCCATGTTAGTGTTATAGGGCTTAGGGTTTTTGTTTTAGGGTTCTAGTTTTCAATAGATAAAGTTTAGGGTTTAGGGTTCACGATTTAGGATTTCAAGGCCTTAGGGTTTTATAGTTTTGTGCTTAGGGTTTAGGGTTTTGGGTGTCAATGTTAGGGTTTTACGTTTTGGGTTTAGGGTTTGGGTTTTAGGGTTCTAGTGTTTAGTAGATAAAGTTTAGGGTTTCGGGTTCACGATTTTGGATTTCAAGGGTTTAGAGTTTAGTAGTTTAGTGTTTAACGCTTAGGGTTTAAGGTTTTTAGTTTTTTAGGGTTTAGGGGTTTTGGGGGTTTTTAGGTTTAAAGGTTTTAGGGTTTAGGGTTAGGGTTTAGGATTTGGGAGTTTATAGTTTAGGGTGTAGGGTTTAGGGTTTTTTGGTGTGAATGTTAGGGTTTTAGATTTTCCATGTTTTGGGGTTTAGGGTTTATCTTTTTAGGTTTTAGGGTTATAGGGTTTAGGATTTAGGATTTTGGGTTTTATAGTTTAGGGTTTGGAGTTTAGGGTTTTGCGTTTAAGGTTTGGGGTTTAGGGTTTTGGGGCGTTAACGTTAGTGTTTTGGGTTTTCCATGTTAGGGTTTTACATTTTAGGTTTTAGGGTTTAGGTATCTAGTGTTTAATAGATAAAGTTTAGTGTTTAGGGTTCACGATTTATGATTTCAAGGGTTTAGGGTTTACGGTTTAGGGTTCAGGGTTTAGGGTTTAGGGTTTAGGGTTTGGAGTTTTTGGGTTTAGGGTTTATATTTTTAGGTTTTAGGGTTTAGGATTCAGGATTTTGGGTATTATAGTTTAGGGTTTAGGGTTTTGTGTTTAGGATTTAGGTTTTAAGGTTTAGGGTTTCGGGTTTTGTGTTTTGGATTTAGGGATTAGGGTTTCGGGTTTTTTGTTGTGAATGTTAGGGTTTTATGGTTTTACGTTTTAGGGTTTAGGGTTTGGGTTTTGGGGTTCTAGTGTTTAGTAGATATAGTTTCGGGTTAAGTGTTCACAATTCAAATTTTCAAGGGTTTAGGGTTTAGGGTTTCAATGTTAGGGTTTTAGGTTTTCCATGTTAGTGTTTTATATTTTAGGGTTTAGGGTTTGGGGTTTTAGGTGTCCAGTGTTCAATAGATAAAGTTTAGAGTTTAGGGTTCACGATAAAAAAATCAAGGGTTTAGGGTTTTATCTTTTAAGGTTTAGGATTTAAATGTTAGGGATTTAGGTTTTCCATGCTAGTGTTTTAGGGTTTTACGTTTTAGTGTAAGGATTTTTGGTTTTAGGGTTCTAGTGTTTAATGGATAAAGTTTAGGGTTTATGGTTCACAAATTAGGATTTCAAGGGTTTTGGGTTTTGGGTTTAGGATTTAGGGTTTAGGGCCTAAGGTTTTGGGGTGTCAATGTTAGGGTTTTACGTTTTGGGTTTTGGGTTTGGGTTTTAGCGTTCTTGTGTTTAGTAGATAAAGTTTAGGGTTTTCGGGTTCACGATTTAGGATTTCAAGGGTTTAGGGTTTAATAGTTTAGTGTTTAACGTTTAGGGTTTAAGGTTTTAGCTGTTAGGGTTTAGGTTTAGGGTTTAGGGTTTGGGGTTTTAGGGTTGTGGGTTTAGGGTTTAGGTTTTAAGGTTTTAGGGTTTAGGATTTCGAGTTTATAGTTTAGGGTTTAGGGCTTAGGGTTTTGGGGTGTGAATGTTAGGTTTTTAGGTTTTCCATGTTTTAGGGTTTGGGGTTTTGGGGCTTAGGGTTTATCTTTCAGGTTTCATGGTTTTAGGGTTTAGGATTTTGGGTTTTATAGTTTAGGGTTTGGTATTTAGGGTTTTGTGTTTAGGGTTTGGGGTTTAGGGTTTTGTGGTGTCAATGTTAAGGTTTTAGGTTTTTCATGTTAGGGTTTTACGTTTTATGTTTTAGGGATTAGGGTTTGGGGTTTTAGGGTTTTAGTGTTTAATAGATAAAGTTTATGGTGTAAAGTTTAGGGTTTAGGGTTTCAATGTTAGGGTTTTAGGTTTTCCATGTTAGGGTTTTAGGGTTTTACATTTTAGGGTTTAGGGCTTGGGGTTTTAGGTGTCTAGTGTTCAATAGATAAAGTTTAGAGTTTAGGGTTCACGATAAAAAAATCAAGGGTTTAGGGTTTTATCTTTTAGGGTTTAGGATTTAAATGTTAGGGTTTTAGGTTTTCCATGCTAGTGTTTTAGGGCTTTACGTTTTAGTGTAAGGATTTTTTGTTTTAGGGTTCTAGTGTTTAATGGATAAAGTTTAGGGTTTATGGTTCACAAATTAGGATTTCAAGGGTTTTGGGTTTTGTGTTTAGGATTTAGGGTTTAGGGCTTAGGGTTTTGGGGTGTCAATGTTAGGATTTTACGTTTTGGGTTTAGGGTTTGGGTTTTAGGGTTCTAGTGTTTAGTAGATAAAGTTTAGGGTTTCGGGTTCACGATTTAGGATTTCAAGGGTTTAGGGTTTAATAGTTTAGCGTTTAACGTTTAGGGTTTAAGGTTTTTAGTTTGTTAGGGTTTAGGTTTAAGGTTTAGGGTTTGGGGTTTTAGGGTTGTGGGTTTAGGGTTTAGGTTTTAAGGTTTTAGGGTTTAGGGTTTAGGATTTCGAGTTTATAGTTTAGGGTTTAGGGCTTAGGGTTTTGGGGTGTGAATGTTAGGTTTTTAGGTTTTCCATGTCTTAGGGTTTGGGGTTTTGGGGCTTAGGGTTTATCTTTCAGGTTTTATGGTTTTAGGGTTTAGGATTTAGGATTTTGGGTATTATAGTTTAGGGTTTGGCATTTAGGGTTTTGTGTTTAGGGTTTGGGGGTTTAGGTTTTTGTGGTGTCAATGTTAGGGTTTTAGGTTTTTCATGTTAGGGTTTTACGTTTGATGTTTTAGGGATTAGGGTTTGGGGTTTTAGGGTTCAAGTGTTTAATAGATAAAGTTTATGGTTTTCAAATTTTCATGCGTTTAGGGTTTTATAGTTTTGGGTTTAGGTTTTAATGTTAGGGTTTTAGGTTTTCCATGTTAGGGTTTTAGGGTTTAAGGTTTGTGGTTTTAGGGTTCTAGTGTTTAATATATAAAGTTTAGGGTTAAGTGTTCACGGTTAAAAATTTTAAAAGTTTATGGTATAGGGTGTTATAGTTTAGGGTTTCAGTGTTAGGGTTTTAGGTTTCCCATGTTAGGGTTTTGGAGTTTTATATTTTAGGGTTCGGGGTTTTAGGGTTCTAGTGTTCAATAGATAAGGTTTAGGTTTTAGGGTTCAAGATAAAAAAATTTCAAGGGTTTACGGTTTTATAGTTTAGGGTTAGGGTTTTAGGTTTTCCATGTTAGTGTTATAGGGCTTAGGATTTTTGTTTTAGGGTTCTAGTTTTCAATAGATAAAGTTTAGGGTTTAGGGTTCACGATTTAGGATTTCAAGGCCTTAGGGTTTTATAGTTTTGTGCTTAGGGTTTAGGGTTTACGGTTTATGGTTCTAGGGTTTAGGGTTTTGGGTGTCAATGTTAGGGTTTTACGTTTTGGATTTAGGGTTCTAGTGTTTAGTAGATAAAGTTTAGGGTTTCGGGTTCACGATTTTGGATTTCAAGGGTTTAGAGTTTAATATGTTAGTGTTTAACGTTTAGGGTTTAGGGTTTAAGGTTTTAGGTTTTAGGGTTTTAGGGTTTTACGTTTTACGTTTTAAGGTTTGGGGTTTTAGGTATCTAGTGTTTAATATATAAAGTTTAGGGTTTTGGGTTCACAATTTATGATTGGTGTTTGGGATTTAGAGTTTAGGGCTTAGGGTTTTGGGGTGTCAATGTTAGGGTTTTACGTTTTTGGTTTAGGGTTTGGGTTTTAGGGTTCTAGTGTTTGGTAGTTAAAGTTTAGGGTTTCGGGTTCACAATTTAGAATTTCAAGGGTTTGGGGTTTTAGGGTTTTGGGTTTAGGGTTTAGGTTTTAAGGTTTTAGGGTTTAGGGTTTAGGATTTTGAGTTTATAGTTTAGGGTTTAGGGCTTAGGGTTTTGGGGTGTGAATGTTAGGTTTTTAGGTTTTCCATGTTTTAGGGTGCGGGGTTTTGGGGTTTAGGGTTTATCTTTCAGGTTTTATGGTTTTAGGGATTAGGATTTAGGATTTTGGGTTTTATAGTTTAGGGTTTGGCATTTAGGGTTTTGTGTTTAGGGTTTGGGAGTTAGGGTTTTGTGGTGTCAATGTTAGGGTTTTAGGTTTTTCATGTTAGGGTTTTAGGGATTAGGGTTTGGGGTTTTAGGGTTCTAGTGTTTAATAGATAAAGTTTATGTTTCTCAAACTTTCATGGGTTTAGGGTTTAAGGTTTTATAGTTTAGTGTTTAGGGTTTAATGTTAGGGTTTTAGGTTTTCCATGTTAGTGTTTTAGGGTTTAGGGTTTGTGGTTTTAGGGTTCTACTGTTTAATATATAAAGTTTAGGGTTAATTGTTCACGGCTAAAAATTTTAAAGGTTTACAGTTTAGGGTTTTATAGTTTAGGGTTTAGGGTTTCAACGTTAGGGTTTTAGGTTTTCCATGTTAGGGTTTTGGAGTTTTGTATTTTAGGGTTCGGGGTTGTAGGGTTCTATTGTTCAATAGATAAAGTTTAGGGTTTAGGGTTGACGATAAAAAATTTCATGGGTTTACCTTTTTTTTATTTTAGGGTCAGGGTTTCATTGTTAGGGTCTTAGTTTTTCCATGTTAGTGTTATAGGGCTTAGGGTTTTTGTTTTAGGGTTCTAGTTTCCAATAGATAAAGTTTAGGGTTTAGGGTTCACGATTTAGGATTTCAAGGCCTTAGGGTTTTATAGTTTTGTGCTTGGGGTTTAGGGTTTACGGTTTATGGTTTTAGGGTTTAGGGTTTAGGGTTTTAGGGTTTAGGGTTTTGGGGTGTGAATGTTAGGTTTTAGGGTTTAGGGTTTATGGTTTTAAGTTTTAGGGTTTATTTTTTAGGTTTAGGGTTTTTGGTTTTGGTGTGTCAATGTTTGGGTTTTACGTTTTGGGGTTTGGGTTTTAGGGTGCTAGTGTTTGGTAGAAAAAGTTTAAGGTTTATGGTTCACGATTTAGGATTACAAGGGTTTAGGGTTTTGTGTTTAGGATTTAGGGTTTAGGGTTTTGGGGTGTCAATGTTAGGGTTTTACATTTTGGGTTTAGCGTTTGGGTTTTAGGCTTCTAGTGTTTAGTAGATAAAGATTAGGGTTTTGGGTTCACGATTTCGTATTTAAAAGATTTAGGGTTTAACAGTTTAGTGTTTAACGTTTAGGGTTTAAGGTGTTAGGGTTTAGGGTTTTTTTTAGGTTTAACGGTTTCAGGGTTTAGGGTTAGGGTTTAGGATTTCGGGTTTATAGTTTAGGCTTTAGGGTTTTGTGTTTAGGGTTTAGGGTTTTTTGGTTTGAATGTTAGGGTTTTAGGTATCCCATGTTTTAGGGTTTAGGGTTTGGGGTTTTAGTGTTTAAGGTTTATCTTTTTAGGTTTTAGGGTTATAGGGTTTAGGATTTAGGATTTTTGGTTTTATAGTTTAGGGTTTGGAGTTTAGTGTTAGGATTTTTTGTTTCACGGTTCTAGTGTTTAATAGATAAAGTTTAGGGTGTATGGTCCACGATTTAGGATTTCAAGGGTTTAGGGTTTTGTGTTTAGGATTTAGAGTTTAGGGTTTAGGGTTTTGGGGTGTTAATGTTAGGATTTTACATTTTAGGGTTTAGGGTTTGGGGTTTTAAGGTTCTAGTGTTCAATAGATAAATTTTAGGGTTTAGGGTTTACAATAAAAAAGTCAAGGGTTTAGGGTTTACGGTTTTATAGTTTAGGGTTTAGGGTTTAAATATTAAGGTTTTAGGTTTTCCATATTAGTGTTTTAGGGTTTTACATTTTAGTGTTAGGATTTTTGGTGTTAGCATTCTAGTGTTTAAAAGATGAAGTTTAGGGTTTATGGTTTACGATTTAGGATTTCAAGGGTTTAGGGTTTTGTGTTTAAGATTTAGGGTTTAGGGTTTTGGGTGTCAATGTTTGGGTTTTATGTTTTGGGTTTAGGGTTTGGGTTTTAGGGTTCTAGTCTTTAATAGATTAAGGTTAGGGTTTAGTGTTCATGATTTTTGATTTCAAGGGTTTAGGGTTTTAGGTTTTAGGTTTTAGGGTTTATGGTTTAGGGTTCAGGGGTTTAGGGTCTAGGGTTTGGAGTTTTTGGGTTTAGGGTTTAGGTTTAAAGGTTTTAGGGTTTTGGGTTTAGGATCTCGAGTTTATAGTTTAGGGTTCTGGGGTGTGAATGTTAGGTTTTAAGGTTTTCCATTTTTTGGGTTTAGGGTTTGGGGTTTTAGGGTTTAGGTTTTATCATTCTGGTTTTAGGGTTTTAGGGTTTAGGATTTTGGATTTTGGATTTTATAGTTTAGGGTTTGGCATTTAGGGTTTTGTATTTAGGGTTTGCGGGTTAGGGTTTTGTGGTATCAATGTTAGGGTTTTAGGTTTTAGGGATTAGTAGGGTTTGGGGTTTTAGGTAGTGTTTAATAGATAAAGTTTATGGTTCTCAAATTTTCAAGGGTTTAGGGTTTTATAGTTTAGGGTTTAGGGTTTAATGTTAGGGTTTTAGGTTTTCCATGTTTGGGTTTTAGGGTTTAGGGTTTCTGGTTTTAGGGTTCTAGTGTTTAATATATAAAGTTTCGGGTTAAGTGTTCACTGGTAAAAATTTTAAAGGTTTACGGTTTAGGGTTTTATAGTTTAGGGTTTTGGATTTTCATGTTAGGGTTTTAGGTTTTCCATGGTAGGGTTTTCGAGTGTTATATGTTAGGGTTCGGGGTTTTAGGATTCTAGTGTTCAATAGATAAAGTTTAGGGCTTAGGGTTCACGATAAAAAATCTCAAGGGTTTACGGTTTTATAGTTCAGGGTTAGTGTTTCATTGTTAGGGTTTTAGGTTTTCCATGTTAGTGTTATAGGGGTTAGGGTTTTACTTTTAGGGTTCTAGTTTTCAATAGATAAAGTTTAGGGTTTAGGGTTCACAATTTAGGATTTCAAGGCTTTTGGGTTTTATAGTTTGGTGCTTAGGGTTTAGGGTTTACGGTTTATGGTTTTAGGGTTTAGGGTTTAGGGTTTTGGGTGTCAATGTTAGGGTTTTACGTTTTGGGTTTAGGGTTTGGGTTTTAGGGTTCAAGTGTTTAGTAGATAAAGTTTAGGGTTTCGGGTTCACGATTTTGGATTTCAAGGGTTTAGAGTTTAATAGTTTAGTGTTTAACTTTTAGGGTTTAGGGTTTAAGGTTTTAGGTTTTAGGGTTTTAGGGTTTTACGTTTTACGTTTTAGGGTTTGGGATTTTAAGTTTCTAGTGTTTAATATATAAAGTTTAGGGTTTTGGGTTCACAATTTATGATTTCAAGGGTTTAGGGTTTTAGGTTTTAGGTTTTAGGGTTTACGGTTTAGGGTTAAGGGGTTTAGGGTTTGGAGTTTTTGGGTTTAGGGTTTATATTTTTAGGTTTTAGCGTTTACGGTTCAGGATTTTGGGTATTATAGTTTAGGGTTTAGGGTTTTGTGTTTAGGATTTAGGTTTTAAGGTTTAGGGTTTCGGGTTTTGTGTTTAGGATTTAGGGTTTAGGGTTTAGGGTTTTACGTTTTAGTGTTAGGATTTTTGGATTTAGGGTTCTAGTGTTCACTGGATAAAGTTTTGGGTTTATGGTTAACAAATTAGGATTTCAAGGGTTTTGTGTTTGGGATTTAGGGTTTAGGGCTTAGGGTTTTGGGGTGTCAATGTTAGGGTTTTACGTTTTTGGTAAAAGGTTTGGGTTATAGGGTTCTAGTGTTTGGTAGATAAAGTTTAGGGTTTCGGGTTCACAATTTAGAATTTCAAGGGTTTAGGGTTTAATAGTTTAGTGTTTAACGTTTAGGGTTTAAGGTTTTAGCATTTAGGGTTTAGGGTTTGGAGTTTTAGAGTTTTGGGTTTAGGTTTTAAGGTTTTAGGGTTTAGGGTTTAGGATTTCGAGTTTATAGCTTAGGGTTTAGGGCTTAGGGTTCAAGGGTGTGAATGTTAGGTTTTTAGGTTTTCCATGTTTTAGGGTTCGGGGTTTTGGGGTTTAGGGTTTATCTTTCAGGTTTTATGGTTTTAGGGATTAGGATTTAGGATTTTGGGTTTTATAGTTTAGCGTTTGGCATTTAGGGTTTTGTGTTTAGGGTATGGGAGTTAGGGTTTTGTGGTGTCAATGTTAGGGTTTTAGGTTTTTCATGTAAGGGTTTTAGGGATTAGGGTTTTAGGGTTCTAGTGTTTAATAGATAAGGTTTGTGGTTCTCAAATTTTCATGGGTTTAGGGTTTAAGGTTTTATAGTTTAGTGTTTAGGGTTTAATGTTAGGGTTTTAGGTTTTCCATGTTAGTGTTTTAGGGTTTAGGGTTTGTGATTTTAGGGTTCTAGTGTTTAATATATAAAGTTTAGGGTTAAGTGTTCACGGTTAAAAATTTTAAAGGTTTACGGTTTAGGGTTTTATAGTTTAGGGTTTAGGGTTTCAGTGTTAGGGTTTTAGGTTTTCCATGTTAGGGTTTTTGAGTTTTGTATTTTAGGGTTCGGGGTTTTAGGGTTCTAGTGTTCAATAGATAAAGTTTAGGGTTTAGGGTTGACGATAAAAAATTTCATGGGTTTACCTTTTTTTTAGTTTAGGGTTAGGGTTTCATTTTTAGGGTCTTAGTTTTTCCATGTTAGTGTTATAGGGCTTAGGGTTTTTGTTTCAGGGTTCTAGTTTCCAATAGATAAAGTTTAGGGTTTAGGGTTCACGATTTAGGATTTCAATGCCTTTGGGTTTTGTAGTTTTGTGCTTGGGGTTTAGGGTTTACGGTTTATGGTTTTAGGGTTCAGGGTTTAGGGTTTTAGGGTTTAGGGTTTTGGGGTGTGAATGTTAGGTTTTAGGGTTTAGGGTTTATGGTTTTAGGTTTTAGGGTTTATTTTTTAGGTTTAGGGTTTTTGGTTTTGGTGTGTCAATGTTTGGGTTTTACGTTTTGGGGTTTGGGTTTTAGGGTGCTTGTGTTTGGTAGAAAAAGTTTAAGGTTTATGGTTCACGATTTAGGATTACAAGGGTTTAGGGTTTTGTGTTTAGGATTTAGGGTTTAGGGGTTTGGGGTGTCAATGTTAGGGTTTTACATTTTGGGTTTAGCGTTTGGGTTTTAGGCTTCTAGTGTTTAGTAGATAAAGATTAGGGTTTTGGGTTCACGATTTAAGATTTAAAAGGTTTAGTGTTCAACAGTTTAGTGTTTAACGTTTAGGGTTTAAGGTTTTAGGTTTTAGGGTTTAGGGTTTTGGGTTTTTTTTAGGTTTAAAGGTTTCTGGGTTTAGGGTTAGGGTTTAGGATTTCGGGTTTATAGTTTAGGGTTTAGTGTTTTGTGTTTAGGGTTTAGGGTTTTTTGGTTGGAATGTTAGGGTTTTAGGTATTCCAGTCTTAGGGTTTCGGGTTTGGGGTTTTAGTGTGTAGGGTTTATCTTTTTAGGTTTTAGGGTTATAGGGTTTAGGATTTAGGATTTTGGGTTTTATAGTTTAGGGTTTGGAGTTTAGTGTTAGGATTTTTTGTTTCACGGTTCTAGTGTTTAATAGATAAAGTTTAGGGTGTATAGTCCACGATTTAGGATTTCAAGGGTTTAGGGTTTTGGGGTGTTAATGTTAGTGTTTTACATTTTAGGGTTTAGGGTTTGGGGTTTTAAGGTTCTAGTGTTCAATAGATAAAGTTTAGGGTTTAGGGTTTACGATAAAAAAGTCAAGGGTTTAGGGTTTTATAGTTTAGGGTTTAGGGTTTAAATATTAAGGTTTTAGGTTTTCCATATTAGTGTTTTAGGGTTTTACGTTTTAGTGTTAGGATTTTTGGTGTTAGCGTTCTAGTGTTTAAAAGATGATGTTTAGGGTTTATGGTTTACGATTTAGGATTTCAAGGGTTTAGGGTTTCGTGTTTAAGATTTAGGGTTTAGGGTTTTGGGTGTCAATGTTAGGGTTTTACGTTTTGGGTTTAGGGTTTGGGTTTTAGGGTTCTAGTGTTTAATAGATTAAGGTTAGGGTTTAGTGTGCACGATTTTTTATTTCAAGGGTTTAGGGTTTTAGGTTTTATGTTTTAGGGTTTACGGTTTAGGGTTCAGGGGTTTAGGGTCTAGGGTTTGGAGTTTTTGGGTTTAGGGTTTATATTTTTAGGTTTTAGGGTTTAGGGTTCAGGATTTTGGGTATTATAGTTTAGGGTTTAGGGTTTTGTGTTTGGGATTTAGGGTTTAAGGCTTAGGGTTTTGGGGTGTCAATGTTCGGGTTTTACGTTTTGGGTTTAGGGTTTGGGTTTTAGGGTTCTAGTGTTTAGTAGATGAAGTTTAGGGTTTCGGGTTCACGATTTAGGATTTCAAGGGTTTAGGGTTTAATAGTTTAGTGTTTAACGTTTAGGGTTTAAGGTTTTAGCTGTTAGGGTTTAGGTTTAGGGTTTAGGGTTTAGGGTTTAGGGTTTTAGGTTTTTGGGTTTAGGGTTTAGGTTTTAAGGTTTTAGGGTTTTGGGTTTAGGATTTCGAGTTTACAGTTTAGGGTTTTGGGGTGTGAATGTTAGGTTTTAAGGTTTTCCATGTTTTTGGGTTTAGGGTTTGGGGTTTTAGGGTTTAGGGTTTATCTTTCTGGGTTTTAGGGTTTTAGGGTTTAGGATTTAGGATTTTGGGTTTTATAGTTTAGGGTTTGGCATTTAGGGTTTTGTATTTAGGGTTTGGGGGTTAGGGTTTTGTGGTATCAATGTTAGGGTTTTAGGTTTTACATGTTAGGTTTTAGGTTTTATGTTTTAGGGATTAGTAGGGTTTGGGGTTTTAGGTAGTGTTTAATAGATAAAGTTTATGGTTCTCAAATTTTCATGGGTTTAGGGTTTAGGGTTTATAGGTTAGGGTTTAGGGTTTCATGTTAGGGTTTTAGGTTTTCCATGTTTGGGTTTTAGGGTTTAGGGTTTGTGGTTTTAGTGTTCTAGTGTTTAATATATAAAGTTTCGGGTTAAGTGTTCATTGTTAAAAATTTTAAAGGTTTACGGTTTAGGGTTTTGTAGTTTAGGGTTTAGGGTTTTCATGTTAGGGTTTTAAGTTTTCCATGGTAGGGTTTTCGAGTTTTATATTTTAGGGTTCGGGGTTTTAGGATTCTAGTGTTCAATAGATAAAGTTTAGGGTTTAGGGTTCACGATAAAAAATCTCAAGGGTTTACGGTTTTATAGTTCTAGGTTAGGGTTTCATTGTTAGGGTTTTAGGTTTTCCATGTTAGTGTTGTAGGGCTTAGGGTTTTAGTTTTAGGGTTCTAGTTTTCAATAGATAAAGTTTAGGGTTTAGGGTTCACAATTTAGGATTTCTAGGCTTTAGGGTTTTATAGTTTGGTGCTTAGGGTTTAGGGTTTACGGTTTATGGTTTTAGGGTTTAGGGTTTAGGGTTTTGGGTGTCAATGTTAGGGTTTTACGTTTTGGGTTTAGGGTTTGGGTTTTAGGGTTATAGTGTTTAGTAGATAAGGTTTAGGGTTTCGGGTTCACGATTTTGGATTTCAAGGGTTTAGAGTTTAATAGTTTAGTGTTTAACGTTTAGGGTTTAAGGTTTTAGGTTTAGGGTTTAGGGTTTTGGTGTTTTTTTAGGTTTAAAGGTTTCGGGTTTAGGGTTATGGTTTAGGATTTCGGGTTTATAGTTTTGGGCTTAGGGTTTTTGGTTTAGAGTTTAGGGTTTTTTGGCTTGAATGTTAGCGTTTTAGGTTTTCCATGTTTTAGGGCTTAGGGTTTGGGGTTTTAAGCTTTAGGGTTTATCTTTTTAGGTTTTAGGGTTTAGGGTTTAGGATTTAGGATTTTTGGTTTTATAGTTTAGGGTTTGGAGTTTAGTATTTTGTGTTTAAGGTTTGGGGTTTTGGATTTTGGGGTGTCAATGTTAGTGTTTTAGGTTTTTCCATGTTAGGGTTTTACGTTTTACGTTTTAGGGTTTGGGGTTTTAGGTATCCAGAGTAGATAAAGTTTTTGATTTAGGGTTCACAATTTATGATTTCAAGGATTTAGGGTTTTAGGTTTTAGGTTTAAGGGTTTACGGTTTCGGGGTTATAGTTTTGGGTTTAGGGTTTAAATGTCTGGGTCTTAGGTTTTCCATATTAGTGTATTAGGGTTTTACGTTTTAGTGTTAGGATTTTTAGTGTTAGGGTTCTAGTGTTAAATAGATAAAGTTTAGGGTTTATGGTTTACGATTTTGGATTTCAAGGGATTAGGGTTTTGTGTTTAGGATTTAGGGTTTAGGGTTTTGGGTGTCAATGTTAGGGTTTTACGTTTTGGGTTTAGGGTTTGGGTTTTAGGGTTCTAGTGCTTAGTAGATAAAGTTTAGGGTTTCGGGTTCACGATTTTTGATTTCAAGGGATTAGAGTTTAATACTTTAGTGTTTAACGTTTAGGGTTTAAGGTTTTAGGTTTTAGGGTTTTGGGGTTTTTTTAGGTTTAACGGTTTTAGGGTTTGGGGTTAGTGTTTAGGATTTCGGCTTTATAGTTTAGGGTTTAGGGTTTTGTGTTTATGGTGTAGGGTTTTTTGGTGTGAATGTTAAGGTTTTAGGTTTTCCATGTTTTAGGGTTTAGGGTTTGGGGTTTTAGGGTTTAGGGTTTATCTTTTTAGGTTTTAGGGTTATAGGGTTTAGGATTTAGGATTTTGGGTTTTATAGTTTAGGGTTTGGAGTTTAGTGTTTTGTGTTTAAGGTTTGGGGTTTAGGGTTTTGGGACGTCAATGTTAGTGTTTTAGGTTTTCCATGTTATGGTTTTAGGGTTTTACGTTTTACGTTTTAGGGTTTTGGGTTTTAGGTATCTAGTGTTTAATAGATAAAGTTTAGGGTTTAGGGTTCTCAATTTATGATTTCAAGGGTTTAGGGTTTTCGGTTTTAGGTTTTAGGGTTTACGGTTTAGAGGTTTAGGGTTTATAGTTTAGGGTTTTGGGTTTAACTGTCAGGGTCTTAGGTTTTCCATATTAGTGTTTTAGGGTTTTACGTTTTAGTGTTAGGATTTTTGGTGTTAGGGTTCCAGTGTTACATCGATAAAGTTTAGGGTTTATGGTTTACGATTTTAGTATTTCAAGGGTTTAGGGTTTTGTGTTTAGGATTTAGGGTTTAGGGTTTTGGGTGTCAATGTTAGGGCTTTACGTTTTGGGTTTAGGGTTTGGGTTTTAGGGTTCTAGTGCTTAGTAGATAAAGTTTTGGATTTCGGGTTCACGATTTTGGATTCAAGGATTTAGAGTTTATAGTTTAGTATTTAACGTTTGGGGTTTAAGGTTTTAGGATTTAGGGTTTTGTGGTTTTTTTAGGTTTCAAGGTTTTAGGGTTTGGGGTTAGTGTATAGGATTTCGGGTTTATAGTTTTGGGTTTAGGGTTTTTTGTTTAGTGTTTAGGGTTTTCTGGTTAGAATGTTAGGGTTTTAGAATGTTAGGGTTTGGGGTTTTAGGGTTTAGGGTTTATCTTTTAAGGTTTTAGGGTTATAGGGTTTAGGATTTAGGATTTTGGGTTTTATGGTTTAGGGTTTGGAGTTTAGGGTTTTGTGTTTAAGGCTTGGGTTTAGGGTTTTGGGGTGTTAATGTTAGTGTTTTAGGTTTTCCATGTTAGGGTTTTAGGGTTTTACGTTTTACGTTTTAGGGTTTGGGGTTTTAGGTATGTAGTGTTTAATAGATAAAGTTTTGGGTTTAGGGTTCACAATTCAGGATTTCAAGGGTTTAGGGTTTTAGATTTTAGGGTTTACGGTTTAGGGTTAAGGGGTTTAGGGTTTAGGGTTTGGAGTTTTTGGGTTTAGGGTTTATATTTTTAGGTTTTAGGGTTTACAGTTCAGGATTTTGGGTATTATAGTTTAGGGTTTAGGGTTTTGTGTTTAGTATTTAGGTTTTAATGTTTAGGGTTTCGGGTTTTGTATTTAGGATTTGGGGTTTAGGGTTTCGGGTTGTTAATGATAGGATTTTATGGATTTACGTTTTGGGGTTAAGTTTTTGGTTTTGGGGTTCTTGTGTTTAGTGGATATAGTGTAGGGTTAAGTGTTCACGATTCAAATTTTTAAGGGTTTAGGGTTTTATCGTTTAGGGGATAGGGTTCCAATGTTAGGGTTTTAGGTTTTCCATGTTAGGGTCTTAGGGTTTTACATTTTAGGGTTTAGGGTTTGGGGTTTTAGGTGTCTAGTGTTCAATAGATAAAGTTTAGATTATAGGGTTAACGATAAAAAAATCAAGGGTTTAGGGTTTTAGCTTTTAGGGTTTAGGATTTAAATGTTAGGGTTTTAGGTTTTCCATGCTAGCGTTTTAGGGTTCTACGTTTTAGTGTTAGGATTTTTGGTTTTAGGGTTCTAGTGTTTAATGGATAAAGTTTAGGGTTTATTGTTCACAAATTAGGATTTCAAGGGTTTCGAGTTTTGTGTTTAAGATTTAGGGTTTAGGGCTTAGGGTTTTGGGGTGTCAATGTTAGGGTTTTACTTTTTGGGTTTAGGGTTTGGGTTTTAGGGATCTAGTGTTTAGTAGATAAAGTTTAGGGTTCCGGGTTCACGATTTAGGATTTCAGGGGTTTAGGGTTTAACAGTACTGTATAACGTTTAGGGTTTAAGGTTTTAGCTGTTAGGGTTTAGGTTTAGGGTTTAGGGTTTGGAGTTTTTGGGTTTTGGGTTTAGGGTTTAGGTTTTAAGGTTTTAGGGTTTAGGGTTTTGGATTTCGAGTTTATAGTTTTGGGTTTTGGGGTGTGAATGTTAGGTTTTATGGTTTTCCATGTTTTTGGGTTTAGGGTTTGGGGTTTTAGTGTTTAGGGTTTATCTTTCTAGTTTTAGGGTTTTAGGGTTTAGGATTTAGGATTTTGGGTTTTATAGTTTAGGGTTTGGCATTTAGGGTTTTGTGTTTAGGGTTTGGGGGTTAGGGTTTTGTGGTGTCGATGTTAGGGTTTTAGGTTTTTCATTTTAGGTTTTAGGTTTTATGTCCTAGGGATGACGGTTTGGGGTTTTAGGGTTCTAGTGTTTAATGGATAAAGTTTATGGTTTTCAAATTTTCATGGGTTTAGGGTTTAGGGTTTTATAGTTTAGGGTTTAGGGTTGAATGTTAGGGTTTTAGGTTTTCCATGTTAGGGTTTTAGGGTTTAGGGTTTGTGGTTTTAGGGTTCTAGTGTTTAATATATAAAGTTTAGTGTTAAGTATTCACTTTTTAAAATTTTAAAGGTTTACGGTTTAGGGTTTTATAGTTTAGGGTTTAGGGTTTTCATGTTAGGGTTTTAGGTTTTCCATGTTAGGGTTTTCGAGTTTTTTATTTTAGGGTTCGGGGTTTTAAGGTTCTAGTGTTCAATAGATAAAGTTTAGGGTTTAGGGTTCACGATAAAAAATCTCAAGGGTTTACGATTTTATAGTTCAGGGTTAGGGTTTCATTGTTAGGGTTTTAGGTTTTCCATGTTAGTGTTATAGGGCTTAGGGTTTTTGTTTTAGGGTTCTAGTTTTCAATAGATAAAGTTTTGGGTTTAGGGTTCACGAATTAGGAGTTCAAGGCCTTAGGGTTTTATTGTTTGGTGCTTATGGTTTAGGGTTTACGGTTTATGGTTTTTGGGTTTAGGGTTTGGGGTTTTGGGTGTCAATGTTAGGGTTTCACGTTTTGGGTTTCGGGTTTGGGTTTTAGGGTTATAGTGTTTGGTAGATAAAGTTTAGGGTTTCGGGTTCACGATTTTGGATTTCAAGGGTTTAGAGTTTAATAGTTTAGTGTTTAACGTTTAGGATTTAAGGTTTTAGGTTTTAGGGTTAGGGTTTTGGGGGTTTTTTTAGGTTTAAAGGTTTTAGGGTTTTGGGTTAGGGTTTAGGATTTCGGATTTATAGTTTTGGGTTTAGGGTTTTTTGTTTAGAGTTTAGGGTTTTCTGGTTTGAATGTTAGGGTGTTAGGTTTTCCATGTTTTAGGGTTTAGGGTTTGGGGTTTTAGGGATTAGGGTTTATCTTTTTAGGTTTTAGGGTTATAGGGTTTAGGATTTAGAATTTTGGGTTTTATAGTTTAGGGTTCGGAGTTTAGGGTTTTGTGTTTAATGTTTGGGGTTTAGGGTTTTGGGGTGTCAATGTTAGTGTTTTAGGTTTTCCATGTTAGGGTTTTAGGGTTTTACGTTTTGCATTTTAGGGTTCGGGGTTTTAGGCATCTAGTGTTAAATAGATAAAGTTTAGGGTTTAGGCTTCACAATTTATGATTTCAAGGGTTTAGGGTTTCAGGTTTTAGGTTTAAGGGTTTACGGTTTAGGGTTTATAGTTTAGGGTTTAGGGTTTAAATGTCAGGGTCTTATGTCTTCCATATTAGTGTTTTTGGGTTTTACGTTTTAGTGTTAGGATTTTTGGTGTTAGGGTTCTAGTGTTAAATAGATAAAGTTCAGGGTTTATGGTTTACGATTTAGGATTTCAAGGGTTTAGTTGTGTTTAGGATTTAGGGTTTAGGGTTTTGGGTGTCAATGTTAGGGTTTTACGTTTTGGGTTTAGGGTTTGGGTTTTAGGGTTCTAGTGCTTAGTAGATAAAGTTTAGGGTTTCGGGTTCACGATTTTTGATTTCAAGGGTTGAGAGTTTAATAGTTTAGTGTTTAACGTTTTGGGTTTAGGGTTTTAGGTTTTAGGGTTTAGGTTTTTGGGGTTTTTTTTAGGTTTAAAGGTTTTAGGGTTTGCGGTTAGTGTGTAGGATTTCGGGTTTATAGTTTAGGGTTTAGGGTTTTGAGTTTAGGGTTTAGGGTTTTTTGGTGTGAATGTTAGGGTTTTAGGTTTTCCATGTTTCAGGGTTTAGGGTGAGGTTTTTTAGGGTTTAGGGTTTATCTTTTTAGGTTTTAGGGTTATAAGGTTTAGGATTTAGGATTTTAGGTTTTATAGTTTAGGGTTTAGAGTTTAGGGTTTTGTGTTTAAGGTTTGGGGTTTTTGGGTTTTGGGTGTCAATGTTAGAGTTTTAGGTTTTCCATGTTAAGTTTCAGGGTTTTACGTTTTACGTTTTAGGGTTTGGGGTTATAGGTATCTAGTGTTTAATAGATAAAGTTTAGAGTATAGGGTTCACGATAAAAAAATCAAGGGTTTAGGGTTTTAGGTTTTACGTTTATGTTTTAGGGTTTAGGGTTCACGATTTATGATTTCAAGAGTTGGGGCTTTAGGTTTTAGGTTTTAGGGTTTATGGTTTAGGATTAAGGGGTTTAGGGTTTAGGGTTTTTAGTTTTTTTGTTTAGGGTTTATATTTTTAGGTTTTAGGGTTTATGGTTCAGGATTTTGGGTATTATAGTTTAGGGTTTAGGGTTTTGTGTTCAGGATTTAGGTTTTAAGGTTTAGGGTTTCGGGTTTCGCGTTTAGGTTTTAGGGTTTAGGGTTTCGGGTTTTGGGTTGTCAATGTTAGGGTTTTATGGTTTTACGTTTTAGGGTTTAGGGTTTGGGTTTTAGGGTTCTTGTGTTTAGTAGATATAGTTTAGGGTGTGTTCACGATTCAAATTTTCAAGGGTTTAGGGTTTTATCGTTTAGGGTTTAGGGTTCTAATGTTAGGGTTTTAGGTTTTCCATGTTAGGGTTTTACATTTTAGGGGTTAGGGTTTGGGTTTGTAGGTGTCTAGTGTTCAATAGATAAAGTTTAGAGTATATGGTTCCCGATAAAAAAATCAAGGGTTTAGGGTTTTATCTTTTAGGGTTTAGGATTTAAATGTTAGGGTTTTAGGTTTTCTATGCTAGCGCTTTAGGGTTTTACGTTTTAGTGTTAGGATTTTTGGTTTTAGGGTTCTAGTGTTTAATGGATAAAGTTTACGGCTTATTGGTCACAAATTAGGATTTCAAGGGTTTCGGGTTTTAGGATTTAGGGTTTGGGGCTTAGGGTTTTGGGGTGTCAATGTTAGGGTTTTACGTTTTGTTTTTAGGATTTAGGGTTTGGGGCTTAGGGTTTTGGGGTGTCAATGTTAGGGTTTTACGTTTTGTGTTTGGGTTTTAGGGTGTCAATGTTTGGGTTTTAGGGTTCTAGTGTTTAGTAGATAAAGTTTAGGGTTTCGGGTTCACGATTTTGGATTTAAAGGGTTTAAGGTTTAACAGTAGTGTTTAACGTTTAGGGTTTAAGGTTTTAGCTGTTAGGGTTTAGGGTTTGGGGTTTTACGGGTTTGGGTTTAGGTTTTAAGGTTTTAGGGTTTAGGGTTTAGGATTTCGAGTTTATAGTTTAGGGTTTAGGGTTTTGGGGTGTGAATGTTAGGTTTTAAGGTTTTCCATGTTTTTGGGTTTAGGGTTTAGGGTTTTAGGGTTTAGGATTTATCTTTCAGGTTTTAGGGTTTTAAGTATTAGGATTTAGGATTTTGGGTTTTACAGTTTAGGGTTTGGCATTTAGGGTTTTGTGTTTAGGGTTTGGGGGTTAGGGTTTTGTGGTGTTGATGTTAGGGTCTTAGGTTTTCCATGTTAGGTTTTAGGTTTTATGTTTTAGGGATTAAGGTTTGGTGTTTTAGGGTTCTAGTGTTTAATAGATAAAGTTTATGGTTTTCAAATTTTCATGGGTTTAGGGTTTAGGGTTTTATAGTTTAGGGTTTAGGGTTTAATGTTAGGGTTTTAGGTTTTCCATGTTAGGGTTTTAGGGTTTAGGGTTTGTGGTTTTAGGGTTCTAGTGTTTAATATATAAAGTTTAGGGTTAAGTGTTCACTGTTAAAAATTTTAAAGGTTTACGGTTTAGGGTTTTATAGTTTAGGGTTTAGGGTTTTCATGTTAGGGTTTTAGGTTTTCCATTCGAGTTTTATATTTTAGGGTTCGGGGTTTTACGATTCTAGTGTTCAGTAGATAAAGTTTAGGGTTTAGGGTTCACGATAAAAAATCTCTAGGGTTTACGGTTTTATAATTCAAGGTTGGGGTTTCATTGTTAGGGTTTTAGGGTTTCCATGTTAGTGTTATAGGGCTTAGGGTTTTTGTTTTAGGGTTCTAGTTTTCAATAGATAATGTTTGGTGTTTAGGGTTCACAATTTTAGATTTCAAGGCTTTAGGGTTTTATAGTTTGGTGCTTAGGGTTTAGGATTTAGGGTTTTGGGTGTCAATGTTATGGTTTTATGTTTTGGGTTTTGGGTTTGGGTTTTAAGGTTCTAGTGTTTAGTAGATAAAGTTTAGGGTTTCAGGTTCACGATTTTGGATTTCAAGGGTTTAAAGTTTAATAGTTTAGTGTTTAACGTTTAGGGTTTAAGGTTTTAGGTTTTAGGGTGTAGGGTTTTGGGGTTTTTTTAGGTTTAAAGGTTTTAGGGTTTAGGGTTAGGGTTTAGGATTTAGGGTTTATAGTTTAGGGTTGAGGGTTTTTTGTTTAGGGTTTAGGGTTTTTTGGTGTGAATGTTAGGATTTTAGGTTTTCCATGTTTTAGGGTTTAGGGTTTGGGGTTTTAGGGTTTTGGTTTTATCGTTTTACGTTTTAGGGTTGTAGGGTTTATGATTTAGGATTTTGGGTATTATAGTTTAGGGTTTGGAGTTTAGGATATTGTGTTTAAGGTTTGGGGTTTAGGGTTTTGGGGTGTCAATGTTAGTGTTTTAGGTATCCATGTTAGGGTTTTAGGGTTTTACGTTTTACGTTTTAGGGTTTGGAGTTTTAGGTATCTAGTGTTTAATAGATAAAGTTTAGGGTTTAGGGAAAAAACAATTTATGATTTCAAGGGTTTAGGGTTTTAGGTTTTAGGTTTTAGGGTTTACGGTTTAGGGTTTCGGGGTTTAGGGTTTAGGGTTTAAATGTCAGGGTCTTAGGTTTTCCTTATTAGTGTTTTAGGGTTTTACGTTTTAGTGTTAGGATTTTTGGTGTTAGGGTTCTAACGTTTAATAGATAAAGTTTATGGTTTATGGTTTACGATTTAGGATTTCAAGGGTTTAGGGTTTTGTGTTTAGGATTTAGGGTTTAGGGTTTTGGGTGTCAATGTTAGGGTTTACGTTTTAGGTTTTGGGTAAGGGTTTTAGGGTTCTAGTGCTTAATAGATAATGTTTAGGGTTTCGGGTTCACGATTTTGGATTTCAAGGGTTTAGAGTTTAATAGTTTAGTGTTTAACGTTTAGGGTTTAAGGTTTTAGGTTTTAGGGTTTGGGGTTAGTGTTTAGGATTTCGGGTTTATAGCTTAGGGTTTAAGGTTTTGTGTTTAGGGCTTAGGGTTTTTTTGTGTTAATGTTAGGGTTTTAGGTTCTCCATGTTTTAGGGTTTACGGTTTGGAGTTTTAGGGTTTCGGGTTTACCTTTTTAGGTTTTAGGGTTATAGGGTTTACGATTTAGGATTTTGGGTTTTATAGTTTAGGGTTTGGAGTTTAGGGTTTTGTGTTTAAGGTTTGGGGTTTATGGTTTTGGGGTGTCAATGTTAGTGTTATAGGTCTTCCACGTTAGGGATTTACGGTTTTATGTTTTACATTTTAGGGTTTGGGGTTTTAGGTATCTATTGTTTAAAAGATAAAGTTTAGGGTTTAGGGTTCACGATTTATGACTTCAAGAGTTTAGGGTTTTAGGTTTTAGGGTTTACGGTTTAGGGTTCAGGGGTTTAGGGTTTAGGTTTGGAGTTTTTGGGTTTAGGGTTTATATTTTTAGGTTTTAGGGTTTACGGTTCAGGATTTTGGGTATTATAGTTTAGGGTTTAGGGTTTTGTGTTTAGGACTTAGGTTTTAAGGTTTAGGGTTTCGGGTTTTGTGTTTAGGATTTCGGGTTAAGGGTTTCGGGTTTTGGGTTTTCAATGTTAGGGTTTTATGGTTTTACGTTTTGGGGTTTAGGTTGGTTTTAGGGTTCTAGTGTTTCGTAGATATAGTTTTGGGTTAAGTGATAACGATTCAAATTTTCAAGGGTTTAGGGTTTTATCGTTTAGGGTTTAGGGTTCCAATGTTAGGGTTTTAGGTTTTCCATGTTAGGGTTTTAGGGTTTTACATTTTAGTGTTTAGGGTTTGGGGTTTTAGGTGTCTAGTGTTCAATAGATAAAGTTTAGAGTATAGGGTTCACGATAAAAAAATCAAGGGTTTAGGGTTTTATCTTTTAGGGTTTAGGATTTAAATGTTAGGGTTTTAGGTTTTCCATGCTAGCGTTTTAAGGTTTTACATTTTAGTGTTAGGATTTTTGGTTTTACGATTCTAGTGTTTAATGGATAATGTTTAGGGTTTATTGTTCACAAATTGGGATTTCAAGGGTTTCGGGTTTTGTGTTTAGGATTTAGGGTTTAGGGCTTAGGGTTTTAGGGTGTCAATGTTAGGGTTTTACATCTTGGGTTTAGGGTTTAGGTTTTAGGGTTCTAGTGTTTAGTAGATAAAGTTTACGGTTTCGGGTTCACGATTTAGGATTTCAAGGGTTTAGGGTTTAACAATAGTGTTTAACGTTTAGGGTTTAAGGTTTTAGCTGTTAGGGTTTAGGTTTAGGGTTTAGGGTTTGGGGTTTTAGGGTTTTGGATGTAGGGTTTAGCTTTTAAGGTTTTAGGGTTTAGGATTTCGAATTTATAGTTTAGCGTTTAAAGTTTAGGGTTTTGGGGTGTGAATGTTAGGTTTTGAGGTTTTCCATGTTTTTGGGTTTAGGGTTTGGGGTTTTAGGGTTTAGGATTTATCTTTCAGGTTTTAGGGTTTAGGATTTAGCATTTTGGGTTTTATAGTTTAGGGTTTCGCATTTAGGGTTTTGTGTTTAGGGTTTGGGGGTTAGGGTTTTGTGGTGTCGATGTTAGGGTTTTAGGTTTTTCATTTTAGGTTTTAGGTTTTATGTTTTAGGGATTAGGGTTTGGGGTTTTAGGGTTCTTGTGTTTAATAGATAAAGTTTATGGTTTTCAAATTTTCATGGGTTTAGGGTTTAGGGTTTTATAGTTTAGGGTTTAGGGTTTAATGTTAGGGTTTTAGGTTTTCCATGTGGGGCTTTAGGGTTTGGGTTTGTGGTTTTAGGGTTCAGTGTTTAATATATAAATTTAGGGTTAAGTGTTCACTGTTAAAAGTTTTAAAGGTTTACGGTTTAGGGTTTTATATTTAAGGATTTAGGGTTTCAATGTTAGGGTTTTAGGTTTTCCATGTTAGGGTTTTAGTGTTTTATATTTTAGGGTTTGGGGTTTTAGGATTCTAGTGTTCAATAGATAAAGTTTAGGGTTTAAGGTTCACGATAAAAAATTTAAAGGTTTACGGTTTTATAGTTCAGGGTTAAGGTTTCATTGTTAGGGTTTTAGGTTTTCCATGTTAGTGTTATAGGGCTTAGGGTTTTTGTTTTAGGGTTCTAGTTTTCAATAGATACAGTTTAGGGTTTAGGGTTCAAGATTTAGGATTTCAAGGCCTCGAGGTTTTATTGTTTTGTGCTTCGGGTTTAGGGTTTACGGTTTATGGTTTTAGGGTTTAGGGTTTGGGTGTCAATGTTAGGGTTTTATGTTTTGGGTTTAGGGTTTGGGTTTTAGGGTTCTAGTGTTTAGTAGATAAAGTTTAGGGTTTCGGGTTCACGATTTTGGATTTCAAGGGTTTAGAGGTTAATAGTTTAGTGTTTAACGTTTAGGGTTTAAGGTTTTAGGTTTTAGGGTTTAGGGTTTTAGGTTTTTTTAGGTTTAGAGGTTTTAGGATGTAGGGTTAGGGTTTAGGATTTCGGGTTTATAGTTTAGGGTTTAGGGTTTTTAGTTTAGGGTTTAGGATTTTTAGTTTTGAATGTTAGGGTTTTAGGTTTTCCATGTTTTAGGGTTTAGGGTTTGGAGTTTTAGGGTTTAGGGTTTATCTTTTTAGGTTTTAGGGTTTTAGGGTTTAGGATTTAGGATTTTGGGTTTTATAGTTTTGGGTTTTGTATTTAAGGTTTGGGGTTTAGGGTTTTGGGGTGTCAATGTTAGTGTTTTAGGTTTTCCATGTTAGGGTTTTAGGGTTTTACGTTTTAGGTTTTAGGGTTTGGGGTTTTAGGTATCTAGTGTTTATTAGATAAAGTTTAGGGTTTAGGGTTCACGATTTATGATTTCAAGGGTTTAGGGTTTTAGGTTTTAGGTTTTAGGGTTTACGGTTTAGGGTTCAAGGGTTTAGGGTTTAGGGTCTGGAGTTTTTGGGTTTAGGGTTTATATTTTTAGGTTTTAGGGTTTAGGGTTCAGGATTTTGGGTATTATAGTTTAGGGTTTTGTGTTTTATGTTTAGGATTTTGTTTTAAGGTTTAGGGTTTCGGGTTTTGGGTTTTCAATATTAGGGTTTTATGGTTTTACGTTTTAGGTTTTAGGGTTCTAGTGTTTAGTAGATATAGTTTAGGGTTAAGTGTTCACGATTCAAATTTTCAAGGGTTTAGGTTTTATCGTTTAGGGTTTAGGGTTTGGGGTTTTGGGTTTAGGGTTTTACGTTTTAGTGTTATGATTTTTGGTTTTAGGGTTCTAGTGTTTAATGGATAAAGTTTAGGGTTTATGGTTCACAAATTAGGATTTCAAAGGTTTTGGGTTTTGTGTTTAGGATTTAGGGTTTAGGGCTTACGGTTTTGGGGTGTCATTGTTAGGGTTTTACGTTTTGGGTTCTAGTTTTCAATAGATAAAGTCTAGGGTTTAGGGTTTATAGTTTCGCGCTTAGGGTTTAGGGTTTACGGTTTATGGTTTTAGGGTTTAGGGTTTAGGGTTTCAGGGTTTAGGGTTTTGGGGTGTGAATGTTAGGTTTTAGGGTTTAGGGTTTTAGGTGTTAGGGTTTATTTTCTAGGTTTAGGGTTTTGGGTTTTGGTGTGTCAATATTAGGGTTTTACGTTTTTGGGTATGGGGTTTGGGTTTTTGGGTACTAGTGTTTAGTAGAAAAAGTTTAAGGTTTATGGTTCACGATTAGGATTACAAGGGTTTAGGGTTTTGTGTTTAGGATTTAGGGTTTAGGGTTTTGGGGTGTCAATGTTAGGGTTTTACATTTTGGGTTTAGGGTTTGGGTTTCAGGGTTCTAGTGTTTAGTAGATAAAGATTAGGGTTTTGGGTTCACGATTTAGGATTTCAAAGGTTTAGGGTTTAACAGTTTAGTATTTAACGTATAGGGTTTAAGGTTTTAGGTTTTAGGGTTTAGGGTTTTGGGTTTTTTTTAGGTTTTAAGGTTTTAGGGTTTAGTTTTAGGGTTTAGGATTTCGGGTTTATAGTTTAGGGTTTAGGGTTTTGTGTTTAGGGTTCAGGGTTTTTTGGTGAGAATGTTAGGGTTTTAGGTTTTCCATGTTTTAGGGTTTAGGGTTTGGGGGTTTAGTGTTTAGGGTTTATCTTTTTAGGTTTTAGGGTTATAGGGTTTAGGATTTAGGATTTTGGGCTTTATAGTTTAGGCTTTGGAGTTTAGTGTTAGGATTTTTGGTTTTAGGGTTCTAGTGTTTAATAGAGAAAGTTTAGGGTTTATGGTCCACGATTTAGGATTTCAAGGGTTTAGGATTTTGTGTTTAGGATTTAGAGTTTAGGGTTTAGGGTTTTGGGGTGTTATTATTTGGGTTTTAGGGTTTTACATTTTAGGATTTAGGGTTTAGGGTTTTAAGGTTCTAGTGTTCAATAGATAAAGTTTAGGGTTTAGGGTTTACGATAAAAAAGTCAAGGGTTTAGGGTTTAGGGGTCTCTAGTTTATGGTTTAGAGTTTAAATGTTAGGGTTTTAGGTTTTCCATATTAGTGTTTTAGGGCTTTATGTTTTAGTGTTAGGATTTTGGTGTTAGGGTTCTAGTGTTTAATAGATAAAGTTTAGGGTTTATGGTTTACGATTTAGGATCTCAAGGGTTTAGGGTTTTGTGCTTAGGATTTAGGGTTTAGGGTTTTGGGTGTCAATGTTAGGGTTTTACGTTTTGGGTTTAGGGTTTGGGTTTTAGGGTTCTAGTGTTTAGTAGATAAAGTTTAGGGTTTCGGGTTCACGATTTTGGATTTCAAGGGTTCATAGTTTAATAGTTTAGTGTTTAACGTTTAGGGTTTAAGGTTTTAGGTTTTAGGGTTTTGGGATTTTTTTAGGTTTAAAGGTTTTAGGGTTTTGGGTTAGGGTTTAGGATTTCGGGTTTATAGTTTAGGGTTTAGGGTTTTGTGTTTAGGGTTAGGGTTTTTTGGTGTGAATGTTAAGGTTTTAGGTTATCCATGTTTTTGGGTTTAGGGTTTGGATAACCTAAAACCTTAACATTCACACCAAAAAACCCTAAACCCTAAACTTTATCTACTAAAATTTATCTACTAAAGACTATTCCTTGCATAATTTGTCTTTCCTTGTACTGTCTTGAACGTCTTTGATTATAACTCCTTTGCATATCATAGATCTTTTAAAGAAGTTTGAGAGATCTTTCTTTCTTTGTTGTTTAGATGGTCAATAGATTTTAAAATGTTTACCTCTTTACAATTTTTATCTTGTTGAACTCCTTTCTAATGTTGCCCGCTTTTTATTGATGTTTGCAGGAACAAATTCGAGAATGAATCCTTTTTAAGAGAGGGGGTATGATATGAAATCAACTAAGGATCGTTCTACAATTTTCGAAGGAACAACTAGTTGCATTAGAGAATTGAAGAAATCATGATTGAAAGCTTCAATTGAGGAATTCCAGCTTCAATTCAAAGCTTGGAAAGTTTACAAGACTTTCTAAACTCATTAAAGTCATAAGAAGAGTAGAAAAATAGAGCTTGGCAAGTGCGAAGAGTCCAGCCTACTGGCCGCAAGAGGCTTCTGGCCAAAATGGAGCCTTGATGATTATAAGGCCTACTGCCCGCGGTACCCCCACAGCCTGGAGGCAGAGTTTCTTCAATTTCGAGTCAACTGCTATGTTTGACTCATTTCTTTTCTTTTTTTTTTTTTTTGTGTAATTTTCAACTTTTAATTAAAGGTATTAATGGTCTTTTAAGGCCCTAAGACTATAGTCAAAATAGGGTTTAAACCCTAAACTGTTGTTATTCTATAAATACCCCTTTATGCCTCTTTTGTTAGGAGGTTTTGTGGAAATGATAATTTGAATTGAGAGAATTCCCTTGTAGGTTCTAGGGTTCTTCAACCTATCTTAATTAGTTCTCTAAGAATTTCCTTCCTTAGTGAGTGATCAATTGATGTTTTAGATTGAAGGTCTATGGTACCAATTGATCATCTTTAATTCCTTCTTCAACTAATTCTAGAAGTTCTAGTTTCTTTAGTTGATTGATTTAGGTCATCTAACTTGTGTAGCATGGGTTCTAGGTACTAGATTCTCTAGGGTTTTTGTGGCCAATTTGGGAATGAGTTCTTCCTCACATTGTGAGGTTTATGGAGCTTTGATCTCCTAATATGAATCTCCTTGGCTTGAACGTGATCCAATTTGCTCCCAAGAATAAAATATCTACAAGAGGCTCCTTTGAACACAAGTGATGAAGAACTTGGTACTCCAAGAACAAAATGTAACAAAATTTGAACAAAGAAAACAAAGAAACCTTCCTATCTTTGAGGGAGAATCAACAAGGCTTAAGAAAAGCTCACTATTCTCCACACACACAAGACCTAATTTTCCAAGCAACGCCAACTATAGAAGTTGGCACCTCAAGGAAGAAATAGGATCTGGAATTAGACAAGGAACTCTTAAATTGATTTCCAGAATTGATTGACTAGATTATACAAAAGAAAATATTTTCTCTAATTTACAATGGAAGTGGAAGAACTCTCCCTTGAACCCTAGGTTCAACTCTCTCTATTTCATTAAATAACCAACTTGTTCAAAATGGCTACAATACATATATATATATATATATAGGGCTCCAAATCATGAACTCCCAACCCTAATGGCTAATATTGATTAAGATAAGTTGATCGGCACCTAGACCACTTAATTACAAGTCTAAAAAATTTAACCATCAAAATGACAGGTCAAAGGAGTTAAAATCCATCAATATCTTCAGCTTCTTGAGACCTACCGACGATAGTAGGCCTCGACCTACTGTCGATGGTAGGTCGGACTCTCAAAATAAATTTGGACCAGTACCTTACCGATGACGGTAGGGTAGATGTTACCCTACAGGCAACGTAGGGTAGACGGTAGGTCTGGCTTTTATGGCTTCAAACTCTTCCAAGCTTGTTTCTTTGTGTTTCCTCTTCTTTCTTCCTTGCCCTCGACCTTGTAACCGGTCCTTGGAAGCTCGTAACTGATCCTTGGAAGCTCTCCATGTTCTCATGCTTATCCCGGTCATACAATCCGACCCTCTTTTGAAACGATTCATCCTCGAATCCGTACCTTCAAATAACCATAAGAGGTAGGCAATATTAGAAATGATATTAACCAGAGAAGGAGTACTATGATCAATTTAAAGAAGAACTTGGCAAGTAAAAGCAAATGATCGTCTAGAACACAAGAAAAACAAGCTTTGCAACTCTTCCTTAAAAGGTCTATGAGATGCAAAGTGACATAGATAAAGAAGTTCAAGGACGAATTATCCACGAAATAAACATACAAACGCTATTGAAGCGTAACAAGACTTCTTTAAAAAAGAACACAATTAAAATCAAAGAAATCTTGTAGTTTAGGCGACAAAAGTTATACATGATTTCTTTCAAGAGAGGCATAAAGATGAACAAGGAAATCATGTAGATACATCCACGCAATAACATTAATTCTCAAAACTTCTTTAAATAGAATATGATAGCAGAAACTCAGGTCTTGAAAGGATTGAAGAGTTAACAACAAGAAGTTAGAGAAAGTTTCAAAATTCCAAACAATGAATGATCTTTCAAGAATTTGAGAAAAGAAATTTAAGAAACAACTTCTAGAGAACACACTTTTTAAGAATATTTCGAAACAAGCTTTAAAACCGCAATCCTTGAACGGATAACGAAATTGAAAACTTTCATCCTTTTCAAATCCTAAAACCCATCCATGAATTCCCATAATATAACTCTTCATCTCTTTGAAAGGAACATGGGAGTTCAAACTTTCATTTTCCGAGTCTCTTAAGAGAGATTCATGGATAACAACGTAATGAAAATCCAATCAAAATTCTTCTTAAAATTTCATGAACTTTTCAATTCACAAGGACTCATAAAACCAAAAGAAAGTTTAAGAATGTTATCCACATAAAGCCCAAGAATCGAATTGAAAGTAAACAAGTTATCCAAGACCAAATTCGCAAGACGTTTCTCCAATGAGGACTTTGACATGAAATCCAAGAATTCATCAAAGAAAGTATAAGATTGTTTATTTTTAGAATCCCAAGACTTTCCAGATTCCTCTTCACATACAAATTTCTTCAAGAACTCTTTAAAAGGTAAGTGATACAACAAGGTACCACTAGATTATGTTTCATAGAAATAACAAATGAGTTCATGTTTGCAACTAACAATCCATCTAGAAAAACATCTTTCCAAAGAATTTGAATGAAAGTTTTGAAATGACAAAGATGCTTCTCAACAAAATTCTTCAAAAGTAGTTCCACAAAATCTTTTCTCAAGATGTTTTCACAAAAACTCCATGACAAACTTTAAGTACTCCATAACCATCTTTCTTCTTGTTTTATAAATTAACAAAAAAAAAAATAGACTCCTTGAAATGAAAATGGTATAATTGAAAGCCAAGAATATTTTCAATCAAGAAAGGCATTCAAAAATTTCAATCCAACTAGCATATTATGATCATCACAGTGATTTTCAAGTTGAACCTTCACATCAAGAAATGGTTTTCAAAAAGAGCAATTCTATTAAGGACAATCACAAAAGTTTCAAAGAAGGGTATCATATAAGAACATCTTTCAACGTTTATCCTAATAGACTTATTAAGGATATCTCAAATCAAAGAACACAACTAACCTTCAACTTTCTTAACAAGAAAATTTCCAACAAACGGATCAAGAAATTAATGAGGAATCATGCCCCATATAGACGAATCAACAACAAAAGAAATAATATCAAGAATATCATGCCCACACTTAAGATCAAAACAAGATTGTTCAAGTTTAGCATCTCTAGTAAATAATTGATTCCAAAGAGAGTCATGAAAAGATAAACAGTTAGACAAGTGTATATCAATAAGGCATAGATCAAAAGTTAGAAAGATAGTACATAAAGCTCCTACTATGATCTCATGGAATTTATAAGCATTTAAGAATAACTTCAACTCCTTAAAATAAAATTCAAGGTAAGAAGGAGATGAGTTTGTAAGAAAGATTATTGAAGAGTTCGCTTGGCTTAGAAGCACTCTTTTTCCACCATCCTTTCTTTGGTCTTCTATTCCTAGCACAAAAGAAGCTTCATTAGATTCCAAAAACTCACAAATATTAGTGTCACTCGTTTTAAAATAAGAACCCATTTGGTTTTTAAACTCCTTCGACAACAAGAACTCTTTATAATGCACAAGAAAGAATTTGAAACCAAAAGCCTTTTCCAATAAAGTTTAAAATGATATCTCCACAAGGAGAAATTTAAGCCTTTGACAAGATATACAATTAAACCCTTCACGAGCAACAAAGGTTTTTCCACAAGATTAAGCTCATCAAAACCTATCATATAAGGATCAAGAGAAGTCAACACATATTGCAAATGTTTAACTACTTCTCCTTGAAACGTAACACAATGATCACCAAGTAAGGAAAACAAGGAACCGTCAAAACCATAAGAATTGTTTCCAAGAAAACCGAAGGTGCGATGGTTAGCATCCCCAAAGGAATCACAAATATTCCATGGCTCAACATCATGTGCAATAAAAATAAGACTATCATGAAACAAGTCTTAAACCACTAAGAGATGAGTTCTATCAAGATTAATAAATTGATTGAGCATATTAATGAATAGAGAATGATCCATTTGTCCCATGACATTACAAAAGAGAAACTTAATTACCTCATAGCAAGAATAAGAAATGTAACTAGAATAGAAGGAAGAACGCACACAATTAAACTCAAGAGAAACATTCTCATTTGTAGGCTTTACAGCCCTTTTATCTCCCAATTTTTTTCTTTTTCCAGCCCAATCGTCTTCCTTATTAACCCAGTGATGTTTGGGCCTCAACCTGATTGAATAGGCTGCATTTGTTTTTCTTCTTGGGCTGCCCCTTAGGCCGTCTTCTTGCTGGCTATTTCTTGGGCCGCCTCTTGACCGAGTCTTCTTGCTATCTGCCTCTTAGGCCGCCTCTTGACCGAGTCTTCCTGCTGTCTGCCTCTTGGGCAGCCTCTTGACCGAGTCCCGCGGGATGCCCGTGGCCTGGGCTGGCCACCTGGGTCGTTTGCTATTGACCCGCGTGTGACCGTTCAGTTTGCTCTTCTTATTGATAGCGTCTCCTCGGTTATTGCACAGTCTCTCTCGATTCCCTCTCTCAGCCGTTTCATTCTCTCTTGGTGTCTCTTGGAGTCTTCAAGACTCCAGCTTTTCTTCTCCTTCTTCATTCGGCTCTGCCATTGCTGATCTCTCTGTTTATGTTGTCTAACAGCCTTGTCTTCTGTCACCATTGTTTATCTGTTGGTGAGTTTAGAGAGATAACCGTGAGGAAAGAAAAGAGAGAGAGAAATAGAGGTTGATTGCCAATGATTCTTCCCGGTTGAGGCTCTTTTCTGAGGGTTATAATCCCGATTATCACCTTTCTCTACCGCCATTGCCTCGGCACGGCTACGCCACTGCTCGGCGAATGTGTCTTGTTTGGTAAACCCTCATTTTGTGCTTCTCGATCATCTCTTTGATTTTCTGCTGGCCAGCTTGCCGGCAGTGGTGAGCAAAAACCATTTTTTATTTATATTGGGTTATTGGTACTAATTGGGTGTTGTTTTGTAGATTATTCTTAGAGTGATTTCTGTTCTTCAGAAAGATCAAATCTTTCTGTTTATTTTTCTCTCCGCTGTAATTTTTATTGTTGAAATTGTAATAGTAATAGTATTTGTAATAGTAATTAGGGGGTTTTCTCCAACAATTGGTATCAGAGCCACGGTTTCCGGCTCTCTGGTTCCGGCGTATGGCAGCAATCATCGGATCTGAGAAGTATCTCAGAATCCGGCCAGTGAAGTTCTTCTCCTTCTCTCTGTTTTACAGTTTTTCTTCTTTCTGTTTCTTTGGCTTGCCACCGGCTTTATCTGGTTTATTGTTTTCGGCTTGTAGCCATTTCTGATATTATCTCTGTTTCGGCTTGCCACCGGTTCTGTTTTCTGTTGATTGCTGTTGTGATGGCTTACCGCCATGTTGATTACTATTACTGCTTTATTATTGCTTTACAGTTATTCTGCTTCTGTTCTTTTATTACTTCCAGTTTATTGTTGTTTTATTTTATTTTCAAAAACCAAAACTCATGCTTAGCTTGAATCCAAGAGATTTCAAGTATCTGTGACTTGGCGGTTTTCATTGCTGATTTCAAAAGTTTTTATTCTCTGTCTCTTTCTGCCGTTTTTAGTTGTTCCTGTTTCTTCTGTTATTCTGTTTGTTACTGCTTTGATTTGGTTTTTCTGTGTTGTTTGTGCTACACTGTTTTGTAATCAAAACTAAACCTAATCAAACAAAATTAAAACAAACAATGCCGTTTTTCTTTGGGAAATCTTTCCTCTGTTTTAAAAGGAAAATCCGGACAATTTTTTAATCAAAACTTTTTTTCAAATCTTTCATCTTTCTAAAACCACCAAATTACACTTATTTGTCCTTAAAACATGTCAGTTCCAAAAATTGAAACTGACAGGTTTGATGGCAAATATGATTTTGTAATGTGGCGGAGGAAAATGAAAGCAGTTTTGGTACAAAACAAAATTGCTCCTGCTATTCGCAGCCCTGAAGAATATCCAGAATCTTGGAAGGGTGAAATTCTTAAAGAAAAACTAGGTGATGCTCATAGTTGTCTCACCTTGCATTTGACTGATAACGTTTTACGGGAAATTGATGAAAAAGACAATGCTTTTGAAATCTGAACAAAACTGGAAAAGTTGTGTTTGGGAAAATCTCTTTCAAACAAAATCTATTTAAAAGAACAGCTTTTTGGTTTCAAAATGAGTGGAACAAAATCACTCTCTGAAAATATCGATGATTTAAATAAAATCATTTTGGAGTTATAAAACGTCGGACAGAAAATCTCTGATGAAAATGTTGCAGTCATTTTACTAAATGCCTTACCTGATTCTTTTAATGATGTCAAATCTGCCATTAAATATGGTATAGATGATCTTTCCCTTTCTGATGTTAAAAATGCTTTAAAATCAAAAGATTTGGATTTACAAAAAGAGAACAAGTCTCATGGTGAAAATCTTCTTGTAAGAGGAAGGATTGACCGGAGAGAAACTCCTAGTCATCGTTTTAAAAGTTGTTCCAAATCACGAGAGAAAAGCAAGGTAAAATGTTTTTACTGTGCGAAAGAAGGGCACATGAAAAACAAGTGTTTTAAATGAATCAAAGACGAGAAACAATGTAAACATGGTAAAGGAGGGAATAAAGTCGATAAAACCAACGGTTTTGACTCAGATGGTAACTTTATGTTTTCTGAAGTTCCGTGTGTTTCTCTTTCTCCTTCATGTACTGATGTTGTTGATCATTGGGTGCTTGATTCTGGTTGTTCATTTCACATGTCACCTAATAAACATTGGTTCTCGGATTTCAAAACTTTAAACCAAGGAAAAGTTTTCATGGGAAATAATCAGGTTTGTGATATAAAAGGCATTGGCAGTATTTTTATAAAAATGCATGATGGCGTGACTAGAAAACTCATTGAGGTGAGATATGCTCCTGACTTACGTCAGAATCTTATTTCTCTCAGTTATTTAGACTCTTTGGGTCTCTCTTTTAAATCAAAAAATGGTATTTTACATGTTTTTAAAGGAAACCTAGTCATGCTAAAAGGTTTTAAAAAGGAAACTTTATATATCCTTCTTGGTAAAACTATTTGCAACTCTACTGCCTTGATTTCAAAAACTGTCCCAGAGAAAACTATGTTGTGGCATCGGAGAATTGGCCACATAGTAAAAAGGGGCTTTATCATTTGCAAAAACGAAAACTTTTGTATGGTGATAAAATTGATTCCTTGGATTTTTGTGATCACTGTGTTTTGGGAAAACAACACAAAATCAGTTTTTCTACTAGCACACATAAGTCATCTACACCTCTTGATTATGTGCATTGTGATCTGTGGGGGCCTGAAAAGGCTCCAATTTACGGTGGTAACATTTATTTCCTTTCTATTGTTGATGATTTTACGAGGCATGTATGGGTTTTTCTTTTAAAAACCAAAGATCAAACGTTTGAGAAATTTTGTAACTGGAAACGTTTTGCCAAAAATCATTCTCGAAGTAAACTAAAAACTATCAGGACCGATAATGGTCTTGAATTTTGTAACCAGAAGTTTTCTGGCTTATGTGCATCACAAGGCATTTTACACCATAGAACGGTTAGACATAATCCACAACAAAACGGAGTTGCCGAAAGGATGAACCGTACTATTATGGATAAGGTCTGTTGTTTGTTAGTGTCTTCTGGTATTTCAAAACCATTTTGTGGTGAAGCTGTTAGTACAGCTCTATACCTCATCAATAGGTCTCCATCCACAGCTATAAACTTTAGGACTCCTATAGAACTCTGGTCTGGGAAACCTCCTAGTTTTTCCAACTTGAGGGTATTCGGTTGTGCAGCCTTCGCTCATCAAAAAGAGGGGAAACTAGATCCAAGATCTTGGAAGGGAGTGTTTATAGGATATCCTAGTGGGGTAAAGGGTTATAGAATATGGTTGAAGGGTGAACCAGGGGTGAGGGTTATCATCAGTAGGGATGTCATCTTCAATGAGTTAGAAATGCCCTGTCTTAAAAATAACACCGTCACCAATAATCGTTCTTGTGGTCCTTCTCCTAGTAGCATTCCGGTGGAAGTGGAGACTATCACCGAACCCACTTTAGAGCCGCCTCAGGAACTTGAAACAAATTCTGAGCCTTCTGCTCCTTCTAGTAGCTCTCCCGTTCCTGAAGCTTCTGATCCTATTCTAGATGGTTCTGATGAGGAAGAGGAACATCCTGAGGCTCAAACCCAAGCTCTTTGGGATTATCAACTTGCTAGGGATCGAGTCCGTAGAGTACCTAAGGATCATCCTCGGTATGGTTACTCCTACATTGTATCATATGATTTTGCTGTTGCTTCCTATGTTGATGAAAAAGAACTCTTATGTTTTTCTGAGGTTTTGAAAAGTCCCAATCGCGTTTTATGGTTACGTGCTATGGAAGAAGAAATGTTTTCTTTAAACAAAAACAAAACCTGGATTCTTGTTCCAAAACCTTCAAAACAAAAACTTGTTAATTGCAAATGGATTTTCAAAATAAAGGAGTCTGAGTCTTCTAATGAACCTCCTAGGTTCAAGGCTAGACTTGTTGCAAAAGGTTTTTCACAAATTGAGGGCATTGATTTCAATGAAAATTTTTCTCCTGTTGTTACATACAAAACAATTCGGATTGTTCTTGCTCTTGTTGCTTTCTATGATCTTAATCTTGAACAGCTTGATGTGAAAACTGCCTTTTTACATAGTGACTTTGAGGAAACCATTTATGTGCGTCAACCACTTAGTTTTGAAGTAAAGGGTAAGGAACATATGGCATGTCTTCTGAAAAAGTCCTTATATGGACTTAAACAGTCACCAAGACAATGGTACAAGAGGTTTGATTCTTTTATGTCCAAAATTGGTTTTTTGAAAAGTAATTATGATAGTTGTCTTTACTTTTCTGGTAATAATGTGGATTTTGCTATTTATCTGTTGCTCTGATATGCTGATAGCTTGTCGTCACAAAGCTAAGATTGATAAACTAAAGTCGCTGCTAAAATCTGAGTTTGATATGAAGGATTTAGGTGTTGCATCCAAAATCCTTGGGATGAATATTTCTAGAGACAGACCTTATCATTCTCTCTTCATATCCCAAAAGCCTTTCCTTCAGAAGATAGTATCCAAATTCTCTATGCAACTTTGTAAACCCGTTGCTACTCCTCTTGCTAGCCACTTTAAACTTTCCGACAAAACTTGTCCTAAAACTGAAAGTGAAAAGAGAGATATGGCCAATATCCCATACAGAATGGCCATAGGCTCTGTCATGTACTCAATGATATCTACCCGTCCAGACATTGCTTTTTCATTAAGTCTTCTTAGCAGATTTATGTCGAATCCTGGAAGAGATCATTGGGCTGCTCTCAAGTGGCTATTACGTTACCTAAACAGAACAGTAGATCAGGGTTTACACTACCATAATTGGTCTGACTTTGAATTAATTGGATTTGTTGACTCTGATTTTGCAGGTGACAAGGATGGTAGAAAGTCTACCGCCTCGTACTTCTTTACCCTTGCGGGTAATTGCATTTCGTGGAGGTCCCAAATACAGCCTGTAGTTGCTTTGTCAACTACTGAGGCTGAATATATATCGCAGCAACAGAAGCAATCAAAGAAGCCATTTGGCTTCAAGAGTTATTGAGTGAATTGAATCTTTTAAATTCCAATTTACGCTGATAGTCAAAGCTGTTTACATTTATGTAAAAATCCGGTCTATCACGAACAGAACATATTGATGTCAAGTACCACTTTATTAGAGAAAAGGTCTCCAGTGGTATTGTTGACATAGATAAGATTAGTACTGATAATAATCCTGCTGATTTTAGTACTAAAATTGTAAACACTGATAAATTTATGTTTTGCAGGGACTTTCTTCATGTGCAAGCAGTTTGACTCAAATTGAGTCATTGTTCAGGGATGGAAAATATTGTTCGAGGTGGAGATTATAGGCTTTACAACCCTTTTATCTCCCAATTTTTTTCTTTTTCTAGCCCAATTGTCTTCCCTATTAACCCAGTGATGTTTGGGCCTCAACCTGATTAAATAGGCTGCCTTTATTTTTCTTCTTGGGCTGCCCCTTAGGCCGTCTTCTTGCTGTCTGTTTCTTGGGCTGCCTCTTGACCGAGTCTTCTTGCTGTCTGCCTCTTGGGCCCCCTCTTGATCAAGTCCCGCGGGATGCCCGCGGCTGCGCTGGCCACTCGGGTCATTTGCTGGTGACCCGCGTGTGACCGTTCGGTTTGCTCTTCTTATTGATAGCGTCTCCTCGGTTATTGCACAGTCTCTCTCGATTCTCTCTCTCAGCCGTTTCATTCTCTCCTGGTGTCTCTTGGAGTCTTCAAGACTCCAGCTTTTCTTCTCCTTCTCCATTCGGCTCTGCCATTGCTAATCTCTCTGTTTATGCTGTCTAACAGCCTTGTCTTCTGTCACCATTGTTTATCTGTTGGTGAGTTTAGAGAGATAACCGTAAGGAAAGAAAAGAGAGAGAGAAATAGAGGTTGATTGCCGGTGATTCTTCCAGGTTGAGGCTCTTTTCTGAGGGTTATAATCCCGATCATCACCTTTCTCTACCGCCATAGCCTCGACACGGCTACGCCACTGCTGGGCGAATGTGTCTTGTTTGGTAACCCCTCGTTTTGTGCTCCTCGATCATTTCTTTGATTTTCTGTTGGCCGGCTTGCCGGCAGTGGTGAGCAAAAGCCATTCTTTATTTATATTGGGTTATTTGGTACTAATTGGGTGTTGTTTTGCAGATTATTCTTAGAGTGATTTCTGTTCTTCAGAAAGATCAAATCTTTCTGTTTATTTTTCTCTCCGCTGTAATTTTTATTGTTGAAATTGTAATAGTAATAGTATTTGTAATAGTAATTAGGGGATTTTCTCCAACACCATCTAAGAACAATTTCAACTCTTTAAAGGAATACACAAGGTAAAGAGAAATAGGTTTGAAGAAAAGCTCATTGATGAATCTCCATAGCATAAGAATAGTTTTCCTCCAACGCTTTCTCCTTGGCCTTCCAACTCCATGGTATGTCTCCTTCCGCTCATGGATGTTATGGTGCAAGCATGTTGGAGAGAATTCCTATCAAGATCAAGTATAAAAGAGCAAGATTTAGTCTCTTTACAAAAATGACTAAAACGTGAGTATGAAGGTGGAGGAGGAAAGCTTATTATATCGTAGGAGTAATGGTCCATCTTCCCTTCATTTTCCTTGTTTTGCGTCCAAAATTTCTGCACACATAAAGACTCTTTAACAAGAAAAGAGTTGATTCTGTTAGCAAGAAAATTCACTTCCTCACTCTCTTCAATGGCAACTATCTCTTTTTCTTGTTGCTCTTCTTCATATCTCTCTTGATTTTCCATAAGACTCTCATTTTCCCTTTCTTGCTCACTTTTCTCAAACTCATCTTTTTTTTTTTTTGAGCGCTCATCTCTGTCACTTTCTCTTGAAAGACTAGAATTAGAATCAAGAATGTATAATCTCTCAACTATTCTCTCTTCTTTTTCCACTCTTTCTTTTTCTTTAATTTCCATGCTCTCTTCTCGTTCAATGTTCTTCTCATTCTCAAATATCCATAACGTCTCCTTCAACTTCTTTTGCTCTTCATATACTTGGTGAGGTGCCAAGGACTTAAGAGTGATTCTCTTGCCATTCCTAGTGATGTTGATAGCATTCTTGTCTTGATCATGTTTAGCTCTTCTATCATATATCCAAGGTTATCCCAATAAAAGATGGCTCGTTTGCATGGGTGCTACATCACATAACACTTCATTTTTAAGCAACTAGAAGGAGATAGGCACCCATACTTGCTTGTTAACTTTAACTTCAACACCACCATCTAACATTAATATGTATAAGGTATAGGATGATCAAGAAGGGGCAAACGTAACTTCTCTACTAGATAAGTACTAGCCACATTAATTTGAGTACCAGTATCTATAGTAAGAATTACAATCTTGTCTAGCACCTTGCATTTGGTATAGAATTATTGCTCTTTTTGACACCCATTCAGATAGTCATTTTCACCAATCAATCCTTCGTGGTTAACTTCTATACCACAATTTTTTTATCACTGTAATCATGACTACCATGATATCCTTTATGAACATTATAAGGACTATTCTCACAACAATCTTCATAAGGGATATGATCAAAAGCTTCAGTATGAGAAGAGAAGTTATTAATATCCATTTGACTCCTATGGGTGAAATGTCCATCTCTATGGTGGCTTCCTCTGTAAGCATTCCCACTATAGTCTCCATCCTTGTAACAATTAGACCTTGCTCTAGCAAGCTTAGAATAACCCATCTCTTGTCTTCCTATTACTTCTATCCTTTTGCCATGATGAATTAGCCCAAGTATACCCCATTTAAAGGTTTGTTAAACCTGCACAAAACATTAGGAAACAAGGAGGAAGGACCTCGCCACTCCTTAACTGTTTACTTAAGAAGAATGTACTCAACTCTCGTGTTTACTCTCACTCTCTACGGCTTTTATAACAATAATCTCACCCTCTTGCCTTTACTATTACTCACCCACTAGTGTTGCTTAGTGATTTCTAGAACTTCGAAGTTATAAGAAAATTTCCCAAAGCAATTCAAGCAAGCAATTCTCAATAGATAAGAAAATGAAGTCAAAGTGACATTTTGTTGAACACGTAGAGTACAAAGAGTTCCAAAAATAAATTCAAGAGTATGAGTGAAAGAATAAGTCCAATTCCCACAAAGAGATCAGGAAAACCCTTAGAAATATATCCAAGGAATTTACAAATTCAAAACAAAGACAATTGAAAGCTCGATCATAAAGATTTCATGAGTAGTATGAAAAATTCCAGAAAACAAGGTAGCAAGACACTCCATCACAAAAATCATAACAACTCACTGATGGTAGCTCCAAATCAAGTCAAACCAATTTAGAAAGATACATAACTCAAAGAGGATGAATTTAGGTACAAATTGTCTTCAATTTAAGAGAGTAAACAGTTTAATCACATGTTCTAAACAGTCGCAATTTCTGAACAGCTTGCAAATTTGAATTCAATTGACCCACCAAATCAAATCCAAATCATGTCAAATTTGTTTCTAAAGAACCAAAACTTAACAAGGAATCATACTGGACAGATTCACGTAATTTAAATCTTAATTGTTATGCTTTTCATCTCAATCTTTTCACATGTAATTTTCTGTCCGAAAAATTTTCCAGATTGCTAGGCCTTTTTTTCAAATACTATCAATTGGCCTTTTCTTTAATCAAAATTCAACAAAAGCACATAAACTTCACCTCAAAGAGAGCTTTGCTCTGACACCAAATAGTATTATCTGCTTAGGCTTGAATGACATCCAATTTGCTCTCAAGAATCAACTCTCTACAAGAGGCTCCTTTGAACAGAAGTGATGAGAAACTTGGTACTCCAAGAACAAAATTCAACAAAAAGCACATAAACTTCACCTCAAAGAGAGCTTTGCTCTGATACCAAATAGTATGTATCTGCTTAGGCTTGAATGACATAAATTCAACAAAAAGCACATAAACTTCACCTCAAAGAGAGCTTTGCTCTGACACCAAATAGTATGTATCTGCTTAGGCTTGAATGACATCCAATTTTCTCTCAAGAATCAACTCTCTACAAGAGGCTCCTTTGAACATAAGTGATGAGAAACTTGGTACTCCAAGAACAAAATGCATCAAATTTTGAAATAAGAAAACAAAGAAAAAAAAAAAAAAGAAACCTTCCTATATTTGAGGGAGAGTCACAAGGCTTAAGAAAACCTCACCTACTCTCCATACACTCAAGAAGGACCTAATTTTCCAAGCAACACCAACTATAAAAGTTGACAGATCAAGAAAGAAATAGGATTTGGAATTAGAAAAGGAACTCTTGAATTGATTTGAATGATTGACTAAATTATAAAACGGAAAAGATTTCCATAATTTACAATGGAAGTTGAAGAACTCTCCAAGGTTCCACTCTCTCTATTTCATTCAATAACGAACTTGTTCAAAATGGCTTCAATAATGCATATATATATATATATATAGGGTTCCAAATCATTAACTCCCAACCTTAATGGCTAATCTTGATTAAGATAAGTTGATGGGTACTTAGGCCACTTAATTATAAGTCTAAATAAATTTAACCATAAAAATGATGGATCAAAGGAGTTAAAATCCATCAATATCTTCAACTTCCCGAGACCTACCGGTGATAGTAGGCCTCGACCTACTGTCGATGGTAGGTTGGACGCTCAAAATAAATTTGGACCAGAACCCTACCGGCGACGATAGAGTAGATGGTACCTTACCGGCGATGGTAGGATAGATGTTAGGTCTGGCTTTTATAACTTCAAACTCTTCCAAACTTATTTTTTGCATTTCCTCTTCTATCTTCCTTGCCCTCGACCTTGTAACCCGTCCTTGAAAGCTCACCATATTTTCATACTTATCCCGGGTCAAACCATCTCTATACGTTCTATAGTAGAGCTTGTGAATTGCAAATCTTCAAAAGAAGATCTTCAAGCATGAAGATGCTCCTTGGGAAATGATGGAATAAATTGCAATCAAATTGGGGATTCACATCACTAACTCCTTCATTGATGACCTCTACCATCCTTGATATCTAGTCCGATAATCAATGACTCCTCATGATATTTCTTGCTTATTTCAAGGAGCGACTCTTGATCAAAATGCTAGAGGCATTATTTCAAGCCTGGATCTTATTGATTATCCCAGACATTCAAAAGGTGGTGTTTCCTATAGAAGTTATTAAACGAATCTGTCTTAACTAATAATTCTAACTAGCCAATGTACGAGGGTTATTGACCTTTTGGCTAGAAGTCTCACTTATGAAACATCTAAGTAGAAAGAGCTTACTTCGCTAGACCTTGAATTCGTACTCTAAACATAGAATACTCGTCCACATTATAGTTGTGACCACTATGACAAAATTCGGCTTTAATGGCAACAATAAGTGGCACCAAAAGCTACTTAAGTGCCAAGAAAGCTCATTTGTAGCACCTATGCGGTACTTCACGAAAATGCCATCGAAAATTGTGTCATTTTTTTGGCACTTCATAAATGTCACAGATATATTAGCTGCACAACTTGTGGCATTTATCTAATGCCAAAAATATATTACAAAATATCACTTTTTGTGGCACTTTTTGATAAAGACCACAAAAGTATTTCAATTGTATTAAATTTTATTTTTTATTAAAAAATTAGAATCCCAATCAAAATTAAATATGTGACCATATCTCGAACACAAATGTTACCTACTATTTAATATTTGTGATAGGCAAGATTCAAACACACAACCTCTCTTCCCACCATAAGTGCTTCAACTAATGCACCACATATACTTTTATTATAATTTCTCAATAAATTTTATTTATATTGTATATCAATAAACTAAAACTTAATTAATTTGATTATTTATAGCGCATTTATTTAAGGACTTGTCTTTCCTAAATAATAAAAAATAAAATTTTCACATAAACACTAAATTTCTTATATTTTAGAGAATTTCTATAACACATGCAACTTTTCTATCTTTAGAATAATTTATGAGTTAATAATTTTTCCTCTTATTTCAATTATATAATATGATGTTATAGATTTCATAAATGCAAAAAGCATTTTTTAAAAAATTTCCACTAATATAATTATTCAAATCTTTTAATAATTTTGAGAGAGATCACAACAGTGAAAATAACAAAATTGTCATGCCAAATTTAAGACATACAATATAAAAGTATCACTATATTCTCTTCATATTTTATATCGAAAACATTTTTTTCATGAATTGAAATAATATATGAACCTTAGTCAATTTTTTTTTTGGTAAAAAAGAGTTGATATTTTATTTAAAACATCAGTATTTATTAAAAGATATGTTAAGTTCTTCTAAGTGTTTTCTTTTTGAATAAATATTACAACATAAACTTATAAAGTGCATATTATAAAACTGTAACTTCAACGTTAAAATTTAGTTATATATTTATACATATATATAAATATATATATATATATACATATATATTTATATATGTATATATGTATATATATATATGTATACACGTATGTATGTCTGTATATATATATATGTGTGTGTATGTATTAATTAGTGGTCTTTGAAAACTTGTGTACTATTTTTCTGTCATTATTAATAACATTTAAGTTTGTGTCATATTTTAGTGGCAGTTTTTATGACATTTGAGTTTGTGTCACATTTTTAAGGCATTTGTTATATTGCCATAATTTTGTGGTATTTTTATGTGAGACTTTAAAAAGTGCCACAAAATTGGTGGCACTTATTAGAAAGTGCTATTAAAATATGGCATTTTACAACAAGAGCCAAAAATTAGTGACATATAATAAGTGTAAAAGTTAAGTGCCACCAAAGTCCAAAATTACCATAGTGTGTTAGAGGCGGGGGATTGTGGAGACAAGCCATGTTGGATCCCCCTCCGTCCCAATTTTTTTAACCATCTATAGGTATTTTCATATACTAAATATTTTATTACTTTATTCCTTCCCCCCAAACAAAGAAAAAAGTTTACTATATACACGTGTATATTTTATACCAAATTCTTGGCGTCCTTTATTACCCTATATTCTATAAAGTATAGAGTTCTTTATTACCGAAGAAGTAAAAGTAAACCTAGTTAGTTTCTTCATAGAAGCCTACCTTTCCCTTTAAAAAAACATATTGCTTCTATAAAAAATGTACCGCAGAGTTGGTACCAAAAAACGTACTGCTCCTGCCTTGTTTATATCATCAATGTCAACCTCTCATAAAAAAGAAAAAGAAAATGTTGGTGTCGTCAATGTCAATGTCATAGTCTGAACGAAACGAAGGAAACAAAAAAAGTTGCTTTGTAGAGAGACATTGCAGTTTACTTGAGTTAATGCCTTTTTTTGGGGGGGTTAAATTAATGCTTTTCTTTTTTTTTTTTTTTTTGATAGATTAATGCTTTTCTTTGATTACTTTAATAATATAATTGTTTAGTGTTTAATATGTTCCGTTTTCTGAAATTTAGGGCTTTTGCTTCTTGAATGTGTAATGTTATAATTATTTAATAATATTTATAATTGTGAAGTTAAATTTAATTTTTAATGAAATCATTTTAAACTATAAAAAAGTTAGAAAATTTTACAGTGGAATATTTATTTTTTGGAAGAATATATGCACATTGGTGATATGGGTCATGAAGACTAATAAGCAATGACTAATTTAAGTGAATTGAAAATTAAAATAGATATATTATTATTTTTATGAATTCATTTTTCAAGTTAATTTTGTTATCAACTATGGTCAAACTCAAAACTAGAACTCTCGATGAATATATATTTTAGAAATGTTATCGATAAACATGATAGTGTTATGCATTCTGAATCAAATAGAGATGAGCAAGAATTGGAATCACAAATACTAAAATTAATGAGTATATTCATCCTTTTAAATTACAAAAGATAGGACCAACAGAAGTTGATATTGATGCTCTAGAAAGAGATCCGGGATTACACACTCAAATTTGGAAACACTATTAATCAAAGAGATGAAATAAGAAGAGCTTAATTGAAAATGGGACTATATCAAAGTCATCTTAGAAAAAGACCCTCCTAGAGAAAAACATACTCATAGGTTTCAGCAATAGGATTCAGGCTTTTTCCTTCTTGGTTAGAGTACTCCGAAGCTAGCATGCTGCATTTTGTATGGCTTGTTATCTTTTTGGGGAAAAATCAAGTGGTTGTTTTGGATAAGATACTCTTACCATTAATGGTTTTAGGAAGTGGAAGAAGGTTAATAGTAAGAAATGTGCTTTTCTTACTCATATTCAAGAAGATCCTTGTTTACCACACAATAATGCAATTAGTTGTTGTGAAAATCTATTGAATCAATCTCAACATATCGAAAATGTTATAAATGTGCATACAACATAGCAAATAATAAAGAACAAATTGTGTCTCAAAACCTCTATTGATTCTATTAGGTGGTTGAATTTTCAAACTTATGCATTTAGAGACCATTATGATGTTGGGATTTATGTCCAAAAAGACTTTCTATTTAATGTAAAACTCTATACTTAATGGAATTATTATAAAATAGTCTTTGTGATTATGTGTTTATTTGGATGCATTTATTTAATATACATGCATAAGGTCTACATGTTGGGGTGCGATGCACAATAAGCTATGGATTGCGCTTACTTAAAATACAAGTAATATTACTCTCATCTGGTCAATGGAGTTGAGCATGCCATTGAATTAGAGGTTATTGTATGATAGTCTTCTTTATGGATGATCGTACCTTAGATCAATGAATGGTCTTATCATGACTATTACACAACTGTGCTTGGAGCATATAGAACTCGACCCCATGATAGAGGCTTTCCAGAAAGTACTATAAAGGAAACGAAACCTAGTCTATCACTTGGATGACTCTCTGGTTAGAGTATGTGTTGGCGGTCTAGTGAAGCTACAGTCCTTCTGCTTAGATGTGTTATAGGTGAGACTTCTAGCTATGACGTCAAGATAAGATCCAGGCCTGGAATAATGTCTCTGGGTGTTTTCTTAAGGGTTACTCCTTGAGATAAGTGAGAAACATCCTAAGGAGTCATTGCTTATCAGACTAGATATCTAAGGATAATAGACATCATTCGGGAAGGAGTTAGTACACTCAATCTATAATCAATAATGGGTGTTACATGGAGGAGTATACTCTTCATTATACCTGTAGGGAAAAGACTTGTTTACACAGTATTAGTCTGGTGGTCAATATCTTCATATGGTGGTAAAAAGAGATATTTCAAATGAGAAATACTGCTATTTTATAGCAAGTGTATTTTGTTCACTTTAGTAGCCCAGAGTAATTTAGTCTTTGGTTCCTTGAGTGGCTCATAAAACTTGGGTGACTTAATTACCACAATGCAAGAATAAAAGGACTACAAAAGAAGTAAGGATTATTTGATTAATAAGGCCATGGTTATTTATTAAGTAAATTGGGTCACGCTATTTATTTAAATAAGAAGCTCAAAGGCTTCATTACAAATTGGGTTAGTAGTTATTGGGTTTTTAATTAATTAATTTTAATTAAAGGAAGCCCGAAATAACTGGACCAAATAGATAGGATCATGCTTGTTCTGAGTTGGATTGAAAAGTCCAAGGCCCAGAACAAGCCCATGGCTGAAACACTAAAATCTTTTCAGTCTTAAGTGGCAGCGACCATGTGGATAAATTAACTGCTTGTAGTCTTAGTTGGCAAAGAGAGAATCTAGGAGGTGGTTGTGATAACTTATGAGTTGGAACCTATCCAAAATTCATTGAAGTTGATCCAAACAACAAGACTCTTTATCCCTCATTCATTAAGACATTCTCATGAAATGAACAACCCTCTCTCTCCATTCTACCCAAAAAAATGAGAGAAAAGAAGAACATAAAATGTTCTTCAAGTTTTCTCAAAAACAAATTCTACACTTCTTTATTCTTTGTTTCTCTTTCACTGGAGACTCTTGCAAACTTTGAGGATGCTCCAGAAGGCCTTAAAATCCTATGAGATTGATGAGAAATAGTAAGAGAATTACTGGAAAGATCGTTGAGAAAATCCATTCTAAAAAACAATGAAAAACTTATCTACGAAAACGAAACTGGCGGCCAAGCCATTTTTGGATAGCAATCGTTTAAAAGCACACTGTAAGGGTATAAAGATCCTTTTATTTACCCCCTTTTTATCTTTTTCTGCCCCTTTGTTACCTTCAAATGAGTAATTTTGTTCAAAAACTTGTGGAGATTTTCTTAAAGTGATTGAGTTATTAGCAAAATATAATGATGTACCAAAGGTTGTTTTGTAAAATGCTGAATATAATTCAAGATATACTTAACCAAAAATTCAAATAGAGATTTTACATATGATATCAAGTAAAGAAAATGGGAATACATTTGTGAGGAGATTGGTGAATCAAAATGTTGCATTATTGTTGATGAAGCATGTGATGAATCTGGAAGAGAACAAATGGCTATTGTTTTAAATTTGATGGATTTGTACAAGAATGTTTCTTCGACTTAGTTCATATTAAAGATACTACAATAGCTTTAAAACAAGAAATATGTAAGGTCCTTCCTTGACATTATTTAGATATTTAGAAAATTTGAGGTCAAGATTATGATGGCTGTAGTAATATTTGTGAAGAATGGAATGGACTGCAAGCATTATTTCTTAATGATATATGCATATTATGTCCACTGTTTCGGTTAGAGGTAAGATATTTTAGTTAGTTGAAATTTTAAAATTATTTAGCCTATTATATCATTGTGTAAATTTTTTATGACCAATTTAAATTTCTTGTTATATTTATAAGTTACAACTTGTACTAGTTGTTGTATCCAGAGAAGTTTTTCCAATCTATCAACTCTTTTTGAATTTATGTTTAAAAATTAACACCATTCATAGTTCTCTTACAAGATCTGATGAATTGAGACTTCATAGGGTGGTTGAACTCCAAAAAACTGGTGCAGCAAGCAATCAAAGTTGTACCTCAAAACGACCTAGAGATACTCATTCGGGATCTCATTTTTTATCAATTTGCAGCTTGATAGAAATGTTTCAAGCAACTAGTTCAGTTTTACTGTGCATGTGAACATGGAAAGAATTATCATATATGAGGAGACGCTGATGGTTCTCGTGATATAATGACTTCTTTTGAATTTGTTTTCATTTTATATTTGATGAAGGAGTTGGTTGGGACTAAAAATGTGTTTTGCAAGGTTCACAAAAACAATCTCAAGGCATTGCCAATGATATGTAGTTAGTATCAAGTACAAAGGCAATTATTCACAAACTTAGAAAGAATTGATGGGATTCTATAGTTAATGAAGTGAAACCATTTTTTGAAAACATCACATAGATTTTTTTTTTTTTTAATTTTAGTGCTCCTTATACAGCTCATCGAACTTGAGACCGACGATAACAAGATAAGTTTACATTGGAGCATTTTTATAGGGTGGAGAAATTTTTGTTACGGTAGATGAGTAATTGTAGGAACTGCATCATAGATTTCGCAATGAAGTAATTGAGCTTTTAACTCTTAGCTCATCTTTGGTACCTAAAAGTTCCTACAAAGCGTTCAATATTGAGGATATTTAAAGGCTTATGGAGAAATACTACCCTATAGATTTCACTATGCAAGAAAGAATTAATTTGAGATTTCAACTACAACAGTTTATTGTTGCTATACCTTATGACCCAATACTGAAAGATTTGTCCACAATATCTGAACTTTTTCAAAACGTTAGTGAAAACAAAAAAGTTAAAGGTCTACTTTTTGCTTGGGAGATTGATTTGTCTTATACTAACACTTCCTGTTTCTACAATCATTTTTAGAGCGAGCCTTTTCAGCAATGAAACTAGTTAAAATAGGGCTAATGAATAAAGTGGAAGATGACTTTCTGGCTGATGGTTTAGCTATCCATATTGAAAGGGATATAGCTAAGAGTTTTGATTCTATTTCTATTATCGATGACTTTACATCAGTGAAAGAAGATCGAGCATTACTTAGAAGTATAAGTTTTTATTTGTTCATTTTCTTTTATCTTGTTTAATTAGTTAAATACTATATGACTATATTATATTTAAGCATTTGAATTCTGACTTGATAGTATATATACATACTTGTGAATGCTTGACCTGCCTTGCCCCTCTCCCCCTCCCCCTCTCCTAAATAATTTATTTCAAGCTCCACCACTAGCGGTGAAAGACTGGTTTCTTTTTCTTAATAGTACTTTCTTAAAAACCTCTATCACATACAATAAAATTTAATTCAATAGCATGTCCAACTCCATTGACCGACCAAGAGCAATAGTACTTGTACTTTAAGTAACCGGAATCCGCACTTTACTATGAAACATGACCGAACATGTGGATTGCCTACTTAAAGTACGTGGATCTTAAGTGTGTATGGCAAATAAATGCATCTGAGAAAACACATAATCATAAAGATACTTTTATTCATTCCAAAACAAAATACTTTTACATTGAGTAAGAGTCTTTTTGGCATATTTCCCAACAGCTTCTTACCATGACACAAACGAGTGTCCTAGAAACCGACAATATCTATTTGTCCTATTTCTTTCCACTTTCCATCAAGCATAATTCACATTAGTGTATCAAACAAGATCAAATACTTTATTTCTGGGGTACTATAAGCCATATCCACATGTGTAAACTAGATATCAAAGAATGTATTTTACATCTATCACATGTGACTCTTTTGGACATGATTGAAACATCGCTCATAACCATAGTGCAAACATGATATTTGGTCCACTTGCAATTAAGTATAGAAGAGTTCTAATCATTCTACATTATTTCTTTTCATATTCTTTTTTTCCTTTCTCTTTTTATCTAACTTTATACACGAACTCATTGGCTTTCCAATACCTTTAGCTCTATCCAAGCTAAATCTCTTAAGCAACTCCTTTTTGTACTTGTTGAAAAATACCCTCCTTTGTTTGTCGGTTTGAAGCTCAAGAAAGAACATATAAGTTCTCTCATCATATTCATTCCGAATTCATCCTGCATAAGCTTAGCAAACTCCTTGCACAAAGATTCATTAGTAGCACCGAAAATAATATCATCCACATAAATTTAAACTAGAAGAATATCTCTTTTATTATTACTTTTTACAACAAAAAAAAAAGTTATATCCAGGATGCCCCTTGAAAAACCTTACAATAAAAGAAACCACTTAGTCTTTTTATACCAATATCTTGGAGTTTGCTTTAAACCATATACAACTTTTGAAAGTTTGAAAACATGATTTTAAAACTTTTCATGAGCAAAACAAGAAGGTTGTTAAATATAAACTTTCTCTTCAAGATGATCATTTAGAAAAGCACTTTTGAAATCGATTTGATAAAATTTAAAACATTTATGAGTGAAAAAGCCCAAAAGAATTCTCATGGAATCCAGTCATGTAACTGGAGCAAAAGTGACATTGTAATTAATGCCCTCCTCTATAGTGTACCCTTGGATGACTAATCGGGTGTTGTTTCTTAAAACACTATTATTTTCATCAAGTTGTTTTCGAAAAACTCATTTTGTTCCAATAATAGAATGATCTCGAGGCATTGGGACAAGTATCCAAAACGTTACGAGTATTCAGCATTCCTAAGGTGTGATTGTACTTCTACTACCATAGGTGATGAGTTTCGACACTTCTTATTCATGTAAATTGTTCTGGTTTCTTTAATAAAATCTACCTTAGAAAAAAAGAAAGAAAATAAGAACCTTCAAGTTCTTAACAAATATATATTCAACAAATAGATCTTTGTTAGCAATAATTGATTGCATAGTACCCATTGTTTTTTTTAGTAGAAAATCATTATAAATGTCCATCAACAAGTTATACTTTTTTAAATTACCAATGAACTTTTATTTCAACTCCTTATACCATATGAACAATTGTTGAGCAAGTTATTTACGCAAAATTATGTTTTTTTGTGATGGAATTTTATTAAAATAATCATGTTTAAGTCACATACTTATCTGAATAAGGACATACATAAAACTCATATGTGTAAAAATGTCTTTGTTCCGATTAGCATGTAATTTTAGCATGATTATTTAACTTAGATTTTATCACATAACATAATTTGTCAATATCAATCGCTTGAAAATTATTTGTTGTGGGTATAAAGAGTTGAAATAAAAATTTATGAATAGTTTGAAAAAAACGTAAATTGTTGATAGCATTTATATGGTGATTTGCTTTTTTTTCCGTATCTGACTTAATTTTGAATGCACAGTAACTAGTAGTTATATGTTTCACCCTCCCGCACCAGGCAATGTGTATCCCACATTTTTTACATACGCGCACATTCAACTCATGCGCGCATAGCTCTATGTTTAGGTTCTGTATGCGCTTAGGGTTCCATGAAAATAGTTTTGATATTCCACGAGTCCTGTGTTAGGGTTCCATGGAAACACTAATGATGTTCCATGAGTTATGTAGTAATGTTTCATTAAAATCATTTGCATCTTCCATTAGTTCTGTGTGACTGTTCACGTATGTTAGTACGATGAGGTGATTCCATGAGTTCCATGTTAGGAATTCTATATTAGTGTCCATGTGCATTTAATGTTCTATGGAAATAGTATTGATAATCCATGAATTCTGTGTTAGGATTCCATGAAAATATCATGATGTTACATGAGTTATGTTTTAATATTTCATGAAAATAGGATGCATCTTTCATCAGTTTTGCGTAAGGTTTAACGTATGTTAGGGTTACTTTTATATGATGAGGTTACATGAGTTCTGTGTTAAGTATTTTATGTTAGGATTCCATGCGTACTTAGGATTCCATGGAAATAGTACTGATGTTCCATGAGTCCTGTGTTAGGGTTCTATAGAAATATCACTGATGTTCCATGAGTTGTGTGTTCGGATTCCATGGAAATATTAATAATGTTCCATGAGTTATCTATTCATATTTCATAAAATAGAATGCATCTTCCATCAGCCCTTTTCAGGTTTCACGTTGTGTTAGTATTACTTTTGTTATGATGAGATTGCATGAGTAATGTGTTAAAGTGCCATAGAAATTGTATTAGATGTTCTAGAGGTTTTATGCTAGTGTTCCATAGGAATATACTTCATGATCTGTGTGTTCCGCGATGGGTTAGTATTGATGTTCCACAGTTTATGTACGTGTAATGTTCCATGCAAACAAAATTCATGTTCCATAGGTTTCATATATCTTTTTCTTATATTCGATGATTGTAAAGATATTAAAACGATTATTCCTCCTCATCTCCTCAAATAACGATTTTTCATCCTTATCTCTTCTCGATAAAATATAACTTCATCACCCACATATACTGAAAAACAAAAAATATTCCCATTGAATGTTACTTATATAACTATGGAACTACACTTACAGAAACATGGAATAAAGCAATTTAACTATGAAAATCTGATAACATATAAGTTTAACTACTGGAAAAAACATCAATCACTCAAAAAGAATGATTCTTCCTCCTCATCTACTCTAATAACGATTTTTCCAAGTCTTCCATACATTTATCTTACGTAATACAAGTAAGAACGCCTAACAATAGGCAGTATAATAGGCGTAACAATAGACCAGTGTTGAGAAAAATTAGACCGGGCGGGCCAGTCTAACTGGTTGAACTGCGAACCGAACTTGAAACTGGTTTGATTTTCTCAAAAAACCAATTCGAAATTGAACTAGTCAAAAACCAGTTGAATTGGTGAACCAGTTTTTTAATTTTTAAAAAAAAAATTCATTAAAACTTGCTATTTTCTATCTATTTTTTGAATTAATAAGTTTATAATGTCCTTTAATTATATTTTTAATTATATATTTAGTGCTAATTGATTTATGTATATATATGTATAATATGTTATTTAATTAAAATATGTATGCAAATAAATTATTAATATATATTTATAATTTTTTATATATTTATTATATTATTCGATTCGACTAATAATTTAATCGGTTGAACCAATAAATTAATGAATCAGTAATTTAATCGGTTTAATCTTCGATCTAATTTTTTTAACATTGTAACAGGGAACAACCATATCCATACCTCATATAGAAAAAATGTGCGTGACATAAATTTATTAAACATTGAATATTTGGATTGGATTCAACAAAGAAACCATGTGTTATATTCTCTAGGAAAATTCGTGAGATGCACGTGTACTGATCGGTTGTGTATGACCTTTTCGGATTTGGAAAACGGCAGTAGATTCCTAGAAATTTTGTTTTGTTTTGTTTTTTTTTTAAATGAAAGGTTTCCTCTCACTTTTTTCCCCTTTTTCTTTTATATGAATTAAGTTTCACAGTTATTTAGAGTTATTTCAAATTCTCTAAGATCTATTAAATTTAAAAATTATCATATATTAATATAATGAGATTCATAAGTAATTTTATATATATTAAAGATACTTTTTGAGAAATTTTTACTTTTAAAAGATTTAAATATTTTATCCCCTTTAAAATATATTGATGCAAATTTTCCTATTTTATCCATTTATCTCTCTTTTATTTATATCTTTTTCCCATTCCTCTCCTTATTTAATAAGTGTATAATGTATATTTTACAGTAATATTTCCTTATAGTTAGAACAATCAATAAATATATATATATATATATATATACCTTAGAGTATTTTATTATAGATCAAAAAATTGTGTTCAGAATAGATATAGGATCATCTCTTACATTTTGTGTATCATCCTCTATCCTATTTTTTTCTAATATATTTTTTCTTTACACTGTATTTAATATATTGAAATTAAATGGAATGAAATGTATTTCCATTCAAAATCATTTCGCAGCCGGAATGAGTTAAGAATCCTTCTCCCATTCCGTTATATATATATATATATATATATGAAGAAGGAGAAATGGTATGTGGACTCCTTTCTGTGTCTCATAAAGTTATTTTTTCAATGTTGAAAAAGGATAAAATTTCATAATGCATAATTAAAATAATTTGATAAAATAATTGTTATATATTCAAAATTCGATAGTTAAAATATAGACGTGGATAAAAGTTTACATATTTATCGTGTGAGTTTTCTTTTATGAATGAAATTTATTCATCTAATGTTATGAGGGTACAATGGACATAAAAATTTTTTATTTCTTTTCCACTTCAGCTAGAAAAACATTTTTCTATGTTTTGGTGTGGAAAAACCTTTTCTACTTCTTTATAAAATAGATTTTTCATTGGAAAGACATTTCCTATATATATTTTGCATATACACCAAACATCGGACTAGAAGTGAAATTAGAAAAGTTATTTCACTTCAGTGTACTTAACACAACGATTTATTTTTTCATAAAATTTTATCTTTTATTTAGTATGTTTTATTAATAAAATCTATCAAATTATATAAATAAATTATATGAATATGATGGAAGATACGAACCGTCCAAAATACATCTTGTGACCATTAATTTTTTAATGCTAAATTCACTAGTGGCTTTAATATATAACGTAAATAATAATAGTAATACATTTTAGACGGTGTGACGTCTTAATTTTTTTAGTACAATAACATCGTCGGTTCTGGTTAATTGATAATTTTTCTGATTTCTTCAAGTCCAAAAGCTATGTCATAAATATCTGAACTCACTCGTTGATTTCTAAAATTGTCTAATACATCTTTTAGATTTTAAATATATTTTTTAATAATAATTTTTTTAGAATTTTTTTATATAATTTATATTAATAAAATTACTTTAAAAATAAATTTACTAAATAATATAGTAAGAGATGCATATAACCCGGCAGCATTGACTCCTTAAGTCTCCTAAATTCTTGTCATCAATTCTATTTTTTGCGGAAGTTGTGTACCATTAAATAAAAAAAATTAATGTATTTACAAAAGTTTATCGATTATCTTTACATAAAATATTTCGTTCGTTTATATATAAAATTTACTTAACTTTTTATTCCATTTGAACTTAGTGCTATATATATATTTTTTATTTTAATTTGATAATTATTTATCCTACCGAATTTGGTCATATATAGTTTATTTACTCATTTTAATATGTTATCTTTAATTTTTTTGCCATAATATTTTTGGATAAATTTAAAATTAGTCTCCCAAAACCTATAATTGTAAAATTATCTAAAAGTCTTTCGAAATATAAAAAATATAACAAGTAAGTCCCTTTCACTTCACTTTTGCAAAAAAATTAATAACTGTTTTCTTTAGTTTGAAGGATTTTTTTGAATACCTTACAATTTGAGATAATCAATTGATATAAGAACATATTTTTTAGGAGCCAATTTGAATTTGTCTAATAAAGAAGTAATTTTTAATTTTTGAATCAGCAGTTAGATCGGTAATTAGTTACGAGTTCATCAAGGAGTTTTCTATTGGTATCAAAAGTATCTATCGATTAGTAATCTATTTGAAATCAATATCCGACCTAATAATCTATATCGGATTGATAATAACTAATTGCTTAGGTACCTGTACTGTTGTTATTCCTAATTTGAGAGGTTGAAGATAATGAAATTGTAATTTTTCTTTAAAAAATTTAGGCTATATTTTTGCTACAAATGATCTAAATGAGATTGACTATTTAGAGATTATTTAAATCCTCACAAAAGTGAGACGAGAGACTCAATTGATACACATATTTTACATTTTTAAGCATTTTTTAGAACTTTACAATTCAAGGTTCTCAATTGATACATTTTTATGTTTTGAAAGATCAATTTAAAATTTATTCAAAAATATTTTGATCCAAAAATATAAAAGATAACTAATTATCGAACTAAACTGAGTAAATCAAAGATAAAAGATTAAATTTGAACAAGATAAATAATTATCCTACTAAAATGAATAAAAAAACATTATATATATATATAAGGGAAAAAACAAATTAGTAAAATACTGAGTGATTGAGCTTATGAAGCAAGTACCGCGTGATGCCAAGTCAGAAGTCTCTATGTATTGTTGTTCAAAATGTCCATGGCCGCCAAAAGTCTCCAGATAGTGTTTCGTCGTAGCGTTTTCCAGAAGCATGCCGTGATGCTGGAAATCTTTCTCTATGTCCCACCCACCATTTTCTTCTTCTATTAGTTACTAATCATGCCATATCCACATAATTTAGCTAAAAGTACCTCTTAATGTTTGTTTTTTTTTTATCCAGAGAGAATAATTGGATTGTCACGAGTAGAGCAAATAGGACGTATTTTGAAAGAATTAATCGATAAGTAATTCAGCTATTTTATGTTGGAAGCAAGATATTATTTTTTATCACAAGTTACAAATATTTAAAAAAAATTTATTGATATTTTTTGAATTTAAGATATTCACATTATGTATAGTATTTTCATCCTCAAATCTCAATAATTATATACAAGTCAAAAGAATATGTGTTCATGACTTCTACGTGTTGGATGATCCAAATTCTCATTAAATTTAATTTTTTCATTAAATGACGTTCTCGTATATCTTGTTGATGCGTCGAAATCAAACCCAAAGAAAGAAAAAAAAAACTAAATTCTAACTGAAAATCCCCCCCCACCCCTCTCCGCCAAAAAAAAATCTCTAAGCTGAGATAATCTGTCAGAGGAGGAGAAAAAGAGGAAATTGAAGTTTCTTCCCGAACTAGCTAGAAACTGAGGTCATCATCATGTTCTTGAACTCTTCAAAATCAAGAAATCCATCAGAATTTACATCATAAATTCTAATCACACTTTTACAATCTCTTCCTTCATTATGACCTAATTCATCCCACAATCCAAACCTCAATAAAACACTCTCAAGTTCATCAGTAGATATAAATCCATCCCCATTTAAATCAAATACCTTAAAAGCCTCTATAAGATCATCATCATCATCATTCTTCTTCTTATTCTTCTTCACAACAATATCATAGAAAAATAAGAAATCGATCGAATCGAGTTTTGTTGACTGTCCCACAAGAGATTGTAGTTCTTCCAAACTAGTATTGAATCCAACCTTCTCTAATAACCACATGAGTTCTTGAATACTTATTAGACCATCTCCATTTTTGTCTAGCTTTGTGAATATTCTTTGCAAATCTTCAGGATTCAGACAGGACATGCTAAAATCCAGCGTAAGTAATTATGAGATCTCTAATTTGATGATGAATTTGTGGCCTTAAGATTGAGCCCAAGAATGTGTTCTAAATATATATAAGGAGAGGGGAAGTGTATATTAAAGGATGCTTCTAAGAAATGTCAAGGGAAAATATTAAGAAAGTTCTGTGAAAGTACCATTTGCTGATTTTTTTGGGTAAAATTATATGAAAAATCTCTTTGGTTGACATTTATTCTTTGTGTTTAATTTGTCAATGTAAAAATGAAGATGCAAAGAATATTTTTTCGGCATCAATGATGGTTAGACTTTTCCAATTTTTTCTTTTCCGTGACATAAATAGAGTTATAGGCTTGTATATCAAATTAAATATTTTTAAAAGGGAAAATTGGCTATTTGGTATTGATATATTATGATCTTTAAAGTTTTTTTCAACAAATATCACCCTAAACTATTTAGGGTCGGTCAGTCATTAAAATCCTTTTGCCATTATACCTCTAACTTCTGTTTAAAAAAAATAAATCACGGGCTCCTGTTTAGTCCCTAAAGTTTAGACTTCGACATGATATGGTCCTCAAAGTTTATTTTTTGTCGTTATGGTTCCTAAACAATTTATAGAAATCCAATAAGATCCTTTTGCCGTCAAACACTTTACTTCGATAAAAAAAATCACACGAGCATCTCCCACAGATAACTTGAAGGGTAAAATAGGTATTATGAGTTATTCTCGACAAACAAAACACATTTTCTGATGCTTGGTTGGGGGAAATAAAAGTTCCATCTATTCTTAAAATCGTGCCTCATTTGTGTTTTTTTTTTTTAATTAAATGATTTATAATACTTATTTTATTCTTTAGGTTACCTTACGAGAGTAGCCCATATGATTTTTTGGCAGAAATTAAGTGTTTGATGGCAAACAGGTTTTATCAAATTGTTGTAAATTGTTATGAACTATAACGGTTGAAAATAAACATTGAAAACCATATTATGTCATAGATTTTTTCCCATAAACCCCTAAACCCTAAAATGAAGGGGGTTAATATTTGTAACGTGGGTTTTTGCAATGCGAAAACTTTCATTTTCACATTTTACTCACTCTTCCTACCCTCCATTCTCTATCTCTTCCCTCTAAAAGTGGTTGAATTTCTAACTTTGAAGACAGTAAAAGGCTATCTCTGTGTGTATACATAGATATATATATATATATATGAGTGATATACAATATTTTCTGTAAGAAAATATCGATTTTGAGATAAAAAAATACTTCAAAATCAAAGATTAAAGTTTTTTTTGCAATTGTTGAGAACTGGCCGAACCAATCGGAGGGAATTTCATTTGGTCCGGCTAGTTCTCCACAGTTTCTTTTTTTTTTTTTTTTTTTACTTTTTGTAAGTATGTTATGTTAGTTTTTTTGTTTTGTTGATTTTATATTATTGTATTAGTTGTTTAATTAATTTTATATTATTATTTAGTTCTTAATGTTTTAAATAGATGATTAATCGTCTAGTTCATAATAACTTGTTTTTTAATTGTGAATTTTTGCATTAATTATGTAAAGTTAATTCATTTGAATTTGTAATTTTTTCTTATACGTAAAGTAGGATTTGTAGTATTAATTGTTAATGTTTACATTAATTATATTATTTTTTACGTTTGCATTCTTTATTGTTAGTAATACTTTAAAATGTGATGTAGAAAAATTTTAGAGTATCTAGAAGGCGTAAAATAATATAGATAATTCCTATAAGAATATAATTGAAGATATTGTTAATGAAAATTGTTTCGAATGAAATAATTTCTTTAGAAATGAAATTTAAATATAGAAGAAAATGTTATAATTAAATGATTGTATTAATTTAGATTTTATGAACATTATTAAATTAAGATATTGTTAAAATTTGAGTACAAAGCATTGATATTTTTTATACTACCTCCGTTACTAAATACAAGAGTTTTAGACCTTTGCAATAAATTGAGGGTCTTGAAAACAAGATAATTTTTTTAACTATAATACCCTCTCTACTCTTCATAAATGAGGAAAAAGATAGATAGTGAAAGTGAAATAAATGAATAGAAAGATAGGTAAAGATGAAAAAAGTTCAATAAATCTTTATTTAAAGTTGTAAAACCTCTAAATTTTCTACCATTCTCAATGAGTCTAAAACCTTATTACCGTAGGTGGTATAATAATGTTAAAATATGAGTTATTAATTTTTTATGTATAATATTATTATTTAATTAGCACATAGATCCGAATACCTTTGAGGAATTTCTAGAATCAGATGAATATGTTGATTACGCATATTTATTTGAGACGGATGAAGATTTGTATCAAAAGTTGAGTTGATAAAATGGACAAAAGAAACTATCATAACAATTAATACATACATGATTATTAATTAGTATCAGGAAAAGAGAATGGTGGATCGTTGACCGTATGTTATGATGGATTACAAACATGAGGGAGTAAGGAAACGCAATGAAATAGTGGTTGACAATGAAGAAGCTCCCATAAAGAGGTGTGCTTCTTATGGAACTAAAAAGTGTAATTGTCCTTTTAAATATGAAAGGCAAGAAATCGGTTAATGGAGAATATTGGAAACTAATTGTACAAGATGGGGGGCACAACAAGCAAGTATGTGGTTATCATTACGGTCACACTTAGATTGCAAAGCTGACGGAGGAGCAACTAAAGCTGATTGAGAAATTTACCAGGTGCCATATATGGCATCCCAGAATATATTGGGTTATTTTCGGGAAAAGAATAAGCATTATGTTGGCGTGTGTTGCATCACTATTATTTTGTTAAGTTAATATTATAAGATTGTGTTTGAATAATTTTCAAATTATATGATTTTGCAGTATGATATATATATATATATTATACACACGCATATCACTACAAACATATAAGGAAATACTGATGGTACGTGCCGTTGGTATCCCTAAGTAAAAACGCATTACCGAAGAAAATCTGACAGTATCTTGACCGTCGGCCTCTTCATGTCGGTAATAATTAGCACTGACGGCTTGCCATCGGTAAATATTACTACCGACGATATTACTGACAAATTGTTTTTTTCCGTGGTTTGTCAATAGTCGATGGGTCTCTTCCGTCGAAACTAAAAATACCGACATCTTATTTGACAACCCGTCACTATCTTTACTGACGACGAGGCAGACGGTACTTCTCCTATCGGTAACTTCGACGACATGTACCAACAGAGTTTGCTGTCGGTGTCTATTCTTTCAAAGCTTTGTTTTCTACTGTTATGCCTTCGGTAACTCGTCGGTATTATTTTTTTTTACATAATTAGTAAAACAGACCCAAAACTCCCTAAAATACAAAAAAAAAAAAAAAAAAAAAACCAAACAACAACAGAATTCATAACAAGGAAATATACATAAATATCAAACCTACAAAATATCCATAAACTAAAACATCAATCCCATAAATATCTATAAATTAAAACATCCATAAAACATAAAAAATGTACATGTATACAACATTCTCAGGATGCCTAACATTAGTAGAGGGCCGAGAGGAGGGAGGGGAGGAGGATCAATAGTGTTGGTGCCCGGGCATCAATAGAGGGGGGAGAGGGAGTAGAGGAAGATACGCTCGCGTTTGAGGTCCCTACAGCTACTATCATTGATGAAGATGTCGATGAAACGACAACCATAGCAGCTAGGACGATGTCCATCATTGGTTACAACAAGTTGCTCTGCTCGGCAAACTACCTCATGTGCTCGTCAAAGGCAGTGCAGACATTGGAAATAGTAGCCTCAACTCGTCATGATCCTCTGCTCCACTTCCAAACCGCAATGTAGCAATCCAACTGCGGCCCGACTATTCTCGAATTTGAGATGAGCTGCCTCCGAACCAGCTCCATATAATCGGTCGCTGCTCATCCACCAAATATGGTGGCCATCAACTGGAGATCATCAGGCATAGGAGCACCCGTGGCTGTGGCAAATCTCTCATCTGGTTGCAGACCTTGACCTCTTACGCATGCCTCATCTTGGTCATGGATAATGTCGGGTCCCATACACATCTTTTCTGAAATTTTAATGAAATTTCAAAACATTAGAAAATTATATTTGTATAAATATAAGTATGACTAGAATAAGATTAAAAAAGAAACATTCAAAATTTTATAAGCATTAAAGACTTGTAAAAAAATTAAGACAAAGTAAAACACCTATAATATTTGATTCATTTACTTGAAACTCTCCCCACCACATGTCGCGGACATCCAACGGGACCTCAGACCAACGGTGGTAAGGTCGGTGAACCTCTCCTACATAATAGCTTAGATATAGGTGGCACCTCTCAAAGAGGAATGTAGTCTGTACATATTAATATTAGTATATACATTTGGCAATTATAGTTTATATAATTATAATGATGTGTTTTTCATGTTTATTGAACTTATCGATCTATATTCAGGGTCAATAACTACTGAGTATCACCTGGAGGCAGCTTCCAAGCCGCAGGATTCGTAGAAGGAGTCGTAGAGGATGATGGCTACGTGGTCGGTGCAAAAGATGAGCCGGGAGCATCGTCTCAGGCCAAAATCTGTATCTATGTCAGTATATCCTGATCCGGACGTGTCTGTGGATCTTGTTGTGCTAAAGTTAACGGATCCTGCTGTGTGGGAATCTGTGGATCCGTCTATGTCATAGGCAGTTTCTCTTGCTTTGTGGGGGGTGATGGATCCTTTCTCTTACATCCTCTTGCCATCGAACCGTAATATAAGTAAAGAGGATAGAATTAGTTATAGATAATAAACATACGTATAATTATGAATATTATAAATATCATCAGTATGATAACAAGAAGTTAATTAACATAATTATAATGATAACATAAGTACAATAACTAAATACAATAAAAGTTAATTTAGGGATTTTCCTTAAGCTGAGAGATAGGCCCTTTCCTTTCTTTATCTTCTTGTAGATCCTTAGGTCGAAGATCGACAAGAGAGAGATAGGCTAAAACTCGAAAATATGTTAGAAGGATTTTAGTCTTAGATTTTGTACTTCAAATCTTCTATATCTATGTGTTTAATATGTATTTCAAAGTATGTATTTAAAATCTAGACTCTAGATATATGTATTTAAAAAAAAATTTGTATTCAGCTCACTGTTGGTTAACATATATCTTTAGGAAGGGTTTTTAAAAACAAGGAGAATTAAGGTCTTGCAGAGCGAGATCATACAGTGTTCTATCTGTCAGAATCCTCATCATAATCATTAGAGGATGCAGTGTCGGAATACTCGTCAGTCTCTTTATCGGAGTCTTCATCAGAATCTTCATTAGAATCCCATTCTATTTCGGTTTCATCATTTTGTTCTTTCTCAAAATATGTCTCAACTGCGATATCTAATTCTTCCAACGAACGAGACTCGTGGATGAGAGGTCCTACGTATTCAATCATCACATCTATTGTCGAACCCTCAGGAATGTCCATGTTCTCTTTGAAAGCATCATCTTGGTAGGAAACATCTATTAGGTGGGGTTGGGACTTTATCACACTAACCCAATCGATCCTTGGTCTTTTAGAGCCAGGACATAGGAGGAACAAAACTTGCTCGTCTTAATGAGCTAACACGAAAGGATCATATCCTCTGTACCTCCGATCCTTGTGCAAATCAATAATTTTATATTGAGGATGAATCCTTATTCCTCTATCCGAAGAATCAAATCAATCACAATTAAACAAAACGACCTTTTGGATTGGTGTTCTAGTCAGCTCTACCTCAACTAAACACCATAATAGTTCGGTTTCACACACACACGCACACCATCATTATAAGTTTCTCCCTCCTCACCCCTATTTCTGGTGTGAAACCGAAACCCATTTACAATGTATCCGATGTACGTCTTAACTTTTTTAGAAGGACCGCAAGATAGATTTTTTAAGAGTTGGCTACACTTTTGCGTGGGCTTGTGCATCCGTATACACATTTGACAAGGTTAATGAGGTTATGCAACAATCGTTGTTAATTAAATTTAAATGCATAGGGAGAGATTAAATTACTTCAAATCTAAACCACTCTGCAAATCTCTCGCTTATTTTCTCTTTAAATTCATCATCCGATATGTTCGAATTGAGATTTCTCAATTCTAATTCGTATTTCCTGCACAAGTAAATTTAAAGTTTACAAGATTGAAAGTTAGAGGTCCTACGAAATGTTTGTGGAGGGTTTAACTTACTGAAGGTAAGATTCCACTTCCTCAAAATTAAGAAGGATATAGTTCTAGGCCGCTTTCCATACTTGATCATCCAAGAATCTTTTTATTTCGCCGAATTTTCTTCCTTGTTGATTGCATATTGATAGAATCTCAACCTGATGAAGAGGATTCTCGACATCATCATTTCACCTAACTCACTTGTGGAGTGTAGGTATACTAAAGAATATCGCAGCCTCCTCAATTAGGTAAGCATTGCAAATTGATCCCTCGATTCTTGCCTTATTATTTTTTTTTTTTTTGTCTTCTTTATATGGTGCAAGTACCTAATATATTGCAAGTATATTGGAATAAGTTATACCATTTAATTAAGATTACATTTAATAAATAATGAAGTGAAGTTGTGTAGGTTACCTCTCAAAGGGGTACATCCACTTATATTAGATGGCGTCGTATACTCTCGCTTCGTACGACAAATGAATCATCAAATGCTCCATAACATTAAAAAACCAAGAGGAAATATGCATTCTAACCTGCATATCAAAATAGGAATGCTTTTCTCTAATTGATGCATATGAGGCTCACTTATTTTCGGTACACACAAGTCCTAGTAGAAGAGACTCAACTCAGCCAAGCAACTCCACACTTTTGCTAGAAGAAGCTCTCTAAAGGCAATGGGAAAAAGTCGTTCCATGAACAGATGACAATCATGACTTTTCATGCCGGTCATCTTCATGTCTTTATAATCAACGCACCTTCCTAAGTTAGATGCATATCAATTCAGCAGGTGCAACTCCTTAACCCAATCAAGGACCATTTTCTTTTGTTCATTCATGAAGTTGTAACATGTCGTTGGCTTCAAACACTTACCCCCAACACTCTCTTCCATCAACAATTCCGGTCGGCTGCAATACAAATGTAGATCTTGTCTAGCCTTGATATTATTCTTTGACTTCGCTTTTACATCCATAATTGTGTTAAGGGCATTATCAAACATATTTTTTTCATTGTGTATCATATTAATTACAAATGTAGATCTTGTCTAGCCTTGATATTATTCTTTGACTTCGCTTTTACATCCATAATTGTGTTAAGGGCATTATCAAACATATTTTTTTCATTGTGTATCATATTAATTATGACGCACTAAAAGGGTATGCCAAAAAGGAAGAGCCCAAAATATCTTTGTCCAGTTGTGATCCTTCCCCCTACCATCTTCCTTGTCCAGTTCCTTTCCTGTTTCGATAATTTTTTAGAAGTGTCGAACCCTTTACCATATCCGATCTCCTAAATGTCTCGGTGGCAACAATGAGCGGTCTTCGGCTCTATCCTTCTTGAAAGATCGGGAATCTCATCTAAATTGATGTCCTGGTGGCAAGAAATATCGAGGGCAATCGAACCAAGATTGTTTTCTCTCATTTTGCAATCGAAATGACTGTGTCTGTTCTATGCAATATGGACAAGCAACACCCCGCTGCACTCCAACTGTTCAACATACCGTAAGCCGAGAAATCAATAATGGTCCGAAGAAGTGCCACCCCTATTTGAAAATTCTCTTTCTTTGATATGTCATAAGTAAAGGTCTCGACGTCCCACAACTTATTTAATTCATCTATCAATAGTTCCAAATAAACATCCAAGTTATTTTTCAGATTTTTCAGACCCAGGATAGGAACCGTCAAGAACATTACTTTCTTTTTTATACACACCCAAGGTGGCAAGTTATACGGAGTTACCATTATTGGCCCCGAAGAGTATGTCTTTCCTGCCATTTCAAAAGGTGAAAAACTATCCGAACACAAGCCAAGTCTCACGTTCCTTGTTTATGCCAAAAAAATCTGAGTAAGTCCTATCAGAGTACTTCCAAGGTTCTCCATTCCTAGGATTACTCATCACATCCGGCTCCTGTGAGCTTTCAGAATGCCATCTCATGTGTTCGGCAGTTCTTTTCGAGACACACAATCTTTGTAATCTAGGAGTTAACAGAAAATAAAATATTGTCTTCATAGGTCTCTTAGACAAAAGTTCACTCTTCTTCCCTCTCTTCTTCCTACTTACCTTGTACCGATAACTGCCACAAACTTTCATTCCGTTCTGTCAGAGTCCTCCTTCCAATAAAGCATACTATCATTGGGACACACATCAATCCTTTGTACGGGCAATCCTAGCCCAGATCTCAATGTCTGCATTGTGTACCAATCTTTGACTATATTATTTCCTGGCGGCAAATGCTTCTTTATGAATGCACAAACATCATTGTACGACTTTTGAGTCCATTCATTCTCAGACTCAATGTACAACAATTCCACACAAGCAGATAACACTGAATGTCTGTCATCGCCTTCAACCAATAGTGTCTCTACCACTTTTAATATATCAAAAAAAATTTTTGCCACATGATTATGTGCTTCTTCATGATTAGTTTCTTCATGAGGGATAAAGTTCAGATCAGTTGCATTAATTATCATCTCACGATACGAGTTCGTTTCCTCCGGCATTGACCGTGTACTTTCTAACCCAACATTTGACCGAATTGTACCAGACCATTCCATAAGAACACGTCCCTCATCACATGGCCATATTTTTTTACTATGACCTATCCAATTATGATAACAAGACTAAGAAGATCCTTCACACTATCTGCTTCTATAAATTTCTTATTTTTACACTTTGCACACGGACATCTCATCTCTTTTTCACTTCCATTATTCGTTTCAAGACAATGTGAAATAAAACTATTAACTCCATTAATGAATTCACTTATAAGACCCTTAACCCCATGCACAAGTTGTTCTCTGTACATCCAACTACAATCTTGTATATTTCCCATAGATTCTAAGAATGATTTGGAGAAAGAATTGTTAGTTCCATAACTTCTAAGTTACGATTATAAAGTTTAGATTTTAGACGTACTTAAAATTATCTTATTGTCTTACAAAGAGGTATAACTTATAATCATTTATAATATTTATAAACAAGGGTTTAGAGTTTTAGGGTTTAGGGTTTAGAATTTAGGTTTTAGGATTTTAGGGTTTGGGTTTTAGGGTTTAGAGTTTTAGGATTTAGGTTTTAGGCTTTAGGATTTAGGGTTTAGGTTTCATGTTTTAGGGTTTTAGAGTTTACGGTTTATAATCTTAACAAAGTTTTCTTTAAAAGATTTAAAAAGTTTCATCTTCTCATTTCATTTAAAATTTCCCATTAAGTCATTACTAAATATTCTAAGTTTTTTTATAATATTGAAAATATTTTGGCAGAGTTTCCTATATATTACTGACATTTTCCAGGCACACTGGTCACATAAACAAGCAACAAGCTCACATTTTGATTCCCTACAACTCAATTTAGATTTAAGTAAAAGTAGATAAATAATAAACTCAAGTACACCCCTAAACAATAACTTTTCCACACACATTCACTTTCATAAAACATTTTAGACTTATAAATATTGATTAAAGTATTAATGGCCTTAAAAACAATGTTCCACTTTTTATAATCTTAACAAAGTTTCCCTTAAAGATTTAAAAGGTTTTAACTTCTCCTTTCATTTAAAATTTTACATTAAGTCATTACACTAAACAATTAAGTTTTTTATAACATTGAAAAATTTTTGGCAGAGTTTCCTTTATATTATAGACATTTTCCAGGTACCCAGGCCACTCAAACAATCAACACACACAAAGCCAAACAAAAAATTAAGAGTCCAGGCACCAACATAAAACTGTAAGGACTCAGGGCTCCCCCGTAAAATAAAATTTAAACTAATTAAACCCATATCTCTAACGTGCATATAATGGACAATATGTCAATTTAAGTTTAAATTTTAGACTTAAACTACTTAATCTAAAGTACTTAAACTTAAGTTCCAAAAAAATTTTGTGCAAGAAAAAATAGAAACCTTATTATTAAAATGAGAAAAGAAGAAAGCTCAAGAGGCAACCTTATGATTAATGTAATACTATTATTACATAAAAGACAAAAGAGACAAAAAACTTACCATAAACACTCAAATAACTTAATCATTATAACTAAAGACTATTCCGTTGTACATTTTTTTCAAGTATTTAATCAATATATTTTTTAAGGAAAAAAAGAAGTTATATTTTTACATAATGAATAAACTAGTTCATTTTATGATTCAAATTTCAAAACTATTTTACTTTCACACACAATGACTCTCTTTGTTCCACCGGGGTTCGTCGTGCCTCAACCACCGCCGATCGACTCAGCGACTGCCGATCGTCTCGCCGCTATTGCATTCTCCAGCTCCCCCAGCGGCCTCGCTGCAAGACTGCAAAAAGCAAAGTTTTCTTACTTTCTTTTTCTTTCGTTTCCTTCTTACTGCTTAATTTTTGTTCCCCAATTTCTATCCTCTACTTTTCTTAAACTTTGCTCAGTAAGCTTCTCTTTCTCCTGTTCTTTCTCTTATAATAATTTATGTTGATTCTTTACCTTTTCCTTTATGGGTTCTATTTTTTTTTTCTTTCTGATTTTTTGAGATACACATCCATATCCTTCGAAAGCGAAGGATTTGATAGTTGAATTTCAACCCCAAACAAAAAAAAAATTTAGTAAAGGACCAACAAATAGGCCAAAGCAAGCGGACCCATTAACAAAAACTAAACCTTTCACAAACTTTTGCCTAAGAACAAATGGAAAAATAAGGAAAAGACAAACTTCAAGCAAAACGCACTAGCAGAAGGAGGCCATTGTTCAAGTAAAGTCCTAATTCTTAAACACAATGAGGAATGATAATTTGCAGAAGCAAAAGAACGAGACATTGAAGATGAAAGATTATTCTTTAAGTTGATGCAAATACTTCCATTTGTTCCCAATAGTAATTTACTTTAATTAACTAATAAAAATCTTCTGCGCATTTGAAGAAAGCTTCTTGCTCTAACTGCCTTATTTTACAACAAAAAGCAATAATCAATTCTTTCCTCAACAACAGCAACAACAACGGCAGCAACATGTACAGAAGAAAAAGCAATCAGCTGCAAATATCAACTCATCTCAATTAGAGAGAGACCGAAGAAGAAGAAAATGAAGACTGGGAAGAATAAAGGATGACGAGAAGAGAGAGAGAGAGAGAGAGAGAGAGAGAGAGAGAGAGAGAGAGAGAGAGAGAGAGAGAGAGCAACAACATCGGGAGGGGGCGGCAGCGCAGATGGCTTGGCCATCGGTGTGGGCCGTTGACAACAAGACGTTTGTGAGTGTGGAGTAGTCGGTGTGGGCCGTTGTGGTGAGACTTTAGTGAGTGGGGAGCCGTCGGTGAGTGGTGTGGGAGGGATTTGAGATTTTTTCAGAGCTCTTGAATGATTTGGGAAGGAGAAGGGTTTGCCTGATTTTGTACATCTCTGACTTTATTGCCAACGGAACTCCGACAGATGAACCGTCGGTGGCATAATATAACAGTCGGTAAAACTATAGGTAAATAAAATTAATAACAACGCAATGCATGTAGCTGTTGTTAGTGTCATCAGCATTCTTATCCATGTACCGATGTTCACAATGCCGTTGGAAAGGCTGTCGGTGACAAGCTTGACTGACAGCGACTTCCATTGGTACCAAACCATCATTTTTGGGCGCACAGTTTCCCTCCATTTTTTTGCTAGAATTGTTAAGTACCGAAAGACATCATGCTTACCATTAATATTTCGTTGCTAATTACCAACGATATTTGTTTTTGTTGGTGATATCCGTCGATAAAAGACTTTTTCTTTGTAGTGGATATATATGTATGTATGTGTGTATATACATATATATACATATACATAGATATATATATGCATATATATACATACATATATATACACACACATAAATATATGTGATAGAGTTCATTTTTTATACAAATAAATACCTTAAATTTTAATTACTAACATTTAAAAATATTTTGTTTATTTATTAAAAATAATTATTATATTTAAATTATTTTATTTTGGTGATAAAAGAAAAGAAGGCATTAAAAGAGAATAGTCACGAATTGAAGAGGAAGCAGCAGCCCACAGAAGAAAGAAAAGAAAGCAGCTACTTCAGAAAAAGAAAAGGGCGCGGAAATTGGAGTAGGGAAAACAGCCGCAGCTGCTGGGAGAACACAAGAGAAAAGAAGAAAAGAAAACGGCAAGCTGGGCCAAGAAAAAGGAAATAAAGGAAGGGCAGCCCAAAGAAACTGAGAGAAAAAGGTGACTGCAGAAAATATAAAGAAGAGCTGAGAGGCAGAAAACAAAGGGGGAAGCTGCTTGCTGGAATCCGCAGCAGAAAACGCAGCTGAGCTGCACCGCAAGAAAAAAAGAAAGGAGAGGAAAAAGAAGAGCTGGGGGTGGGGGGAGGGGGGGGCTGGCATTGGACGCAGACCGAAGCTGCTGCGCAAGCAGCTGAAGAAGAAGACAGAAATCTTAATCTGTTGCTGGTAGAAGACAAAGTAGAAATCAGCAGCTGAAGCAGAAATAGGCTGACGCAGCTGAAACAGCAGCAGCTGCACAGCTAAACCAATCGCAGTAGCCTCAGAGAGGAAGACCTGAAGCAGAAAATCAGCAGCAGCGAGATTATTGAAAAAAAAGTCATAACCTTTTCCAACAAATCGGTTCATTCTTTTTCTTTAGCCATGAACTAATTTTCTTTTTAAAAAATCTTGATGAAATTCTAAACACGTGACTTTAATTTATTTTAGTTTTGGAGATTTATTATATTATTTATGTGATTATATATCTTGAGATGTTTCTTAGTTTGATGCAATTAATTCTTGGTGATTGTACTTTTTGAATAATTATTTGGGTTAATTGATATTTTATCTATGCTTAATTCTTGTAGTGTTGAGTATGAGAGATATGTGATTTTACAAGTATATTGTGAGTTTTAGAATTAAATAGTTTCATTCTAATTTTAGATGATCTATGTCATAGAATTAAATAAGTCATGCTAATGGTTAGGTGGATTATGTCATGCATTTAAACATAATATATTTCTTTAGTGAATTGAAAGTTGTAGCATAGATCACCACATAAAGGTTTAATATTTTCTCCTGATTATAATTAAATCATTATTATATAGGTTAGTGGTGGATTCAAAGTTCTAAATCATTTCTTTGGTTAACCTCTTGTTATTTTTCATTTAATTATTTTATTTATTCTTTTTAATTAATTTTAGAAATAATTTTAAGATAATGAAATTTGATTCTTTTTTCTGTAAAATTAGTTTTAGGAAGATAGTAATTTAAGTAGTTAAACTTTACTCTGTGGTTCGCTATCCTAATACTTCCATATTACATTTATCTTGTGCACTTGTAAGTATTGGGTTTATAACTTTGTTACAAAAATCCCGACCAATATGATGTGTATTAAATGGGGTAACTAAAATAAATGCAACAGGCAAGCGTACCTATCACTGTAGTATAAGAGATACACTCGAGTTTTCGAACTCAAGGAAATTGTAAAGGTTCAAATATTCACCGTCTTAACCTATGTTTAGTCTATCAAATTGGGTTTTAGAAATAAATTAATAAATTAGAAAAACTACTAAAAAACAAGTAAATAGGAGTTACAATTAAATGTATGAAATTTAGGAAAAGAGCTTGAATGAAGGATCCCCCAAACTTTTGTCAACTATTCTAACTAAAAAACTCATAAACCGATGCTAGAAAACGAAGGTTAGGTTATCACACAAAAGTTGGCAATCCCTATCTCTAGGTGAAGACTTCTCTACTCAATTAACCATTAGAGGAGAATCTCTTCTCTCCCTAACTGATTATTAATGTAACAAAAAACTTAGGCGATCTAATAACCTAAATGTGCAAAGAGTATCTCTATTCAATTGCCAACTCTTATTACCCAATTAGTTACCCTAGATTGATCTTCCTTTTTGAACTCAATTCAATCTTGTGAAATGATCGATTTCCTCGCAAACCAATTATCAAGAAAGCGTAATTAAACAAAAACTAACACATAATCAAACATCAATTTAATGAAAATCAATAAAAAATCATATCATCCAAAGCTTGGATTCAACCCTTAATTCAAACAATATCAATTTAGCTAGAAAACATTCTAACAATATTTAAATCAATAGTAGAAATCATAACTAACAAAGAAGAAGAAATCTTAGGCTAAAAAAGGAGTTGAATCCACGGTTTCGAACACCACCCCAACACGTCTCTCGATTCACCTGATGAAACCCGAAATTGATCCATAGGATCCCTTCAATCTTCCTCCAAGAGTTTCAATTTAGTGCTAATTGTATAGAATCTACTTAACTGAAGAGGAATTGGAAGGGTTTTGCTCCCAAAGTCACCCCAATTCCCTTCTCTAAACCTAAAAACTGTTCTCCCCCTAAAAAGGGGATAAAACTGCTATAAATACAATTAAAACGTATTATTGCGCTGCTGAAGGGAATTACCGCATCCGGTAGGTCAAGCCCTACCATTCGCGGTGGGGTTCTAATCCTGTTGGCTTTGATTCTTCGACACGGTAGGTCTGGCCTACCGTCTATGGTAGGCTTCTGTTGGCAAGGTCTTTGTGCCTCATGGACCTACCGCGTGTGGTAGGTTTGCCTAGCGTTGGTGGTAGATCTCCTTCCTTGGTGCTGATGGCTTCATTTTCTCCGTTTTCACTCGTTTTCTTCATCGGGAAGCACCTAAAACAAGAATAGAGGTAAATTGTGTAAAAGGTACATTGTATATATTAAAAACATCGTAAAACAATAAAAATAACATATGTAAGAGCAGTACAAAATGGTACATATCAAATACCCCTACACTTATCTGTTGCTTGCCCTTAAGCAACACAAAACTAGGAAAAAATATGGAAACATAAGAAGATAAGTGCAAGTTTTATACGTAGAAAAGACACATTGAAGGATATTATGAACAACCTACCAAAAAAAAAAAAAAAAAGACTATGAGCGGAAGAAAAGATAAATAAAATAAGAATGAAAACGACTAAACATATAACTGCGACGGAAATATGACTACTCAACCACATAAAGATTTTTCAAAAGACGAAACACATGGATCTACAATCCTATTGCTATCTTACTAAAATCCTTACTAGTCAAGTTTTCGAACTGATTTAGTAACAAGGATTGGGGAATTCTACCATCCAAACTCTTGTTTTATTAATTTTAAAATCTTAGTTTTTCATTGCTTTTTTTTTCTTTAGTTGTTTAATGGTTTTCATATTTTTAATTATTTTGTTTTCAAAAACCATTCTTTTTTTATTCTAAACATTAGAGACGTGATTAGTACTTAAGCATTTACCGTTCCTCGAGATTCGACACTTAGGTAGAGCTTGTTTACTACAGTAATACGTCTACTTGCCTATTGCTTAGTTTAGTAGTTCATTCCCCCGTCTTAATTCTATTTCTTTAAACACATCAAGTTTTTGGCACTGTTGTCGGGGAACGACAACTTAAGAAAAATCGTTTTACTTAGTGCTTTAGACATCTTTATTCTTCTTGTTTCATTTGGTTACCTTTTTCACTATTCTCGTTTTGTTGGATGTTAGTGGTTTGAATATTGGGAATTCGGTTTATTACTTTTGAACCTGTGTTCATTTCATATTTTGAAGAATAATATATGGACGCCAATGACGCTATGGAAGCTCGACTGGCGGCAATGTTAGAACAAGGGACAGAGGACATGGTTGTTAGACCCCAGTCCCTTATCATCAGCAGGCCTTGTTTCGAGGAAACTGGCAGGGATGCAACACGTATCCTAATCATTACAGTTCGGGTTGGAGGAAGCATGATGCGGAATGATCTTCAAGAGTATAAAATTTTGTCCAAAAAGTGAGGGAGAGAACAAACAAAACAAATGTAACAAGTAGAAGAGAGAAAAGTGCCTTTGGAAGGACTTGAAAATATTCAACTTCTAACAACCTTGGATATATTAAATCCAAGACCTTAAGAAGGTTTAAACAAAATCTTTTCTTCAAAGTTCAAGCAACCTGAGGTATTTTGAACTTTAAACCTCAATCAAACAAGAAGAAGACCTCAAGACTAGTTTTCTACAAGAGTGTAGTAACTAGTATAAAGGAATTTTGATGATCAACCTTGAAGCTCTTGGAACTTTCAACAACACTTCAAATGATTTTTCTTTCAAGAAAGTTCACCCTTGTAGAAGATAGAAAAACTAAGCTAAGAACTAAGAATACTAAGAGAAGAACCTTTGTCTTGAAAAATTTCTTGATTAGCTTCTTCAAAATGGAAGACTAATATTTATAGAGACTTGAGAGAGAAAATAGGAATTTTTCCCTCTCATATTTTCAGCCCAAAAGGATAGATATAACCTATACATACACTTGATAAGACAATAGAGGTGTTTTAATTGCATTTGGACTATTCTAGAGCACTAGTCAACACATTGCCAAAAATAGGAGGCAATTTTCCAGCTTGGGCAAAAGGGCTTCCAACCATCTACCAAGGTGAATTTTCAATTTCTAACTTATTCAAAACTTTAGGATACTGCCCCATAAAGTCTTGAACATCAAAATTTAACCCCCATAAAGTCTTGGACATCAAAATTTAAGCCTTATAAGGTCTTGGACATTAAAATTTAAGCCTTAAGACTTCTCTTGCTCAATTTGATCCTTGTGACTCTTTAGTTATTTTGCCTTGGCTCTTGTCACAACTCCTTGATGTTCTTGCATGTCTAACTGGTTCACATCAAATCAACTGGGTGGTACTTGGGAAGGTGAAAGTCAAAGAAGACAATAACCGCACCTGATTTTCAGTATAGAAGTCTCAATCAATATCCACCCTATAATCCTACTCCACCAATAAATCCACCATCCCCATCGCCTAGCTTGGAAGATTTCGTGTTGAAATATATCAATTGGGTGAATCCCAGGGTAAAGAGCATGGAAGCAGTCCAGAGAAGCAAAACCACCTCCCTCCATAACATGAAGAGTAAAATTGGGAAATTTGACTCGGATGATCACTGAAAGCCCGCGTGGTAATCTTCTTGGTAACACGGTGAATAAATCAAATGAATATGCAAAGGCGGTCACCTTGCGAAGCGAGAAAGAACTAGTAAAGACATCTCCTACGATTGTGGAAGAGGAGAAGGGGAGTGCTCAAAGACAAGTGGAGTCAACTCTCCCCAACGAAAAGGAGGTTTAGCAGAAGGAAGTAGAAAAGAGAAAGGCATCTCCTCCGCCATACAGCCTCCTATTCCATTCCCAAGAAAAGTTTGAAGGCAAAACATGACGAACAATATGGTAAGTTTCAGGAAATCTTCAAACAATTACATATTAACTTGCATTTGGTTGATGTTCTAATACAGATGCCTAAGTACACGAAATTCCGAAAGAAGCTATTTCTGGAAGAAGAGGTTGGAGGATATCACTTTTGTAATGATGAATAAGGAGTCTTCAACAATTCTCAATCCCAATCAAAAGCTTCCAAAAAAACTAAAGGATTCAGGGAATTTTTCTATCCCTTGCACTTTCGATGGTATAACTGTTTCTAGTGCTTTAGCTGATTTAGGTGCTAGTGTAAATCTTATGCCTTATGATTCTTTAAAAAATTGGGAGTAAGAGAGCCTAAAACCTACTAAGACGAGTATTCAACTTGTGGATAGATCTACTAAGTATCCTGAGGTATTATAGAAGATATGCTAGTAAAAGTAGAGGACTTGGTGTTCTTAGTTGATTTTGTGATAATGGATATGAGTGGGGACATTGAAGTCCCGCTCATTTTAAGTCATCTTTTCCTCGTCACTGTTAAGGCTTTAATCGATGTGGGGAAGGGAAAATTGACACTTAGGTTAGGGGAAGAAAAAGTTATATTAAGACTTCTTGACGCTTTACGCAGATCTGGATCATGACGATACTTGCTTTATGGTAGATTTTATTGATCCTTATATTTTTACTCACGTGCATGAATTTATCCAAAAAGATTGCTTAGTTATAACTCTGCAACAAGATTTCCAAGGCGAGGTGGATTCTGAGGAGGTTCGGGTATTAACAAAGAAATTAGATGAATCAAAGATAGAGAAGACTACTACTATACAAGAGGATCCAAAGGTACCCACAAAGCCTTCTCTCAAGACCTCATTCAAAGAATCTCCAAACTAGAGCTAAAACCATTGTCGGATCACTTGGAGTATGCTTTCCTAGGGGCAAAGTCAACACTCCCAGTCATTAATTCCTCCAAGTTGGCCTGGCCCAAAAATGAGCTTTGCTGCAGACTTTGCAAAAATATAAGAAAGCTATTGCTTGGAAGATAGCAAACGTTCAAGGTATAAGTCCGTCCTTCTACACCCATAAGATTTCATTGGAGGAGGATTCTAAGCTTGTGATTCAACCTTCAAGGTGATTGAATCCGAACATGCAAGAAGTGGTGAAGAAGGAGGTAATTACACTCCTAGATGTTGGAATCATATACCCTATCTTAGGCAGTATCTAGGTAAGCCCAGTAAAAGTTGTATCAAAGAAGGGTGGAATGACGGTGGTGGCAAACAAGAAGAATGAGCTAATCCAACAAAGGTAATCACCAAATGGAGGGTATGTACAGATTATAGAAAATTGAACGAGGTGACACGAGAGGATCACTTCTCTCTTCCCTTCATTAATCAAATGCTGGAGCAGTTAGCAGGCCATCAATTTTATTACTTTCTTGACGGATTCTTAGGAGATTTCCAGATTTCCATCGCCCCGAAAGATTAGGAGAAAATGACACTCACATGGCCATATGATACATTCGCATACAGACATATGCCTTTAGATTTGTGTAATGCTCCTCGATATGTGTAAAAAGGGATGTCCCTACTCACTACAATGCAAGACAAGTAGACCTAATGTAGAGGTGAGTTTCAACCCGAGTGTCGAATCTCTCAAGGAACGGAAAGGAATTAAGTAATAATCGTGTTTCTAATATTTAGTCTTAAAAAAAGATTGTCGCTGAAATAAAACTAAAAATAATTAAATCAATTAAAAGCAAGCAAATGTAAAAACTGTTGTAAAATTAATTAAAGCAAGAGTTTGGACAATGGAATCCCCTTAATCTTTGTTACTAATTCAATTGGAAAAACTTTAATGAAAACGATGTTAAATTAATTAAGTTAGGTCATCACTCAAATCGAGCAATCCCCATGTCTAGGGGAAAGCCACCCTACTCACTAACCCTTAGAGGAAAATCTTTTTTTCTCTCTAACAATATGAGAGCAGTAAAATTAGGTGATTTAAAAGACCTAAAAGTGCAATATCGTATCTCTAGTCAATTGCCCCAATTAACGTCCCGTTGGTTGCCCTAGATCGTTCTTCCTTTTGCAATTCCGAATAACCATGTGATTAATCTAATCTTATGACAATTAAATTGCAAACAAACTCAATTGGAAGACAGCTTAAATCAACACAAACCTCGAAATCAAGAAATTAAACCAAGAACTTCATAATCAAGAATTAGTGTTCAACCCCAATCCAAACAATAAAGAACTACTCACTATTCATCATAATAAAACTGAAATAAAACATAAAATTCAACAACAAGAAAGGGAAAAGAAAGCTTAGGATTGAAATCGAAGCTGCAATTGAAATCCCGAATGTCTTCAAGCACGTCTTTCGAGTCGCCAGGTTGAAGATTGAAATTGATCCTTCAATTCTTGAATCTAAGAAACTAAATTGCAGAAATCTTAAAACTTTACTGACTAATTGAATATATAAAAGCTAAAATTTAAGGAGTGTTTAATCTAATCTAACTTAATTAATCTAATTCTAACCTAACTAAAACCTATTCTAAATCCTAAATTGCATATCTACCTATCTAACTATTGCCCTCCTTAAAAGCTGCATAAAAGCTCCTTATAGAAAGGTGAAAAATACAAGAAAGCCTAGTTTGAATTGGGTTAAAATACAAGAAAACCGAGTTCAACTTTGAATCAACTACCCTTGCCAGCCAACCCTATTGCCGACGGTAGGTCAAACCTTATCGTCCATGATAGGGTTCTGTCTGCCAATCCTCGTGTTGGCCAAGGAACTTGCTGGTGATGGTAGGCAAGCCTACCTCGCACGGTAGATTGGCTCTTTCGTTGCCGATGGCTCCAGTTTTGTTGTTTTCGCTCCGTTTTTGCCCATTTTAGTTTCCTTTCATCATTTTCACTTCCGGAGGGCACCTAAGACAAGAATAAGAGATATTAGGCTAAAATATATAGTTTTATATATTTAAAACACTGAAAACGATGAAATTAACGTATAGAAAATATAGACAATTATACACATATAAAATACCCCCACACTTTCCGTTCGTTGCCCTCAAGTAAGACAAACTAAACAGGCAAAACGAAGGATTTTAAAACTTTTATTTTAGGAAGACTTAACACAAAAAAGACTAAGCCAAATAAACAGTTAAAATCTCAAAATGGTAACAAGCATTGGTAGCGAAAATAATCAAAACCAAAAACAAAACCTAAGAAAAATTAAAGATAAAACCACTCCAATAGAGTATTTTCCTGCCCAACTCCAAAGATAAATCATAAATAGACGAACGAAAAAATTACTAAGTCCACTAAAAGTTACTAAAAATCATTATCGATCAAAGGTTGTGTGTGATTTGATCATACCTTTTTCACAGAAAAGAGGAATGTTACGTGATTAGAAAAAAGAAATATTTTCAAATATAATACACACAACTCATACTTTTTCTATCACTTAGCCACTCTAAAATCTATTTTAGGTTGTTCCCAGATTAGGTAACACTTTTTGGCTTGTAACATTAGGCTAGGACATTGTAGGTTAAAAATGAGGGAAAAAGGAGACAAACAAATGAGACAGCGCTAACGCAATCGAAAGAAAAAGATAACAAAATAAAGGCCACTTTCTAGCCGCCGTTTTTACTCTTCTCACTCACCCTTGTACAACTTATTTCATTCTTCTTTCATGGACATCCCATCTAACAACATACTTTCTCTTCAAGAATAACTAAAATAAGAGAGAGAGAGAGAGAGAGAGAGAGAGAGAGAGAGAGAGAGAGAGAGATGCCAGAATTTTTTTTTTCCTTTCAAGAATTTACTACAAAATAAAAACACAAATTTTTTTCTACGTTTTTTTCCATTTTTTCCATTTTTCGGTTTTTTCTCTTTTTTTTTTTTTTTTTCTTTTCAAGCATTAATTTTTTCTTTCTTTCTCTCTTTTCAATAGTCAAAAGCACCGAACACATGAAATTACTCATAATGCCTCTTTCTTTTAAACAGGGTTTTTCTTTCTTTCTTTCTTCACCCCTTGCCACCATACTTACTCATTTCCCACTCTCAAAACGGCTATAAAGATATAATAACACTTAGCTCCACGAATTGAGGATTTATGTAGTGAGGTTAAGAGAACAAAAACAGGAAGAGATTAAAACCTTGGTATGAAGGTACAAAAAGGGAAATAAGGATTGATTTCATTTAAGATAAGATAAGAAAGGCATAATCAATTTAAAGAAGGCCTAAAACCATCATCTCCGAGACCATCCTAGACTACACTTCTTTGCTTCTAAAGACAAAAATCATGAAATTGCAAGCAAAGACTCAAAAATTATTATAATTATGCTAATTACCCAAGATTCCTATGCTTCTATTACTTAAGCAACATTCACAAGTGCATAAAAAAAACCATTGATCATGTAAGAAATTTAGTAAATACAGTTTTCAAAGTAATTAAGTAATACATCTTTATCGAAAAACCTAAAGAGTTTTGCAATTTAATACCCTACCAAAGGTGAAAAAAAGAAAATAAAATATTTTTTGGATTTTTATAAGAAAAAAAAGAAATAAAAATTTTTTGGAATTTTTAAATTTTCTGTTTTTTTGGAATTTTTCGAATAAGAGACTAACAGGAAAAAAAGAACGAAAAAGAAAAAGAGACTAACAAAAAAAAAATAAAAATAAACGAAACTACCTCCCTCCCCCCCCCCCCCCCCTCCCACACGCACTTAAAATCACATTATCCTCAATGTGGGAGTTAGACTAAAGGAAAAACAAAAACAAACACATACGTAGGAAACAATCCCGCAAATTTAAAGCGATAAAGGATAACAAGAAGCCATCCCCACACAAAAATAAAACAAATGAAAACTAAATATAAATAAAGAGCAGAAGATAAAATAAAAAATAAAACCAGAAAACATAAAAAGAAATAAAAGACCATAAAAAGAAAAGCAAATTCCTTGTAATGAAAATGAAAGAATTTGAAACCTATCAAAAGAAGAGAAATTAAAAACTTAAGATCGAGCTTAAGGAAGATATTATAAATTTCAAACAATTTCTATTCTTTAAAGGAAGACAGAAGATTAATGAGAGCTAAGGTTGAAGAAAAACTTATTCGTGATTTTCCACAGTATAAGTGGTGTTTTCTTTTAGCACTCTCGAAATTTCCTTTGAACTTCATGAGACGCCTCCTTTCCTCGTCATTCTTCTTGGGTTGCTTCCTTGATGCCTGCACACATAAGGAATTCTTGACAAGAAAAAAGTTAGTTTTGTTAGTAAGGGAATTCACTTTCTCATTCTTTTTTATGGTCTCTAACTTTTTTTCTTGTCTCTCTTCTATATGACTCTTTTGAATTTCTAGGAGACTCTCGTTTTCCTTTTCTGGCTCACCTTCCTCAAACTCACTCTTATTTTCTGGCAAGTACTCATCTTTCGTACTTTCTTTCAAAACACTTGTATTCGGTAAAGGTTCTTGAAATCTTTGGGGAGTGGACTCCTCCTGTTCTTGAGCAGTTTCATTCTCGTCGTCCATAAACATAGGAAACTTCATCACTTGTTCTTCTACATCATGCAAAGTGATCGTATTATTAGGTGCATTACCAGGTAGTTTTTCAATGATCATCTTTGCCAATAATTCGATTTGAATTTCCATGTTGTGGAAGGAAGCAGTTTGGCTTCGGGCTGCTTCCATTCTTTTCACCCTGGTGTCTACCGAATTGTTATACTTCGAAACATGCTCTTCTAGATTAGGTCTTGGAGGTGATAAGTGTACTGATGGAGTGTAATTGTATATTGAATATTGAGCATAATCTCCCCAAGGATCGTTCTATTGAGTCCTCTATTCCGAACTATACTGGTTAGAATGCGTAACATATCCCTGCCAGTTATCTTGGAACGTCGTCGATTAATAGTGCGTATATTGAGACTGAAAGGCCATGTTCTCCACTTTTTGTTCTAACATTGATGCCCATCGGTCTTCCATGATATCATTGATATTCCTTTCGTACTTTCCAAAACCTAGAGCAAGCAATTGAATGTGCAATTAATGTAGGTTCTAGAAGTAATTAGTTGAATACACGACTTCCATACCACAAACACCCAAGTGCAACAATAGAATGGACCAAAGCAAAATAACAAAAACAAAAATCATGACTAAAGCAGTAAATAAACAACTCCCTTAATCTATCGTTCCCCAGTAATGGTGCAAAAAAAAACTTGATGTGTGTAAAATGAGATGTCCCTACTCACTATAATACAAGCTAAATGGACCTAACAATGCAGAGGTGAGTTTCAACCCGAGTGTCGAATCACTCAAGGAACGGAAAGGACTTAAGTACTAATCATGTTTCTAATGTTTAGTCTAAAAAGAAGATGTCGTTGAAATAAAACTAAAAAAAATTAAATCAATTAAAAGCAAGCAAATGTAACAGTGGTTGTAAAATTAATTAAAGCAAGAGTTTGGACGGTGGAATCCCCCTAATCCTTGTTACTAATTCAATTGAAAAAAACTTTAATGAAAACGATGTTAAATTAATTAAGTTGGGTCATCACTCAAATCAAGCAATCCCTATTTCTAGGCAAAAGCCACCCTACTCACTAACCCTTAGAGGAAAATCTCTTTTCTCTCTAACAAATTATGAGCGCAATAAAATTAGGTGATTTAAAAGACCTAAAAGTGCAATATCGTATCTATAGTCAATTGCCCCAATTAACCCCCAATTAGTTGCCCTATGATAAGTGCATATTTGTCTATATTTTCTATATGTTAATTTCATTATTTGCGGTGTCTTTAATATGTAAAAGTATATATTTTAGCTAAATATCTCTTATTCTTGTCTTAGGTTCCCTCCAAAAGTGAAAACGATGAAAGGAAACAAAAATAGAGTGAAAACAACAAAAACGGAGCTATCGACAAAAATTCAACAACCTATTGCTCGAGGTAGGCTGACCTACCATCACCGGTAGGTGCAAGAAGCAGCAGGCATTGGGGAAACAGAGACTTACCACAGACGGTAGGCCTCACCTTACCGTCATCTATAAGGTACTCTTGCAAGGGCGGTTGAAGTCCAAAGCAAACTCGATTTTCTTGATTTCTTTTCCAATTTGAACTTGGTTTTCTTGTATTTTTTACCTCTATATAAGGGGTCTTTTTGCAGCTATTGTATACAAGGTTTTAGATAAGATTAGATAGGTAGATATACAACTTAGGATTTAGATTAGATTAGTTAGGTTAGATTAGATTAAGCACTCTTTAAATTCCAGCTCTTATACTATTAATTAGTTAGTGAAGTTTCAAGATTTCTGCAATTTAGATTCTTGGATCTAGAATTGAAGAATTATTTTCAAGATTTTGGTCTTCAACTTGGCGACTTGAAAGACGAGTTTGGAAGATGTTCGAGATTCAATTGCGGCTTCAATTTTCAATCCTAAGCTTTCTTTTCTTTTTTCTTGTTATTGAAATTTATGTTAACTTACAGTTTTATTCATATGACTAGTGAGTAGTTTTTATTGTTTGGATTAGGGTTAAATCCTGGTTCTTGATTATGAAGTTTTTAGTTTGATTTCTTGATTTTGATGTTTGTTTTAATTTAATTAGTCTTCCAATTGCATTTTTTTGTAATTTAATTATCGCAAGATTAGATTATTTGCAAGGTTGTTTGGAATTGAAAAAGGAAGAACAATATAGAACAACCGATTGGGGGTTAATTGGGGCAATTAACTAGAGATACGATTTTGCACTGTTAGGTCTTTTAAATCACCTAAGTTTATTGCACTTATAATTTGTTAGGGAGGAAAGAGATTTTCCTTTTAATTAATTGAGTGATACCCCAACTTAATTAATTCAACATCTTTTTCATTAAATTTTTCCAATTGAGCTAGTAACAAGGATTAGGGGGTTCCACCATTCCAAACTTTTGCTTTCATAATTCTTTAAAAAAAACATTTTTTATTTACTTTGTTTAATTATTTCAGTTTTAAGTTGTTATTTTTCGCAACGACATCATCTTCTTTCTAGACTAAACATTAGAATCACGATTAGTACTTGAACCTTCATCCATCCTCGAGAGATTCGACACTAGGGTTGAAACTCACTTCTGCATTGTTAGGTCCACTTGCTTTGCATTGTAGTAATTAGGATCATATTCCGTTTTAAGATTTTATAACATTACACTAAATTGTTCTTCCTTTTACAATTTCGAACAACCTTGGGATTAATCTAATCTTGCAATAATTAAATTGCAAACAAACTCAATTGGAAGACAACGTAAATCAAAACAAACATCGAAATCAAGAAATTAAATCAAGAACTTCATAATCAAGAATTATGGTTTAGCCCCAATCCAAACAATAAAGAATTACTCACTATTCATTATAATAAAACTAAAATAAAACATAAAATTCAATAACAAGAAAGGAAAAGAAAGCTTAGGATTGAAATCGAAACTGCAATTGAAATCCCAAACGTCTTCCAAGCTTGTCTTTCGAGTTGCCAAGTTCAAGATCGAAATCTAGAAATTGATTCTTCAATTCTTGAATCTAAGAAACTAAAATGCAGAAATCTTGAAACTTTACTAACTAATTAAATGTATAAAAGCTGAAATTTAAAGAGTGTTTAATCTAATCTAACCTAATTAATTTAATTCTAACCTAACTAAAACCTATTCTAAATCCTAAATTGTATATCTACCTATCTAACTATGGATGTTTTTCTATCTTTGGGAATTTCCTTGATGCTCACTTGTCTATTCTAGAAAGAGTTTTGAAAAGATGTGAGGAGAACCTTGTTTTAAATTAGGAAAAATGCCGTTGTATGGTTCAAGAAGGGATAATTCTAGGCCATAAAATTTCTAAAAATGGCGCTAAGGTAGATAGAGCTAAAATAAAGACAATTGAAAGGTCACCTCTGCCTTCCTCTGTTAAAGCGATTAGGAGTTTCTTAGGGTATGCAGGATTTTATAGGAGATGTACAAAGGATTTTTCAAAAATTACTAAACCTCTTACTCATTGCTTGAGAATGATATGCCTTCTAAATTTGATGATAATTGCTTAGTTGCCTGTAATTTGCTTAAAGAAAAGCTCACGAAGTCTCCAATTTTAGTCTCTCCAGATCGGTCTCTTCCCTTTGAATTAATGTGTGATGCCAGTGACTATGCTACAGGTGTTGTTTTAGGCCAAAGGAAGGGTATGTTTTCTCAACCAATATACTATGCAAGCAAGACTCTAACAAATGCCCAGGTGAATTTCACAACAACGGAGAAGGAGTTGCTTGCAATAGTATTCGCATTCAACAGATTCCGTCCTTATTTAATACTCTCTAAAGTCATAGTCTATACTGACCATTCTGCTTTGAAATACCTCCTCTCGAAAATGATGCTAAACCTAGTCTAATTAGATGGGTACTTCTTTTGCAAGAATTTGATTTGGAAATTAAAGACAAAAAGGGAGCTGAAAATTTGGCAGCTGATAATCTCTCTAGATTAGAGAATCCTGGTTTAGAACCACTGGACGAAGAGCAGATTGACGACACATTCCCTGATGAACAACTTCTCTTCTGTAGAACTATCATTGATGACTCACCTTGGTATGCCGACATAGCTAATTATCTGGTTTCAAATGTTATGCCTGGAGGTAATACCCAGAAAAGGAAGAAATTCTTTGCAGACTTTAAGTACTACCTTTGGGAGGACCTATACCTTTTCCATCAATTTGTTGATCAAATAATCCGACGATGCATGGCTCACTCTGGAATGGAGGAAAGCCAAAATAATTGTCATAAAGGTCCAATTAGTAGACACTATTAAATGAACAAGACAGCTCAAAAGGTACTCAAGTCAGGTTTCTAGTGGCCAACATTGTTTAAAGAAGCAAAGAGATATGTTATGGAATGTGACAGTTGCCAACGCACAGGTAATATCTCAAAATACAATGCTAAGCCTATGTCTACTTTATAAGTTTGTGAGGTGTTTGATTGTTGGGGTATTGATTTCATGGGCCCTTTCTGCAATTCTTTTAGTAACCAATATATTTTGGTCACTGTCGAGTATGGGTCTAGATGGGTTAAGTCTCAGGCCTTACCTACAAGTGATGCTAGAGTTGTGGTTAAGTTCCTATAAAAGTTATTTTCTCGTTTTAATGTCCCTAGAGCTATTATAAGAGATAGGGGTACTCACTCCTGTAACCAACAACTCGAAAAAGTGCTTAAGAGATTGGAGTAACCCGTAAGCTAGCTACTCCCTATCATTCTCAGACTAGCGGTAAAGAAGTAGTGAATAGGGAAATTAAACGCATCTTTGAGAAAGTCATTGATAGCACTCGAAAAGATTGGAGTATCAAGTTAGATGATGCTCTTTGGCTTTATAGAACTACTTACAAGATACCAATCGAGTGAACCCCCTTCCGTCTTTTACTTGGGAAATTGTGTCATTTACCTGTCGAAATTGAGCATAAAGCTCATTGGGTAATTCGTGCGGGTAAACAAGGCTACTTTACCTGAATGAGCTAGATAAATGGCGATTACAAGCATACGAGAATTCGAACTTATACAAGGAAAAGACGAAGAGATGGCACGACAGACACCTGGTCAAAAAGGAATTCAAAGGAGATTCCGTACTCCTCTAAACTCTCGTCTTCGCCTCTTTCCTGGAAAGCTTATATCACAATGGTCTGGACTGTTCATCGTCAGCAAAGTTTTTCCCTATGGCCCCTGATGTTGTTTTAAAACAATTATATTAAAACGGGGGATGAACTACTAAACTAAGCCATATGCAAGTGGACCTATCATTGCAGTAAACAAGCTCTACCCGAGTATCGAATCTCGAGGAATGATAAAGGTTAAGTACTAATTACATCTCTAATGTTTAGCCAAGTAAAAGAATGGTTTTTGGAAAAGAAATAATTAAAAATTTAAAAACGATTAAATTAACTACAGCAAACAAAAGCAATGAAAACTAAGTTTTAAAAATTAATAAAGCAAGAGTTTGGATGGTGGATTCCCCATAATCCTTGTTATTAATTCAATTGGAGAACTTTTATGAAAATAATGTTGAATTAATTAAGTTGGGTCATTACAAAATCTGACAATTCCTATCTCTAGGCGAAAAAAGCCACCCTACTCACTAACCCTTAGAGGAAAATCTCTTTTTTCCCTAACAAATTACGAGTGCAGTAAACTTAAGTGATTTAGAGGACCTAAAAGTGAAAAATCATATCTCTAATCAATTGCCCCAATTAACCTCCAATTGGTTGCGCTAGACTGTTGTTCCTTTTTCAATTTAGAACAATCTTGCGATTAATCTAATCTCGTGACAACTAAATTGCAAATAAGCACAATTGGAAGATAACTTAAATAAAAACAAACATCGAATTTCAAGAAATTAAACCAAGAACTTCATAATCAAGAACTAGGGTTCAACCCTCATCCAAGCATAAAAAAGTACTCACTATTCATTATACAAAAATTAAAATTCAACAATAAATTCAATAACAATTAAAGGAAAAGAAAGCTTAGGAGGAAGATTGAAGCTACAATCACAGTCCCGAACGTTGCCCGAGCTCTTCTCTCTAGTCACCCAATTGAAGCCCGAAATCTTGAAATTGGATCTTCAAATCTTTATCTCCAAGAACTAAAATACTGAAAATCTTAAATGTGAAAATTGAAGAATTATTTAACCTAAATCTATTCCTAATTATCTACAAACTACTCCTAATTGTTGCCCCTGCTCTACTGGTAGAATACCTATTAAATAAATAAAAATTACAGCAAAACAGAGTTTTAATCAAATTATAACTGCCCATAGATGGGACCTACCGCCGACGGTAGATCGAGCCCTACCGTTTGCAGTAGGATTCTATCCAAAAATTGCTTCTCAATGTCGGGACCTACCGCCGATAATAGTGGTAGCCTACCTTCACTGGTAAGTTTCTATCTGGGCTCTACTTGTGACTTCAACACCTATCGCCGACAGTAGGTTGGCCTACCTTGGGTGGTAGGTCTTTTTCGTTGATGCCGTCAGCTTCGTTTTTACTCTGTTTTTGCCCGTTTTCATTTCCTTTCATCATTTTCTCTTCTGGAAGGCATCTAAGATAAGAATAAAGGGTATTAGCCCAAAATATACATTTTTACATATGAAAAACATAAAAAAAACAATGAAAATAACATATAGAAATATAGACAAATAAGCACATATCAGCACCATAGAGGTAACACACCCTACACAAGGCATGTTTAAGGTAAAAGGACATCGCCTTAAACCATATTTCGGTGAGGATGCGGGAACCGATCAGAAAGAATGCCTCGTTCTTCTAGACGAGTAAGATTGGCCTTGATATAGTATTGTAACTTGTAGTTCTATCATTACTTCCCCTGTTTTCTTCCTTTAATTTAGTTAAATTATCTTAATTGTTTGTTTATGGTGTTGTAAAAGTCCCTTGGGAGAGTTATTTGTGTGCTCAGACTACACACTATGCATTGCAAGTGTCGCTAGATTGGTCAGGAGCGAACCGGGGAGCTGAATCGCACCCAACAAGTTACTTTCCAGCAAGACCGGTAGAACTCTACCGTGGATGGTAAGGTCACTTTTGCAGAACATCTGCCCAGGCAGAAGCCTACTGAGGACGGTAGGCATTACTCTAGAGGCCGAAAAGGGTTGTTTGCTCAAGCAATCACAAGATAACCTCCCTAAACTTTTCTTAAACTCTCTTCTTCTATCTTTTTAGTACTTTCTTTCTGTTTCATTTGTAGTTCTTATTTGTTTCCTCTTCTCTTGTTTTCTTTTTGTGTGGGTATCGTTTCCCGATATGCTTAATAGCTTTATACGTACGGGACTGCATCCCATGTATGTGTTTGTTTTAGTTCTCTATTAGTCTGACCCCCACATTGAGGAAAATATGATTTTAAGTGTGGAGGTGTAATTTTCATCTTTTTATTCTTTTTCCTTCTTTCTTATTTATTTTAATATTAACCTGTTATTTGAAACATTCCAAAAAAAATCAGAAAAATTTGAAAATCCAAAAACTTTTATATTTCCTTTTCTTTTTTCCTATGCTTAGAAAAATCTAAAAATATTTTTGTTTTTCCACTTTTAGTAGAGTACATAACTGCAAAATTCTTTAGGTTCTTCAGAAAAGACGAATTACTTAATCACTTTGAAAACCAAAGTTACTAACTTTCCTACAGATCAATGATTTTCATGCAGTTGTAAATGTCATTTAAGTAATAGAATCTTAGGAATCTTGGATAATTTTCATAATGACAATAAATTTTCGAGTCTTTGCTTGCAATTTCATATTTTTCTAGCCTTAGAAGCAAAGAATTCTAGTCTAGGATGCGGTCCCGAAAATGATGGTCTTAGGCCTTCTTCGTATCATTTTTGCCTTTCTTGCCATGTCCTATATGAAATCAATCCCTAGTTCCCTTTTTGTGCCTTCATGCCAAGTGTTTCAATCCCTTCTTCTATTTGTTCTTTTAGACTCATTAAATAAAACCTCAATTTGTGGAGCTAATTTTTAAGATATCATTTGAGCCATTTTGATTGAGGAAAACAAATAAGTGTGGGAGTAAAGGAGTGAAGAAAGAAAGAAAATTATATTTTTAAAAAGGGTATTTTGGGTACTTCCATTGTTCGGTGCTTATGGCTGTTGAAAAGAGAGAAAAGAAAAGGAAATGATGCTTGAAAGAAAAAAAAAACTAGAAAAGGAGAAAAAAAGTTTAAAGAAATGGAAAAAAAATAGCAGAGGACGAAGAAAAAATATGAGTGTTTATTTTATAGTTAAATTCTCGAAAAAATATCAAGCATCCCTCTCTCTTATACTTGGGTATTTATGTAAATCTTGAGAAAAATTGTTGTTAGGTGGGGTGTGCACCAAAAAAATTAAGTAGGATGTTCAAGGGTGAGTGAGAAGAGTGAAAAAAGCTAGCTAGAAAGTTGTTCTTTAATTTTTTTATCTTTTCCTTTCTGTTGCGTTAGCTCTATCTCAGTTGTTTTTGTTCTCCGTTTACCTTCGTTTTGTTACCCTATACATGGACCAAGCCTAACATTACAAGCCGAAAAGTCCTACCATATCTGAGAATGACCTAGAATAGACTTTAGAATGGATAAGTGATAGGAAGCATGAGTTTGTGTGCATTGTCTTTTAAAATATTTCATTGTACTAATCAATTGACATTCTTTTTCTTCTGTGAAAAAGGCATGAAGAGCTCATACATACACCATTTTGATCTGTAACAATGTTTAGTGACTTTTGGTGGACTTGGTGATTTTTGTTGTTCATCTATTATGATTTATCTTTGGAGTTGGGTAGTAAAGTATTATGTTGAAGAGGCTTTGTCTTTAGTTTTTCTTAGTTTCGTTCATTTTTGTTTTTGCTTCTGCTTTGTTTGTTTTTGTGATTATTTCTGCTACCTATGCTTATGGCCTTTTTGTGATTTTGACTGTTTTAATTTGGCTTCTCTCGTTTTTCGTGTTTGATCTTTCAAAAATAAAAGTTGTTAACTTCTCCATTTTGTCTGCTTAGTTTGTGTTGCTTGAGGACAAGCAATAAGTGTGGGGTATTTGATATGTGCTTAATTGTCTATATTTCTATATGTTATTTTCATTGTTTTTCGATATTTTGAATATGGAAAAATATATTTTTTAGACTAATACCCTTTCTTCTTGTCTTAGGTGCCTTCCGGAAGAGAAAGACAATGAAAGGAAATGAAAAAGGTCGAAAACGAAGTGAAAATAACGAAAACAAAGCCGACAGTATCAATGAAGCAGACCTACCGCCTGAGGTAGGCCAACTTACCATTGGCGATAGGTATGGGGGTCACAAGTGAGTTCAAGATAGAACCTTACCGGCAACGGTTGGCTACCCCTACCATCGGCGGTAGGTCCCGATGTCAAGAAGCAGTTTTTAGGCAGAACCTTACTGCGGAAAGTAGGGCTCGACCTACCGTCGGCGGTAGGTCCCGATTGGGGGTAGTTATAATCCGATTAAAACTTACTTTTGCTGTAATTTTTCATCTATTTAAAGGGAACTCTGCCATTAGGGCAGGAGGACAGAAATTAAGAGTAGTTAGTAGATAATTAGGGGTAATTTAGGTTAGTCAATTCTTCAATTTTCAAATTCAATTAGTTAGGTAATTTTTAGAATTTCAGTAGTTTAGTTTTTGGAGATCAAGATTTGAAGATTCAATTATCAAGATTTCAAGCTTCAATTCGGCAAATAGAGAGACGAGCTCGGGTAACGTTCAAGACTATGGTTGCGGCTTCAATCTTCCTCCTAAGCTTTCTTTCCTTTATTGTTATTGGTTTTACTGTTGAATTTTAGTTTTTATATAATTACTAGTGAGTAATTCTTTACGTTTGGATGAGGTATGAACCCTAGTTCTTGAATATGAAGTTTTTTTGTTTTAGTTTCTTGAATTCGATGTTTGTTTTTATTTAAGTTATCTTCCAATTATGCTTGTATGCAAGTTAATTGTCGCGAGATTAGATTAATCGCAAGATTGTTCGGAATTGGAAAAGGAAGAATGGTGTAAGGCAACAAATTGAGGGTTAATTGGAGCAATTGACTAGAGATATGATTTTGCACCTAATTTTACTGCACTCATAATTTGTTAGGAAGAAAAGAGATTTTCCTCTAAGGGTTAGTAAGTAGGTGGCTTTCGCCTAGAGATACAAATTACCTGAATTTTGTGATGACCCAATTTAATTACTTCAATATCGTTTTCATAAAAGTTTTCCAATTGAAATATTAACCAGGATTAGGAGGATTCCATCATCCAGACTCTTGCTTTATTAATTTTAAAACCTTAGTTTTTCATTGCTTTTGTTTTTTCGTCGTTTAATCATTTTCAAATTTTAATTATTTCGTTTTCAAAAACCATTCTTTTCTTAGGCTAAACATTAGAAAAGCGATTAGTACTTAAGCATTTACCATTCCTCAAGAATCGACACTCGGGTAGAGCTTATTTACTATAGTGATAGGTCCACTAGCCTGTTGCTTAGTTTAGTAGTTTATTTCCCCGTTTTAATAATATTTCTTTAATCACATCATCCCCTTTCAAAGAAAATAAAGAATGTCAGGTTATTAACATGGTGAAAAACTTTGTTAAAAATGCACAATACAACTCAGATTTCTCAAAACTTTTTCACTCTAAGTTCTATTCTAAGTCGTTCCCGAATTAGGTAGGATTTTTTAGCTTGTAATTATAGGCTCGGAACATAAAGGGCGCCAAAAGAAAGCAAAAAAAAAAAAAACAATTGAGATAAAGCTAATGCAACCGAAAGGAAAGATATCAAACATTATGAGCACTTTCTAGCTGCTTCCCACTCATTCTCATCTACCTTTGAACGTCTTACTTTGTTCCAATTAAGCACAACCCACCTAACAATTCTCTATTTCTCACGAACAAATATATATATATATATATATTTCAAGGATAAGAGAGAGAAGCTTGAGGTTTTTGATAGACAAAAAGAAAAGATATTTAAATACTCATTTTCCCTTTGTTTTCTCTGATTTTTTTCATTTTCTTTAACTTTTTATTTTAATTTTTTTTCAAACTTTCTCTCTTTACAACCACTGCGTATGCTTTCTTGCAAATGCTTCCTAGAATACGCTTTTCATATAGAATTTCTCTTCTTTACTCATAAACACCCCCACAATTGTCTATTTTCCTCACTAAAAACGGCTAAAATGTATGCTATTATTAGCTTGACGAATTGAGGTTTTTATATAGTGTGAGTTTAAAAGTCAAAAAAAGGAAGGGATTAAACCCTTGGCATAAAGGCACAAAAGGGGAACTAGGGTTTTATTATATAAAAGGAATAGGCAAAAAAGGCACAAACAGTACAGAGAAGGCCTGTGACTATCATCTCCGGGATTAACCTAGACGAAAACTTGTCGATTTAAAGCTAAGAAAGACACAAGAGTGAAGGCAAAGACTCAAAAAAGAATTCATTATACTATTCCCTAAGATTCCAAGCTTATGTTACTGAACGACACTTACAAGTGCATGAAACAATTGATTTTGTAAGAATATAAATAAGCGCGGTTTTCAAGTAGATCAAGTAAAACGCCTTTTAAAAATCCTATTGGTTTTGCAGTCAAGGCTCCCACTGAATGTGACAAAAACAAAAATCTTTTTGGATGTTTTAAGTATAAGAAAATTGAAAAATAAAAAAGGGAAAAATTTTTGGGTTTTTAAATTATCTATTTTTTGTATTTTAAAATTTTAAAAATAGAAAAAAATACTATAGACTAAAATGAAAACTAAACATAATCACACATCAGAAATGAAGCAGCGAAAAGACATAGAAACAAGCAAAAAAGGAAAAGACAAAAGATAGAAATACCTCACACTTAAAAAACACATTGTCCTTAATGTGGGGGCCAATGCTAGAGTAAACAACAGTAAAAACACATACATGGGAAGCAATCTCATAGATATAACACACAGAAGCATACCAGGAAGCAATTCCCAGAAACAGTCAAAACAGAAAAAGAAACTAGAAACCGCAAAAATAACATAAACACGCAGAAAATACAAGACATGAAAGAAAATGAAAAAACATAAACTGAAAAGAAAAAGAAAAAACTCTCTATTGCAGACCAAAGTCTAAGCCGCCAGCTTTACTACTGCCCTTATCATGTAGAAAGCGACTTCATAGCCATGCCGGTATCACTTCCTGGCGGTTGATGGATGCTCTTCAATGCACCAACTCGTCTGCATAATAGCGAGTCGACTCCAGTATCCCTGCCAACTGGGCCCCATGGATATCTTTGGTGACGAAAAGCTGCTCGAATGCAACCCATATCTCAGTCTGAAACTCATCCATGGGGATTATGGGGGTGCATCCTCGGCTGGGAGGTCATAGGACTCGTCATTCTCGCTCTCATTTTCGGGGCTTTGAGGAAGATGCTCCAATGCCGGTTCTTGTGATTTTCTTTATCGAACAAAAACTAGCAGTGTCACATTCCCGCAGCCGATACTCCTCGACAGGAGGTATCCGCACCTTGTTGGCCTCGTCCCAAGCATAGCCGTAGTTATTGAATGTTGTGAATTTGATGATCTGTAGCTGCCCCGTCTACACTCTACGTTCTCTTTTGAAGTCAACATTAAAAATAGTAAAAACACATGAAAGGATCATAGGATAACGAAACACACATGTGCCAGTGGTGTCACAACCAGTGTTGCGCATAGTGTGTATAAGATACGCGACGGAAAAGGGGGATTGTTTTTGGAGCTTGTCAATCATATAAATTTCGAGAATTCTCACATCGCTCTGTCCGTCCTCTTTTTGGAGAAAGTATGGCCAAAGAAATAAGTAAGGACTCGGGGAAGGAGTTAGGGAAAATCAACCTCGTGAAGGATACGTCAGAGATCACTCAAACGTGGCCGAATCTCGAGGTGATCACATGTCGCATCGTACTTCCAGTTCAGATCCTCGTAGATAGTTTTCTTATTGGAATCTACAGTTATAGTGTTTCTCACATCAAGAATCCCCAGAATGGAAGATAAATACACCCTATCTAACACTACCCTCACCTTCTTAACCGTTAAGATGATAGTGGAAAGGTCTTTGTCCATTTTGTGAAAAACGCTAGCATAGAATTCACGAACAAGCTCGGGGTAATAGGTTCCAGAAATATATAAGAGAGGTTCCCACCCTAACCCACCAAAAAGATTAGCTAAACCCAAGTGTTCTATGACTGGAGCATCAAAGGATATTTTGATGATTAGTTTAAGGTGCTCCCGTTCAGATATCCGTTTCCGAGCTGCCGTAGAGAGGCTCTCTGGATAAAGAGGAATAGCTAAGTTGGTGGGGTAGGGCGTGAAATCATCAACTAGTGCCTTTTTGGATTTTGAGGAGGAAGCTGTGGATTTCTTTGGTACCATAGGGAAGTGAAACAAAAGATATGAAACAGGAAGAGGACAAAGAACAAACACATTACAGAGGGAACTCTAGAACACAATAACACACAAAAATAAATAAATATAGAAACTAAACGTAGCCCGTATGTATAAAGTATCTTAATGTCGCCCTGTGTGATAAAGTGGAAAACAAGAAAAACTTAACAAAAGACTAAACACAACTAATCAACCAAAACACAAAGAGCACAAAACAAAAAATAGTAAAAGACGAACACAATTAATAATTTAAGTTAACTAAATAAAAGTGAAGCAAAAAGTTTTGACTAAACAAATTGTCGTCGTGATTCCCGTGAAATGCTCAATTTGCCTCAGAAGTGAGTCACTGGAGTTCCGCCAAAGTTTTTTTGAAACTTTCTGCAAATTTTGTTAGAAAAACATTAAAAAAAAAAAAAAAAGATAATACAAATGTTAGTAAAGCAAGAATGAGCAAAAGAATTAGAAAAATGAAAAGAAAAAGAAAAAGAGGGAAAAATGGGTGGAGGGGGAGGAGAAAATCGGTAGAAGAGGGGAAGAGGTGAAACATGGAGTGTAAAGAAAAGGGAAAAATGGAGGCTGGAGATGGTGTTTATTGTAAGAAAGAATGGAAGAGAAAGAGAAGAAGAAGAAAAAGAAGAAGAAGAAGAAGAAAGAGAAAGGAGGAGTGCAAATCGGTGTTGGAGATGTCAGAGTGGTCGCCCGAGTTCCGGGTAGATGATAATGCTGCTGTCGGTATAGAGGAGAAGAGAGAGAGAGAGAGAGAGAGAGAGAGAGAGAGAGAGAGAGAGAGGAAAGAGGGGGGAAATTTTAGGGATTTTGAGAGAGAAAGGGGGTTCAATTGTAGAAAATTGGGGGGAATAGATTCAATTTGAGTGAAATTTGGTCGACTCAACCCGTTGACCCAATAAAGAACCAAACTGTTGCTAAAAATTGACCCTACCACGCCCAGTAGATCCATACCTACCGTCCGCCGTAGGCTTTGTCCCGCTGAGAGAAAAAAATGTCGTTGACCTACCACGTATGGTAGATTGGACCTGTCGCCCACGGTAAGTTTCTGTCCATGAAGAATTTATGTGCCATGACCCTACCGCATGCAGTAGGGTAACCTACCGTCTGCAAGTAGGGTTTTGCCTGAATGCCAATTTTTTTTTCTTCCTGAGATATTTAACCCCGTTTCATGCCTGCTAATGTTGTAAATTCATTTTAAGGTCAAAATACGTCTTAAGGCAAGCATAAGAGTCCCACAAAAAGAAAAATTGATCTTTCCAATTTTTTGTCTTGGAAGGCTTCGAAAGGACCAAGGACTTCTTCGATATGCAAGTATACCGCCCACTTTTGCCATAACGAACACCATTATATCTTTGAAATAAATCATAGCTTGTGGGGACACCGAGTGCCTAACAAATAATTATAAAGCCCACAAGATGTCTCAGAAACAGAGGATATACTTTGCTAAGAGGAAGATTCGAGAACCTCAAAACCTCGACAACCAAAGAGTAAGGAGGAAAACATGTCCTGGATTTCAGATTCTGCTCATACAAAGAGTAGCACCCGGAAAAGGGAGAGCAGACCCTTATATCTGGGTATGGACGCAAAAGAAGGTATTCATTCGGGATCAAGTACTCCCGCAAACCAGCTAAGGCTACATCCGTCATTATACTTCAACAAGTAGTAGCTTATGTTAGTATATGCCCTAAGACCAATTGACTCACATTATTGATTTATGAAGCATGTATTTTTTGAATTGTATTTTATGTTCTTGGTCATCAAGTATGTGACTTGATAGTAAAACCCTTATAGCTAATAAAACACTATTCTCATTTATCCCTAGGTTATTACATCTTGTAAACTAGTGTGAAGTTGATTGATGGTCAAGTTTTACTGATCATGAATATGAGATATAAAATCAATTCATAAATACATATTGAGAATATTGTATTGGACATGACCCAAAGTGAAGAAGAAATATTGCATGGGTTTAAGTTATAAGTATTTCTTCTCAGTTTTATATTTGGTGTCCTCTGACCTAATGTTTTTAATGTTTCTTGCATAGGGAGAAAATATGTTTTGACATAGTCAAACATCACTTTTAATTAGGTGATCATTATGACTATTGATTGGCTTATTTTCTTGTCATGGCTTGAATATTGGAGATAGTGAAAGTGATTTGTCCCTCTCTTTTAGAGAGAGATATCCATGGGCCCCTTGATAAGGAAGATTGGAAAATATGCATGGCCATGCTCAAATAAGTATTAATAAGGTGTTATTAATATTATTTGTTGGAACCGTCTGCCTGGTGATCAAGTAAATGGTTAATTAAGTTTTATAAGGATGACTTGGTCCATGCCTTATACTTAATTAGGATATCGTGTGACAAAAAGACTAAATATTAAATCTGATGCTAGGTTATTATTACATTTACTTAACTTGGGTAAGCATAATGTCTTGCTAGAGGCCGCTTATGTTTTGTGAATAAATGTCTAGGACATTTTTATTCACTGCCAAAGTTAAGTGAACCTACGGGGTCACACGCATAGACGATCTTGTGAGCATAATGTCCACGTTCAATGAATCTAGATTGTGTCCAGATTCGTTGAACATATACAAAAGGGGAATCAGATTCCATATTGTATTTTCCGGTAAGTTAATAAGTAATTAATTTTATTTAATCGAATAAATGAAATTAATTACTTAATATTACTCATCCAACCGTTGGATGATTATTGGAATAGACGGACGAGATTAAACTGTCATTAGATGACAGTTAGGGTTTTGATATTGACTGCTATAAAAGGTTATGTTAACCTTTTCTTAGTAGTTGTCCTTTATCTGATTAAAGAAAAATAAAACCCTAAACTCTAGAACGGCGATATAGTGTCTAGCCTCCTCTCTCCAAAATACGACCGATTACCAGATAGTTAGGATCAGTTCTGAACAGTTTTCAGAACATAGAATGGGCTAGCATCCCGATCCCTTGCAGAAGAGTTCGTCGCATGGATACCAGTAGAGGGCGAAGCGTACAAAGCAGCGCCTCCACAACGAACAATCAAAACATTGAGGTAATTTCTATCCAATCGGTTTTTCTAGTATATGCAGATCCTGTTGGTGGATTTCCGTAGTTTTATTTTATTTTGTTTTTACCTAAGGATTCCAACAGCCTGACCTTCAAACTCGTCTGGTTTAGCCCATTACCAAATCCAGCTGCTATTATTTGGGAGGAACATATTTCATCAAAAACCAAGGCTCGCCAAGAGGAGGGAAAATGACTTCGACAGGAAAAAGCGTACACTTCAGACCAGTTGACCAAATAGAGACGTGAACATTACCTGAAGGAGTAGTCGAGACGGAGGCCCCTTCGGAAAGCGTACAGCCGGTATTAAGGCTGCCTGAAGAAGCCATCTCTTATATACGAGAAATGGACACTAGAAAAATGAAAAATTTGAGCACAAGATATGACAGCAACAATAATACAAGAACGGGAAAAGAAAAAAGAAGCAAAACGGACCGCCTACCGTCACAATTTAAGAAGCACAGAAAAAAGTGACGGTATAAGGAGCGTCTCCCAATAGCCAAATGATGCGTCAGAACTAAGAGGCACCTTGTGCTAGCAACGCGCCTTTTAAAGAAGGACAGATGATGAGACAAGCCCCATCGTCCAACTTAATCAATTCATCAAAGCCAGCCTAACTTCAAAGACAAAAAGTTTCTAGGCCGAAACCAGCTCGGCCCATAATACAACATAAGAACAAAAAGCTCAGCCAAACGCGTATAAAAAGGTCTCCTCTTCCTTCATAAATATTTGATTTGAATTCTAACTAATAAATATTCTTTACTTTTTTACCAACTTCTCCTTGATATCATTGCTGACTTAAGTATCGAAGAATCCTGGAAAGTTAGTCCCCTCATATCTCTAATAGCCTTTTTCTTGCAAGATTTAGAGTGTTTAGTAGCTAGAAATTCATCAAGGGCCATGCTGGCATAGCCAAACAAATAAAGAGAAATACATATACAAAGTCATTGCCTCAAGCATAAAGTTGACAAAAGAATGTTTCACAAATAAGCCCCATTTGTTTCCAAAGTATCATATTGTTAGAGTACTATTCTCGCATAAAATCCATTTCCCATTTCGATCATGCATCAAACAAACGTAACAGCAACTTCATAAAGGAACCATTAATTTGATAAATTCATTGTCAAGTCTCATAACCCTTATACAAAAATAGCAGCACGAAATCCATTTGCAAAATTTTATAAAATGATCATCACTAGATTCCGATCAAGGACCGAAATCGGGTGATTGACATTCAAGGGAAATTAAAAACTTAGAAAAATCATAACTTGCGATGCTTTCAATTTTCATAATTAACATATAATACTTAAAATAATAAATTTTCAGAAATTACAGACTTTTATTTTAAAAAATAATAGGAAGATTCAAACCCTTACCTCAAATCTCCAATAAAAATATATTCATTCCTTGAACCATACACCAAATTCAAATGCCCTATACATCAAAGGGTTCTTACTTAATTAGTAAAATAAACCAAAATAAGATCCCTACATAAATCCCAAACTTTTCAAAACTTTAATCTCAGACTTGTATGCATAAAGATAGATTAAAGAAGGATTCTAAATCGAAATTAAAGATTAAACTCACCACCTATAGAAGTTTCGAGTCCTAATTGTCTTATTTAGGGTCTCCCTGATGTCTGCACTATTTGCATCTACGTTTGAATCTATGTTTGAAGGGTTTTGATTGACCGTGTTCATTAAATAGCTTATTAAAAATTAACTATTCTTAATTTAACTCTAAGTACCTCTAATAACTAAATAATTCATTTTAAACCCCCAAGTGAAAAAGTATTTTACTAATAGCCCAGTACAAAAGTAAACCAATAAACATATTTTTTTGAACCCTTAAAATTAAGGTGATTACATATTCTCTCCCTTAACAAAAAGTTTCAACATCGAAACTTACTCTCAGATCTTATACACACTCCAACGTACATTTCATCCTCTTTGTGCCATGAAAAGTATCCATAATTAAGCGATCATCCTCAACCTAATATTAGGAAGTTCACCATATTCCAAAACCAATGCCAACTTAAGTTTGATGATCACCTAATATTACTTCACCATATTCCAAAACCAATGCCAACTTAAGCATAAAAAAAAAAACTATCATTAAGTAGAACATATATAATAGTAGATAACCAAATTACTAAATTGTTTAACTTGAAAAATCTAAAGTTTAAGTATTTTTAGAAAATAGAAAATTGAAATTTCAATGTAAGTAAATCATTAACTTTCAATTTAAGGTTTGGATGTTTAGGAAGAATGGAGTTAATATACCCATTTATTTGAGTATTAAAAAGAAAAAAAATCCACAATAAATATGTATTTATCCAAAGCCAAAATTTTTTTTCTCATTCAGGAACACAATTACACATTTTTATACAAATATCAAACTATTTATTCAAATATAACTTGACATAGAAATTAGAAAACAGTTTCAAAATATAGAACATTTTAAATATTCAATAATTTATAAAACATCTTTAGAAGAAGGCTAAAAAATAACTGTTAGGATGTACAAAAGTGCAAAGATATTAAATTTTCTATTTTTTTTATCTTACGAACCATGTTGTTCGCCTAAAATCATGATAATACTCAAAAGATATCTTTTTAAAAAAAATAATAAAATTACGATTTATAGTTGTTCAAATCTGTTTTTTTTTTTAAAAAAAAAAAACAAAAGAAATCAATTGATTGCTTAAAACATTAAGGAATTTTATATGCATCTTTTAGTTATTCAAAAGGAATGCATATTGAAATATTTATGACTTTAAATAATTCAAGGAGCACATACAATAAAATATATACAGTTATGAATGAAATAGACTTAATATATAACTAAAGAATGTAGAACAGAGAGTATTTCAACACCACAAATATAAAAAATGTTCACAGTTTTAGTAATATAAGCTTTAGTAAATGCACAACTTTTTCCTTTACTTGTCAGCTTTAGGCCAGAGGACTTGTACAATATTTAATTATTCAAAGAAAATGTCTAAATAATAATTAAAACATTTTATTTCATGATTTGCACAAAGTTGAATAAAACAAAATGGAGAAATTTATGTGAAAAATATCATGAAACACTAAATCAAATTAATGTATATATAATAAAATATTTTGGAGAGTACAAGGACAGAAAAATGAATATGTACACAACATAGAATATGATATTTTAAGCATATAGAAAATTTATAACATATCATCAATATTTATTTTTCTTAAGAAAATATACTTACATCCTACTGATAGAACAATAATAATAAACCTTTAGTAATGGTATACAGTATATTCTTTTGTCATTCAGTAATCAAAATTCAGGTAAAGACCACTTACAAATCTTTTAATCAAATAATAAAATATCAAACTTTAGATTCAGAATTACAAATATTTTCATTCAAATAGTGTACAATCTGTTTTATTCTATTTTCTATCAAAACAGAAAGTGGATAGTTATTAGCAAAAGAAATTTTTTTAAAAAATATTGTTTTTTTCCTCTTCATGAGAGTTTTCAAATGTTCATTTGCCCTTTCTAAATCATAAAATATACAACTTACATAATGCTTCATTACTTTTAAAAAAAAAAAAAAAAATACCGATGATTAGAGAGGAAAGCTGCAATTTGTTTTTAGTTGGTGTCGCTCACAATCAATTTGTTACCTTAAATTTTACCCATTTAACTTAAAGTGCTCATAATCTGGAACTATTCTAACTTCAATAACTTCAACTGAACAAACATATTAAGTCACTTCGATCCAAAATAAATTCTATATATCTTACTAACCAACTAATTCAGGTCCAATAAATCTAAATCTGGCTCTCATACTACCTCTTTCAAACCCTCAATTCGGACACATAGCGTTCTTAAGGAAAAATTCTAAAGATATCGAACCTCAAAAGTATATGATCTTGTCCTCAAGAATCTCATTTAAAAAGTCTTACACTTAATTCCCAAAGATAATTAAACCTTAATAGAGTACATACCATAAGTCAAAAGCTCTCTGACCAATTATAAATTAAAATGTCCTTAAGATACTGAATGAAACAAAAGATGCAACAAAACTCTACCAAAAGAACTTCACCTTCCCAAAGTTCTCTTTTAATTCACACCTCAAATTCATCTAAAAAACTTAAAAATAGGTGAGTACGCTAGCCAAGTAAGAAGTATGAACCGAACCGGAAACGAGCATCGATAAAGCCCTTCAAAAACATATTTGCCTTAGGCCCGGTTTGATTCAAGAATTTTGGTATGGAAAAGGAAAAGGTAGAAAAAGAAAAAAAATTCTTAGAAAACAGATCCATATGTTGTTTGGTTAGACAAGGAAAATACTAAGGAAATAGAATTTCTTTTGTTTAGTTTGTATATTTCAAGATGGAAATGGAAAGAGAAAAATAAAAAAGAAAGATAACACTACGAAAAATATATAATTTAGAATTATTTCCAATCTTAACCAAACATTATTAACTCTTTATGATATTAATTTTAGAGAGCTAAGTTGTCGTGAATTTTAGAGAGAGAAAGTGTCATAAATTCTAGAGAGAGTAAGCGTGAGTTTTAGAGAGAGTAAGCGTGAGTTTTAGAGAGATAGATTGTCCTTGATTAAGAGAGAAAGTATTGTGAATTTTAGAAAGTGAGTATAAATTTTAGAGAGAGAAAGTGACATGAATTTTTAGAGAGAGTTTTTTGAATTTTAGAGAGAAATTATTATGAATTCTTGAGAGAGAAAGTGTTATAAATTCTAAGGAGAAAGTGAACATGAATTTTTTACAAAGAAAATGAACCTGAATTTTAGAGCATGTGAATGTAAAAAATATCGAAACAATGTTCACATTTTCCTTTTCATTTCCTTTTCCTCACAAAAAAATTTTCACAATAATAAGTAACTTTTCCTTATCATTTTCGTTATTTAATGCTCCTTATTGTTTTCTCTCATTACTAAACAGAGGAAAATTATTTATGAAAAAAAGTGTTTTCTTTTCCATACCAAAATCCCAGAACCAAACAGCCCCTTAAAGATGTAGAGAAAACTTGCTAAATTTCAAGTGAAATATAATACGGAAGATGGAAAATGGTAACAAACATTACTCCAAAACCATTTCTATTTTTAAGAGTTAAAGACAAAGAAAATTATAAAGTAAAAGAAGAACATAGATAAATTCTGCATTGCTAATTGATGGAATACAAAACTTATGTTACAATGTAAGGAAAGAAATACAGAAGGATATGTAAAACTATCTCTGTAAAAGTTTTGCTGATTCAACGGGCATTGATAGAACACATGGGTCTTATTTTGCTTATCTTTCAGACGGAAATATGAGCAAATTAAATTGAAGCAAGGTTTTATCAATCAAATCACTAATTAAAATGGACACTACAGGAAGGGGAAATATTAGCACGTAAAAAAAAAAAAAAAATTTCGTTCGTTAGTGCATTCTATTTCATTAGCGGTAGAAGACGATGTATATTACAATAAAATTTTTAATAATCTCTCTCAAGCTCAAAAGTCAAAACTCTGCTTTTAACGTTTAAAAGCTCATAAAAGAAGTCCAAAATGAGTCTTCAAAAACATTTACAAAGAACTTAATAAATTATACTTTAACAAAAAGGAATTTTTCAATCACATATATAGTAAATACAATCAATCGTTTGCCAACAATTCATTCTATTCCAAATATTTTAGGGCATTCCAAATTCATGGGGTAGATAAAAGACACTAATAACTGATATTAATTTCTAATTATTGTATCCGTTGGGAGAAAAGGTCTGACAGACAGATACTAAATATTGTACTCCCTATAGAACAAATAGAATATTAGAAAAATATTCCCACCAAAGATCCTCCCAGCACCGTGAACTCAAAATTCCCAACTTCAAAATTGTAAACAATTTCAGATACAGAACAAAATGAAATGTTCTTTTTAATTAACGTGCAAAGTCGGTATAATGTGTACCCTTATGTAACTAAAGGATAATAAAGAAAGACTTGCAGCAGGCTTTTTATTGCAAACAACATTCATGGAACAGTAGGAATAAAATTTTTATTGAGGTTGAGTGCCGTGTTGGCATAGCCAAACAAATGAGGAGAAAAATATATATAAAGTCCTTGCCTCAAGCATAAAGTTGACAAAGAATGTTTCCCAAATAAGACCCTTTTGTTTCCAAGGTATCATATTATTAAAATAGTATTTTTGCAGAAAATTCGATCATGTGTAGGTCATTTTGGTCCATTTTTACACATTTTTCTTATTTCTTTTTCAGCTTATTTTTCTCTATGATGAAACAAGATTGGGCCTCACACCAGAGTAGACTGGGTTCTATTTTCTTGACATAAAAGGTTGGGCGGGCCAGTTCAACCCAACCCGTCCCAGGTGACTTGTAACTCTCTATATAAACTCTCTTTCTCCATTTGCTATTCTAATTTTAGTAAGCAGCCTCCTCTTCTCTTTTATCTCTCTACAGCCGACTTGGGTTGTTGCTGTTCTCTGGGACTTCTCTCGCCGCCTTGCGGCTTGTTCACCGGTGCTTGTCGACTCTTGTCTAACGGTGTAGAGGATGGGAAAGAGAGAGAGAGAGAGAGAGAGAGAGAGAGAGAGAGAGAGAGAGAGAGTTTACTTCTTCTTTGTGTGTGAGGCCAGTCCGAAATTCTGAGGGACGTTTTCTTTTTGCCATAGAATCGGTCGTCCAGTTCTCCGAAAAACCTCCTTCTTGACATAGAAATCGGACGACTGGTTTTCTTCTTGTCGTCCGCTTTTTTAGGAGCCTTCATCGGTGTCCAATTCGGTTGTCCGATTTTTTTGAGGCATCTTCTTTGTCGTCCGGTTTTCATGTAATAGAATAGATCTTCGTTTTATTGCAATTGTGTTAGTTGTGTAATATTAAATAGGAATAGTAAATAGGGCTTTTAGGTCACCAGATCCATGTAGCAGTAGTATCAGAGCAGGAAGATTCGACCTTTCTGGTGACCTCTCGGTTTCTAGCCCGTAGAAGCAACAGCATTGTGGCGTTATTGATTGGGAGACGGCGGTTGACGCAATTCTTCCAGATCCGAAACCTTTCGGGTTTTATTTCACTTTTACGGGAACTGTTGAGTTCCGTGAAAGTGACTCAGGGAAGTCTTTACCAATTCTTTCTCGTTTTATTTTTTTTTTTAAGTTTCTGCCCAGTTCTATTACTGCTATTTTTGTTCTTGGTATCTCGGGTCACGAATCTAAAAATTTTTATGATTTTTGTTTTTCTTGAAAAATCGAAACTCAACCCTGGCTTAAGTCCTATTGAGACTCCAAGTATCTGTGTCTTGCTGTTATTCTTGTTGATTGTAAAATATTTTTTTTGTACCTTTCATGATTGTTGAGATCTGTTTTTTGTCTGTTTGGGGGCTGTTGCTCAGCTTGTGTTTACTGTTTTTTATTTATTTCTCTCTTTGAGTTATTTGTTTGGTGGTTGTTGCTCAACTTATGTTATCAGCTGTGAGAATATATTTTTGCTATCTGCATATTATCTGTTTTTCTAGTTGTCTCATTTTTGGGAAAACTATCGGTGTAGTTTTTGTGTGACAAACTTTTATTTTTATTTTTGCGCCTGTTGATTACTCTTATTTATCTATGTACATCATGTCCACTCCAAAACTTGAAACGAATAAGTTTGATGGCAAATTTGATTTCGTAATGTGGCGTAGAAAAATGAAAGTTATTTTAGTCAAAAACAAAATTGCACATGCTATTTGTAGTCCCGATAAATATCCAGAATCCGGGAAGGGCGAAATACTTACTGAAAAACTTGGTGGTACACAGAGCTGTCTCACCTTGCGTTTAAATGATAACATTTTGAGAGAAATATATGAAAAAGACAATGCTTTTGAAATCTGGACAAAACTTGAAAAACTTTATTTGAGAAAGTCTTTATCAAATAAAATTTATTTGAAGGAACAACTTTTTAGTTTTAAAATGAGTGGATCAGAATCTCTTTCTGAAAATATTGATGATTTGAACAAAATCGTTTTAGAACTCAGAAACGTTAGTGAAAATATTTCTGATGAAAAATATTGCTGTGGTTTTGTTGAACTCTTTGCTTGAGTCTGTTAATAATGTGAAATCTGCTATCAAATATGTCAGAGATGACTTGACTTTGTCTAATGTGAAAAATTCTTTGAAATCAAAGGATTTGGTTTTTTGAAAAGAAAATAAATCAAAAGGAGAGAACCTTTACGTGCGAGGGACGGCTGATAGGGGAGAATATTTCAATCACCGATCTAGAAAGTAAAGGGAGGTCTAAATCTCGAGATAAGAGTAAAGTCAAATGTTTTTACTATCACAAAGATGGTCATATGAAAAATAAGTGTTTTAAACGGATTAAAGATGAGAAACAATGTAAAAAGGATAATGGGAGTGGTAAAATTGATAAAATCAACGATTTTGAACTAGATGGTAACTCTATGTATTCTGAGGTTTTGTATGTATCCCCTACCCCTTCTTCCTCTAATGTTTCTAATAAATGGATCATTGATTCTGGTTGCATTCATATGACTCCAAACAAGCATTGGTTTTTCTGATTTTAAAACTCTTGATCATTGAAGAGTTTTTATGGGAAACAATGAAGTTTGTGATATTAAAGGAATTGGAAATGATTTTATAAAAAAGCATGATGGTATGATTAGAAAATTAACTAAGGTGAGATATGTGCCTGATCTTAGGAGGAACTTAATCTCTTTCGACGTTTTTTATACAAATAGTTACTCTTAAAAATTTGAAAATGGAATTTTGCGTGTTTGCAAAGGATCTCTAGTCATACTTAAAGGTTTAAGAAAAATGGCTTGTATACTTTGCTTGGTAAAACGTTTGTAAATCATCTGGATTATTTTCGAAAACTGTTTTCGAAAAATCCATGTTGTGGCATAGGAGGATAGGCCACATCAATGAAAAGGTCTTACACTATTTGAACAAACAAAATCTTTTGAATGGTGATAACATTGATTCTTTAGATTTTTGTGATCATTGTGTTACAAATGGCACAAACTTAGTTTCTCCAATGGCACACACAAGTCCACCGTTGTTCTTGATTATGTGCATTGTGATTTATGGGGTCCTGAAAAGGTGCCCACCTATGGTGGCAATGTTTATTTCCTGTCTATTGTGGATGATTTTTCTCAGCATGTTTGGGTTTTCTGTTGAAAACTAAAGACCAAACTTTTGAAACATTTAATGAATGGAAATGTTTTGCCAAAAATCAAACTAGTAATAAACTAAAGGTTATAAGAACGGACAACGGTTTGGAATTTTGTAATAGAAAATTCAATGACTTGTGTGCTTTGCATGGAATTGTGCATCATAAGACCGTTATGCATAACCCTCAGCAAAACATAGTTTTCTCTTTAAAAAACTTAATATATTTCATGCATCCTTCATTGTTGGTGATTAATTCCAACCTTAGCTTCTAAACTTGCTTAAAGAAAGTTAATGGGTAACTTGTACCACTTAATTACAAGTCAAGGTGCTAGATACAAATTTAAAAAGTAAAAATACTCTCAAAGATTAGAAAATGTGTCTCCCAGCCAAGACCTACAATTGATGGTAGGTCTACCTATCATCCAGATGGTAGGTTATTGTCAAGGGAGTGGCTCTTTCATAGTTTGCGAGGTAAGATATGTTTTGCCCTATTTGACCTCCAAAACATTCGAAATGGCTCTTTGTACCTTCAGTAAAGTTGTAGATCTATCTCCTTACTTTCCAATACATCTTTAATCATTGACATTGGACTCCTATAACTCAGGTAATGGCCATTTTACCAAAATGTGTTATCTTGGCAATTGAAGGTAGAATGTCCCTTTTAAGACTGGCCATAGGATATCCAAATGAACTCATATACGAATAAGCCATTCCATCTGGAAACTTGAAGAAGTGTTCTACAATTTTCATGAAGGTTACTTATTCATTTGAATTCTTGAAATGCCCTAAAATGGAGTTCTTCAATGACTGGTTCAGAGATTCTAGATTATCTCTACTTCGACCATTCTTCTAACTCTTAACTCTTGGATTTGAATATTCCAAGCATTCTTGCATATCCGTGGTCATATCGTACCCCATCTCTTAAATAGAATTCTTCACCGAATTCGCACGTTCAATAAAATACAAAAGGCGGGCAATATTAGACATGAAATGTTTCAAATGAACAATGCTATGAACATTATTGCTAAAGCGCTCAAAAACTAGTCAAGTAAGTCCATTAGTCAAGTAAAAAACAACGAAGGTAAGGTCTTTAAAACTTCTTTGAAGGTCCTATGATATGCAAAGGAGTTATAATGAAAGAAGTTCAAAGCAAGTACAGGAAAAGACAAATGATGCGAAGAACATTCAAAGCTTACATCATATCTTCCAATGAAAGCATAAGTGAAAGTATATAAATCTTGTAAATTAAGCGTATTAACAATATTTTCTAAAATGTCCTTGAAAGGTCGATGAAATTGGAAACTTAAGTTTGCTGAATATTCCGAAATTAAGAACATAAAAGGTTGTAGAAAATTAAGTTTCCAAACAAGAAGTGTTCTTTCAAAAGCTTTAGGAAAAATGCTTGAAATGAAACTACTTAGGAACAACTTCTTTAAAAATGCCTCCAAGAAAAAACAACTACCGACATCCTTAAAGGAAAAATGATAATGAAAACTCTTATCCTTGTTTCAAAAAGAAAATAAAAAAGATCAAGAATTTGAAAGGTCTCTCCTTTAAAAGGATGATGATGGGTGAAGTGAACTTTCCAACTATAATCAAAAGAAACCTTTCTCAAAATAACTTTCAAAAGCTCACAAAGATCAATTTTAAACATTTCAAAACTGGCTCTCATGCAGTTTTCAAAATCCTTTAGCAACAAAAACTCCTTGAAATGCAAGTGATAGAATTTGAAACCAAATGAGTTTTCAAACAATGAGTTCAAAAGATTCAAAGACACTTGAAAGCACACGTTCAATGCAAGAAAACTCACTTCGCTTACTTACAAAGGGCACAAGTTAGTTATGAAGAATAAAACCATTGACGTTCCTCATGAAAACACCAAGAAAAGGGTAAATATAGTCACATTTCTTAACATGCCTTCCAATAGACTTATCATGAAAAATATTAAATGAAGCACAATCTAATCCTAAACTAGCCAGTGAAACCCGGATAGTCTCTTGGACTTAGAGGAAGAAAGACTTTTTTTCAACCATACTTTTGAGGTCTTTGAACCTTGTTTGAGCTCCGTTCAGGTCATAGGACGAAGCAAATATAGTGTCCCGGGCTGTCGCACGGAAAACTATAACCGAAATCCTTTTTATTTGGCATTAACTTGGAATTTTTTCCACTTCATCAATATCCTGCTCAAAAGAAATTTACCAACAACTTTAGATTCAATAAAGGCATCATTATTCAACAATCTGAGATCATAGCAAGAAGGATCAAATATGGAACCACTATTCAACAATGGATCCTCAAGAGAGACATGAGAAGAAAGGCATTTAGAAGCATAAGGAAAAGCAAGAAAGAGGCCACCACCGAAAGATATAGCACAGACATCTCCAATTATGCTCACACGAGAAATTTAAGACTCTAAAAACAACTTTAATTCCACACTAGACACTTCGTGAAATGAAAGTGAAGGGTGAGGAAATGGGCTTATGGGTAAGTCTTCAAGAAGAATGCTAAACTCCTTCCTCATGCTCCTTCCTTGCTCTTCAATTCCTAGCACCTAAGACGCATAACTGATAATGTTGAAATTGTAATCATCAACTCTAAGAATTGTACAAGATATGAATTAAACTCTATGAAATGTTTCTTTTCAATAGAAGTTCCAAGAAAGTTAAGAAAATAAAGTGATCTCCATGTTCCATGAGAACAAGTGAAAATAATTTAATTTCCCTAAAGTAAATCTCAAAACACAAGAATTGGAAAGAAAGAAGTTTATGGCCTTGATAGAATTTTAGACAAGTCTTCTATCTTCATCCTTGCTTGGTGCTCCAAATCTTGTACAAATGAGAAATTTCTAGAAAGAATAGAGTAGTGTGGTTAACAAATGAATTCGTTTCCTCACTCTTTTCAAGTGCCATTAGTTCTTTTTCGCTTTTCTCTTCTTTTGCACTCTCTTGTTTTTCAATAAGGCACTCATTTTCTTTCGGTCTCTCATTTTTCTCAAGCTCACTCTCTTTTTCTTTTGAGCACTCATCTTCCTCACTCTCTCTTGAAAGAATAGAGATGGACCCAAAGATACTTAATCTCTTAACTATTCTCTCTTTTCTTTCAATCGCACTGTTTCCACACGTTTCTCATTCTTTTCTAATTTCACTCCTTTGCCTTTTGAAGTTTCTTCTTCTTCGTCATCTTTGCACAAGAAGTTACTAAGAACACTATTAAATGCTTTCTTTTCTTCCTCTTCATAAATCACCATCTCAATACCCTTTGTTGTTCTTGTTCCCCTTGCATTCTCTCTTTCAATTTCTTTAGATCTTCAATCACTTGAATAGTAGAGAGAGGTTTAAGGATAAGTTTAAGACCATCCCTTTCAATGGAGGATGTCTTCTTGACGCCATCATAGGAGGCCTTCCTTGTATCTATCTATGGTTGCATAAATTTAAGTGGCTCATTTGCATGGGAATAACATCACAAAGAATCTCATCCATATATCTTCCAATGGAACATGACCCATACTTGTCTAGTAACCACATCTTTTCATGACCATTTAATCACGTTAAGTGATAGGGCTTAGAGTACTCCATGGTAGGTAAGCTCAATTCTCCATAAGGTAGACATTAGCTAAGTTTGCACCACTTTCTCTATCAATAATGGTGTGACAAACTTTGTTGGCGATGTTGCATCTTGTGTGGAATACCCTCTCCCTTTGATGACTAGGAACTCCTTCAAGGCCTTGAGAATCAAGATTCCTCATGACCAACAATGACCCTCCATATCCATCAAGTTTTGAGACCAAGTCTCCATCACCATTCTTCCTATCTATTATATCTCTATCAACAAAGTCACCCCTATACATTATCCCTCTATCAACCATGGAGTCATTTCCATAACTTCTCATTCCCTTAAAAAAGCACTCATATTCCTTTAATACCTCCACATTTCATCACAATCATTCCAACTGTAACACTAAGGTTATATCCTTCATGGTATTTCTCATTTTCTCTTCGGTGGTTCTTCCTCCCATACATGATTATAACATTGACACCTACAAAATAGAGAACAAGTGATAGAAATAAAGGACCTCACCACACCCTAAGTGTATCTCTCGACTTTGATTCGCTCAACCCTCGTGTTTATCACCCACTCTTTATGGCTTTCGTGAAAATAGTCTCACCCTTTGCCTCTTTCATTTCCTCACCTACTAGAATTTCCTAATAGCTTCTAAATTTTCCAAGTTATCAAGCAATTCCAAAAGGAGTTCTAGAAAGAAATTCCCAAATAACAAGAAGTCAAAGATTAAGAGACATTTCACAAACACTTTGAGTGCAAAGAATTTCAAAAAACAATTCAAGAGTTTGATCCAAGAAAAGTATTCAATCCCACAAAGAGTAGCACAGGCACTCAACAATTTAATCAAAGGAAATACTACAGGTCAAAACAAAGACAATTGGCAATCAGAATTCAAGAAATCAAGAGTACTAGGAAAATGTTCCCAGAAAAAAGAGCCTAATGATACCCTTCCACTAAAAACATAATAACCCAATGAATATAGTTCCAAATCAAGTAAAACAAATGTATCAAGATGCACAACTCAAAGAGGATGAACTTAAGCACACATTTCAATCTATTTAGATCTGTAAAACACAAGATATAGGCAGATTAATCCACATGTTTTTAACAAATGCGATTTCTAGACATGTTCAAAGTATTGAACAAATTGACCAACTAAATCAAGTCCAAATCGACTCAAATTTGTTTCTTAAGTACCACAACTTGACAAGGTTTAGAACAAGACAAATCCCACTCAATTTGAATTTCATTTGATATGTTGTTCATCTCAATATTTTCATATGTACTTTTTTGTCCGAAAATTCCAGATTTCAAACCTTTTCACGTTCTATCAATTTGGATTTTGTATAATGAAATTCAACGACAAAATAATATAAATTGTCACTTTACAGAGAGATTAGCTTTGATACCACATGATGCGAACTCCTTTAGGCTTCTTTAGAGTCCAATCTCGCCCAAGAATCTTCTCCTCCAGAGGTCCTTTGTAGTCTTGATTTGGCACAATTTGAATAATAAAAAAGAAGAAATTACAGGAACCAAAAAAAAAAAAAGAAAAAGAAAAACAACTTCTCTCTCTAAAAGAGGAATCAACAAGGATTATGTTGAATCATAACCGATCCCTCATTCACAAGAGAAAACCTAATTCCAAGCAACAACAGCTTGAAAGCTAGTACCTCAAGGAAATATAGGATTTAGGGATGAACAAAAACTCTTGAATTCAATTCAAGAATTAGCTTGCCTAATTTATAAATTGGAACACTTAATATATAAGGAAGAAGAAGAAACACTAGGAACCCTAGTTTTCTCTTTAAAAAACTCACTATATTTCATTCATCATCCATATCTTTAAATAGGCTGAAAAAGAGTATATATAGGCCTCCTTTTGTGATTAATTCCAAGCCTAGCTTCTAAACTAGCTTAAAGAAAGTTAGTGGGCATCTTACCCCACTTAATTAGCTTAGAAGTCAAACTACTCTAGCTTAGAAGTCAAACTACTCTAGCTTAGAAGTCAAGGTGCTAGAAACCAAGTTAAGAAGTCAAACTACTCTCAAAAATCACAACATAAGTCTCCTTGCCGAGACGGTAGGTCTCCCTACCTTCTAGATGGTAGGTTGTTGTCAAGGGAGTGGTTCTTGGACAATACGCTTGGTAAGATATATTTTGCCTTGTTTGACCTCCGTAAAATTCGAACGGGTTCCTGGTGTCCTCAGCAAAGTTGTAGATCTGCCTCTTATTATTTCAATGCAACTTTAAGCACAGCCATTGGACTTCTACAACTTAGGTTATGATTATTTTAGCAAAATGTATCATCTTTCCAATCCAAGGTAGAATGTCAAGTTTAAGACTTGTCATAGGATATCCAAAGAAACTTATATACGAATGAACCAAACCATTCTTGAAACCTCAAGAAGTATTTACAATCTTCATGAAGGTTCCTTGTTCATTTGAATTCTTTAAAGTCCCCAAAATGGAGTTCTTCTAAAACTGGTCCAAAAATTCCAGTTTGTCTCCATTTCGACCATTCTTCTAACTCTTACTCTTGGATTTGAATCTTCCAAGCATTCATGCATATCTGTGTTCATATCACTGTTAAGCTTGAGCTTGAAAAGAGGCAACCAAACTTGTAAAAGAGTTTTGCGACAAGGCAAAGCTTGAGTAACTAAGAGATTATTTGCTTAACAAATTATTGATCAGGCTTTCACGTGCAAACTGTTTCAAATATGTATTTGTGTTTCTTTACGTTTCAATAAATTTTGAAAAACAAAAATTTCTTAATGAAAAAAGAAATAGGGAAATAGGATAAGGACATCTTAGTTCATCCGCTTTATGTTCTTCGGACTAACCCTTCTCCCTAAAAACAAGCTGCAAAATTTTGGCTTTTGTATCTCAACTCTTGGTGCATATAATTTGATAACATCTTTTGTTTCATTGGTTGGAGAATATATAAAATGGCCGAGTAATACCCATGCATGATTCCCTTTATTGTGGTGCAAACTTTGCCTACATGCTCAACTTTGATAGCCCCTAAATGCAGGAGCTTGTAAGGCTTTATATCTCCATCCATACCTAAAGTTTGCCGACACTAATTGAATGGATATAATAATATTTCATGCTGCAGATTGCTTGTGTATTTAATTATCCATTAAGCAATTCAGTGACCACGAATGTGGCAATGTCAGTGCGCACACTGATCATCTAGTAAGTGCCTTTATTCTTTACTAGTATGAAACTGTAGACATCGAAATTCTTTAGTTTAATACAATACGACATTTGTCCTATCCTTCTATTTTTATGTTGCATTAAAAGCATAATTGTTTTTCTGTAAGACTAACCACTGATTCAGTACTTACTCCTGACATGATAGTGTTAACTTGAATTAGGTTGGAAGTCCACTTTCAGATCCTCACCTCTCATTTGATTGCTGCGTTAAATGATTTAGTTGGACCATTAGATGTTTTGGCAAATTAGGTTAGCTATGCTCGTTGTTTTCTTTGTTTACCTGGTATGCCTCAAATGAATCTTTCTCGTCCCTGTTCACTGCATAGGGGGCTTTTGCAGTCCAATGGTGTTTTATCATTTTCTAAGAGTTATTTTCTCATTTCCTTGATTTATCTTCATTTTATGTTGAATCTTTGTTTCTGTTGACTACCCTAAGAAAGCGGGGTTGACGTCTTACTTCCCTATGTGCTCATAATATGTCTCAGCCAATCTTTGACCTAACTTTGTTCAGTAAACTCTTTTCTTTTTTCTATTTCGTGTACATATGTTTAACGATCTGGGGCCTAATATGCAAAACACACAAATACTTCAAATGGTATCATGCAGTGTGACTTTACTTTGAAAAGTATCTATGACATGTAAAGAATTGCTTTTGTTGTTGTGAGTTTTGTTGTCTGAGCACTTTTTTAGCTCTAAATTCATTTCACTTAGGGAAACAACATGAGAAAGTAAAATTTCTTAGTAGGATATTACACTATTCACAAAGTTTGTAATGCTTATTCATTAGTTAATTACTTTTCTGTCTCCAAGGGTGTCAATGGTTTATGCTTGCTTAGTGTGTTACAGGTTACAATTTGGTTCTTTTAGTTCAAGATACTAATAGATGTGCCTTTTGAAGATTGATTTTGTTTGTTTGCATGTTCCTAGATGCCGATTGACCTTTACCAAATTATATTTTGTCAAGATTTCTGTTTCCTTGTGTAATAAATTGATTTGTGGAAGGAAGTTATTGATTCATGATTCAATAATTATAATTATCACACGAAGTTCCCTATTTCCTATATATATATATATATATATATATATGTTTGATTAGTACCATTGTATTCTTTAAATTCTGTTGCTATTATTGTGTTATTTTAATTCTTTGGCATCGGTTAGCTAACATTTGAGATTTTCCACAATGTTCTCTGCCTACTTTTTTGTTCAAGTATGTACTAGTTTTGATTCTCTTTCATTTATGTGTATGATTCTTATTTGTTTTTCAATGAAACTAAGAAAATGTTATTCAAAAGGTAAAAGAAACGAATGACTCACAAGTATGCCAAGAGGAAGAAGGGACTAGCAACTCAATGATTGAAATTACGGCTGATGTTCAGAATCAAGATAATCTATGGACTGCGTTAGTGGGAAAAATACATGCTAAAATAAGAGACTACTCTAAAATGACACTAACAGGCAAGTGAACTTATCAGTATAGTACTAGAGATATCTCCTAGGTTAATTAAAACCAGGAAACAAGAAAGCTAAAATACTAACCGTTTTTCTAAGGTCTAGTCCAAAATTGTGATTTTTGATAGAAATGATTGAAACTAAAACAATAGCAAGAAAAAGAATAAACTATTAAAACAAAGAAAACTTTGTTTGAAAGACAAAAGTATGAGGAAAGAGTTTAAACGATGAAATCCCTCTTGGTTTTTGTCAACTATTTGAATTGATGAGGAAGATAAAACGAGAGTTTAAAAGGAGAAGGTAGGATCATCACACTTAACTCGGGTAATCCCTATCTCTAGATGAGAACCTCTCTATTCATTAAATTTTAGAGAAGAATCTCTTCTCTCTCTAACTGATTATGAATTCTTTATGAATAGGTGATTAAAGGACCTAAGAGTGAAATTAATATTTCTATTCAATTGCCAACTTAATGTTCAATTAGTTGCCCTAAATTAGTTTTCCTTTTCCAATTCCAATCAATTTTATGAATTAAGTTAATTCCGTGTAAATCAAATAACAATAGCATAATGGAATAGCAAATATAGAACAAACATCAATTTCAATAAACCAATCAAAATATCATAACATCCAAAAACCTAGGATTCAACCCTCATTCAAACAAATAAAATAAGTTACTAAACATCTTCTCTAAACTCGAATTCAACCTAAAAGTCATAAATAGATAAGAGAAAGAAAAGCTTAGGTTTGAGAAAGTCGATTCCACGATTCCAATTTGCATCCTAGCTCGTCTCTCGATTTGCCCAATGAACTCCGAAATTGCCCCTTGGATAACCTTCAATCTCTTCTCTTGGCCCTCAATTTTCTATCTAATCTATGAATTCTCACTAATTGAAGAAGAATGGAGAGAAGTTTTAATGAGTATTTTCGCCCACAACTCCCTCTAAACCTGAAACTGAGAACACCCTCTAAAAGGGGTGAAAATTACATTTAAAGAGAGTAAAAATGCATTACGTTTCAGCTGAAATCAGGACCTATCGTAGGCGGTAGGTCGAGCCCTACTGTTCGCGGTAGGTCTCTATCTAAATTCTCTTAAAAATCCTCAGGACCTACTGTCAGTGGTAGGTATAGCCTACCGTCAACTGCAAGCTTCTTTTCGTTCATTTTTGTGTGCCAATACGCTACAGCCTACAGTAGGGGCAACCTACCGTCAGCAGTAGGCTGCTGTCTTTAGTGTTGCCAACTTCTGTCTTCTCTGTTTTTGCCCGTTTTGCTCCCATTTCAGCTTGTATTCATCAAACTCCTCTTCGCAAAGAACCTATGTCAAAAGGAGAGGAAAATAACGTAAATTATATGTTCTATATATCTAAAAACATCGTAAAACGACATAATTAACATATAAAATATAATGACACTTAAGCAAATATCAAATTCCACCACACTTATCTGTTGCTTTTCCTTAAGCAACATGAAACTAAGCATCTCAAAAATTGAGAATCACACAGCACTTAGACTCAACAAAGACAACATTGGACGATAAAACGTAAAGACTAAGGACTCTAAGAAACAAAAAACAAAAAACAAGCAAAACAAAAACAAACAAAGAGTCATCTCCAATAGGTATATTATCAATTAACCACATAAAGAACTTTCAAATAGCGAATCACAAGGATTAAACATCCCACCAACATCTCACTTCTAGACTTACGAACTAACGGTGTGTGTGTGTGTGTGTGTATGTGTGTGTGTGATTTGCTTATGTCTCCCTTCAAAAAAGATAAGGAATATCAAGTTATTAACACAATGATCTACTTTAGTTGCTAATGCACAAAATAACTTATTCTCTCCAATACTTCTCCGCTCTAATGATATTATTTATGATCTTTAATGAATCTAAATCTTCATATCCATTTTCCAAAGACCTTGTCATCAATAGGACTTGATATTCTTCAACAACAATCACCCCTAATTCAACCCAAACTAAGAGTAAAATGAATTTGAAGAGGATCTTTCCCTCAATTGCTAATCAAACAAAGGGACTTGATACCTCGTACCTAATTAGATCAATTGAAGAAGACCTAAGCTCTAGACAAATCATAAGTGTGTGATTATCATAGAATTAGGAATTGTGATGAAATTAAGAACCCTTGGATCAGCCGAATCCAAGTATTCAAATAAAATAAATATAAGGAATGATCAAACCTTAGATGAATTCAAGGAGAAAGCCTCAAATCATAAGAACACTAAGAGAAAAATCTCAAATTTCATATATCATTCATCTTCAACTTTATTACGTGAGGAGGCATAATAGGATATTTGTAGAGAAATCATACTACTCTTCCTAAAACCTAATTAGAATATTAAAGACCTAATTACCCTTGAATAAAATTTAATTACAAATTTGGAAATAAAGAAGCCGAGAATGAATCCAAAAATAACTAAAATTGACCAAAAATAAGTTGTAATCTTGACCCGGACGCGTCCGGCCCAGAAGGTGGCAGGGTCTAGCCATTCTAACCTTCAAAACTTGCCATTCTAACCAGAGGCCTATTGGGCACGGTAGGGTGGGAGCCTACCGTCGCCGATAGGCTCTATTTTAGCCTTTCTGTTGTGATTTTAGCTTTGCTTGACCTTCAAAATGTTCAAACTGGTTCTTGGTATCTTTAGCAAACGCGTAGATACTTCTCTTATCTTTTCAAGAAATCTTGAATCTCCTCAATTGGGATCCTATAGTTCAAGTTATAACCATTTACCGGAATATATCATCTTTGTAATTTAAGGTAGAATATTCGGTTTAAGAATGCTCATAGAATATCCGGATGAACTCATCTAGAAATGAGGTATACCATTCTGGAAACTTCAAGAAGTCTTCTACAATCTTTATGAAGATTACTTGTTCATTTGAAGTTTTAAAATCTCCTAAAAAGAGTTCTTCCAAAACTAGTCCAGTAATTCCAAAAATTCCAGTTTATCTCCATTTTTACCATTCTTCTAACTTTAACTCTTGGAGTTGAAAATACCAAGAATTCATGGATATCCGTGGTAATATCATCTAAATTCTATCCTAAGTCATTCCTAGACTAGGTAAGACTTTCAAGCTTATAATATTAGGCTTGGGATATAAAGGTTGTCAAACGAAGGAAAAAGAAAAGCAAAGGAAATAGAAGTAGAGTTAATGCAACCGAAAGGGAAATAAATCAAAGATTATCAAAAACTTTTTAGCTGCTTTCACTCATTCCCATTAACCCTCGAACACTTTCCCTTGTTTATACCGTGCACAACCCCCCTAACGTGTTCTAAAACCCATCAATCATGTACACTAAAGGAAGTTTGTACATAAGAGAAAGAAGCTCAAGAATTAAACAGATAAAGGTTTATAAACAATCTCAAGTAATTACTCTCTTTTTCTCTCTTTTTCTCTCTTTTCTTTTACTTTTCTTTTTCACCACTTTGTTTTTCTTCCTCAATTTTTTTACTTTTCACAATGATTGAGGATATTCACAACAATTTTTTTTCTTCATAGAGAGAATTTTCTTCTTCATAGAATTTTTACTACACTCTTGCTTCTTGTCTTTGCATTTTCGAATGAAACCTTGCTCACACAAGTACCAAAATACCCCTTTTTTAAAGTTCCTCTTCTTCACTCAAATACCCCCACAGAATTGAATGACTAAATCATAGGCAATAATCAATTCAATCACTAAAAGCTCAATCAACAACAAAGCACTTAACAAACACAAGAAATTACAAAATGTTTTGGAATTTTTTGAATTAGGCAAAAACACCTATAGTAGACAATGGAAATGGAAGAAAAATAAAGCAATAAACTAAAAAATAAACAACTAAAGGATAGTAACCTCAATTCGAGTTTGCTCTGATACGATATGATACAAAATCCAAGATCTTTAACTCTAAGAGGTTAATGGAAATTGAAACTTCAAGCTTGTTCTTGAAAAAGCCCTAGCTAGAGACACCACTTTCCTTCTAATCTTCTCACTAGAAATTGAACCCCAATCCAAGATTTAATTAAGACCGAAGTAGTTGTAGAAGAAGAATCTACAACAAATTCTAACAAAGAACCTATAAATTCAAAGAAATCAAAAGACCCATTTGGAGACATCTGAGGAACCTTCATAAACTCTTGAAGACAAAATCACTCAAGAACCCAAGAATTGAAATACGAACACAAGGGTGGTTAATTTCATGAATTAAATTTCATGGAGAATCATTCTCCTTCAGGAAAAATGAAGAAACCTAAGGGTTTCTTCAAAAGAAAGCAAAAGCTCATAGCTGAAATTTTAGTGAAATGTCCTAAAGTTATCATTTTAGCCCTATAATGTGGTATTTATACATGTCAAGCCCTACTAATACTTAGACCATAGTCAAAGGAGGTTAAAACCCATTAAAAATACACTTAAAATAATACTCCCTCTTTTTTTTTTACTAGTCAATTTGTGAGAATTCCCGTATTTTTTTACTTGTCACATTGTGGTTCCAAGGCAATATTTAATGAACCTTTTCCTATAATACTCTCTCAGTAATAAAACCATTCCAACCTCTTTTTATTCTTCTTACATAGAAACAAGTAGAAACAATAATGAGGAAAGAGAAAATTATGAAGGGCATTCTAGTCTACACAACAAAAAAATCTAAAACATTTCGTATTTTCTTAAACAATATGATGTCCAAAAAGTGACAAGTAAAAAAACAGAGATAAAAGAGCTAAAAATTCAAAACGAAACATGCTAGAAAATTTTTGGGGCTTAAATGAAAAATATAGAAAATGTTGGGCCGTATAGAATTAGGCGCTGGATTCTGAAGATCCGTGTTGCGAAAATTTAGTGCTTTGGATATCACATTTGGAGGCTTCAAATCCGACACATGTTTCATTAATTTTTTTTCTTTTTCTTCTTCCTTTTCCCTTTTAACTCCCTAACTTCATTCTTTGAACCCTCTCTCTAATTGTATGATCTTCTAATGGAGCTCATTTTTGCTTTATTAGTTCAAGTCAACCTAGGAGCAGTTTAATAATGCATGTCAGCCTTATGCTATTGTTTTGTGGCCTTGTATCCTCCATTCTCTCCCGAATTAGTCAATAACTCTTAAATATCGGGTTACCAAAAAAATTGTCTAGTAATAGTTTAGCTAAACAATTCATACTAGGAAAATATTTCAAAATTTCAGTTGAAATCAAAATCAAATTGAACTTAAAAAAATTATTTGGTTTGGTCTATTAGGTTTGCAAGTACATATAAGTTCAATTTGGTTTTTATAAATAAAATTAGAAATCAAAATTCTAAACTGAAAACCAAACTGAAAGCGGAATGCACACTGCTAGTGACTGCCACCTTTGCATCCACTCTGGAGAAGTCTTTGCAGTGTCGATGTTAGAGATTTTAGTGCGGGATTGGAGGATAGGATAACAAACTGGGTTGAGAGATATAGAAGAGCATATCCCCGTTCAGTAGAACCTATAACAAGTACCGTTAATTGATTATGATTTTGTTTTAACTATTTTTCATAGATATTGTTATGAATATTTTCTTTTTAAATTCTCCATGCATAATATACATACATATATATATATATGTTATGCATAAAATAATACGTCCTTCGTTGAATGAAATACATATTTAAATTGAAGAAATAAAGAAACTCATAACTCAACATAAATAAATAAATGCTACATTCGACATAAATAAATAATATCCCATATAAATAAATAAATAATGCGACATAAATAAATAAATACTAAATCTAATATAAATAAATACAGTACATCCCTAACACTGTCAGAGATGAAACTCATGCATGATCCCACAAAACTCTCTGTTCGACCCTAGTGTAGCAGGTGTATCTGATATATCAATGCCGACAAAAGGAACTGACATGTCGAGGACGATCACAGGTTCGGCTAATCAGTGCCTTCCAATAGTTTAGCTGGATTCTGTATGCAAAGATGAGTCCGACGAAGATACCACAACATATATTCAACTGTGCAAGAGTTTGGAGGGATAGCCGACACACCATTCGCTCATTACTTAGTGAGTGGGATCGTGCTTCAAGCCATAAAGGCTCTAAGAAGCCGAACTTCACAATATACATCCTATTATTCGCAAGCCTATGAGCTTTGGTAGGCCTATGGGAAATGCCGGAATCTGCTGTTACAGCCCAAACTGTGGTAAAGCCCTATTCAATATATGCGGATCTATAGTTTCCAAGAAAACAATCAAGTCATGGTAAGTGGACACCCATATATCATGTATCTCCCTCATGCTACATGGTGTCCACTGTACTTCATATGAAGTCATAACATCCAAACGCAACCAAGAATCTAACAACTTATGGTTAGATTTGGTTCCCAACATTTCGAAGTGCTAGATATAGGGCTTGTCCTTCTTTCTTCTAGGTTCACTACTGAGGCAAACATGGGAAAATATAGGTATATTCATGCCTAAATATACATTAATGGGAAATAATTAACATAATTGAAAAAAATACAAAATATCTAAATTATAGCATATTCATTGTATTAATTGAAGTTTAAAAAAGGTTAACAATTAAAAAATAATAAAATTAATTTTTCGTTACTAAAATACTAGTTATTAGGCAAACATAGGAAAATATAGGTATATCCATGCCTAAAATATACATTCATGGGCAATAATTAACATGATTGAAAAAAATACAAAATATCTAAACTATAACATATTCATTGTATTAATTGAAGTTTTAAAAATGTTAACAATTAAAAAATAATAAAATTAATTTTTTGTACTAAAATACTAGTTATTAATTTAAATTTTATTTATTATAATGTAGGTTTTAAATAATATAAATACACAAGTTTAAAAATTAAAAGTATAAATAATAAGATAATACCTCTTACAGTGAGTGACCAACAGCCTCCTAACTCCTTCACATCAGTCCGTGAGGCTTGACAAAGACTCCAATACAAGTATGTGAGCGTCGCTGCACTCCATGAAGAACTGCTACACTTTTGAAAATTCTTTACAAGCGGCCATAACTTGTAATAACATTCCCACTCTTGTTGGTGAAGAGATAACTGCTGAGTACGGCCACCACATTGCAGGCTGCTCTCATTTCAGTGGAACATGGACTATGCACGTTGTCTCCAGCATATTCAAGATCACAAGGTGCTTACCACCAACTCCCATCAGATCTTTCTTGGCCCTAGTGTAACTGATGTCCAGGTCACGGTTAAGTATCAAAATGAGCTGCTCATGCATGTACTTCGTATTAACAACACTACTGTAAGCATGTATACCAAGTATCAGCTACTCGTCGTGTAAGGTGATCATCATCTCATCGAGGAGCATGTGGAACGAGTTCTGTTTGACTGCCACCTCTTCACAAAAGCAGACAAGAGCGCACTAGGCAGGCATCGGAACATGCATGACTTCAAATGGACAAGTCATGACGTACCTGCTATCTCCCTTACCTCTGCGAGCATAGGCTTCCAAGCCGTAGGGCATTAAAACGCAACCAGATCTTTACGCTCCTGCATATTACAAAATTAAAAAATAAAAAAATGTTGAAATTTATGTTAGATGTTTAAGAAAATACATTTATCAATAGGAGGTTAATTATTAAATAAATACTTAATGAATACTTAAAGAAATACAATATGAAATAATTACCTAATTAATTGTACAATTGAACTTTTCTTTCCAAATGGCAACAACGACGTGTCCATTCAATGATGAAATAATTTCAGGATCCTAACGACCTCCATCAACGAGTCATGTACACATTAACAATTACATTACTATATCATACTAAACATAATATGAACAAAACAATTAAATTTAAATAATTAATGATCAACTAAACAAGTAAAACATCATCACTTATTGGTTACTAATTACATAAATATACATTAAAATATACACATGTATTAATATAAACAAGTAACATTATAGTATGAAATTAATTAAACAACTAACACAATGGTATAAAATCTATTAAAAACAATTAACATAACAATATAAATAAATTAATAATTACAAATAATTGAACTAGTCGGGCCGAGTAGAAAACCGAGGACATTTCCACCCAACCTAATGGAAATATCCAAGGATTTCCACTTAACCAGCAGAAATGCATGGATATTTCCACTAGGCTAGGCAAAAATGTCCTTAGTGTCCCGCTTGGGCCAAACAGTCTAGGGAAAATTTGTTTTGCCTCATATTTCATAAATCTGGTGCATTTTCTATTTACAGATCGATTAAATTTTTAAATAAACGATTATAGAACTATATACCAAACTTTTCTCTTCAAATTTTGACTAGATTTACATGAATCCATGTTTGAAAATCTTGAAGTGTAGAGAGAAGTCCCGATGATAAAATTGCAAAAACCTCTACGCAAATGTTATCTTCCATCTTTAATAATTTTCTGGAAACCTTGGCACTTTCAGTATTCTTATACTTCCCCCATGTTTCATTAGTTGTCATGCTTTAGACATTACACAAATTAAAAATGCAAAACTTAAGATGTTTTTTTTGTTACATAAGCTAAACTACCTTTCAAAATAATCTCTCTTCTCATTATTATTTTTACAAGTTCCAATCTCAGAAGACTTAAGGAAGTTGAAATTTGTCTTTTAGTAATGTTATAATAGGAAAAAATTCATTAAATATTGCATTAATTTTACAATGTGACAAGTAAAAAACATGAGAAGTAACACCATTTAACAAGTAAAAGAAACAAAGAAAATAGTAAATAAGAAGAGATAATGGAATTTGAAATATTGGTAAAAAAGAAAAATAATTACTATTTAAAGTAGGTATACTTTAATACATAAACTTTAATATAATACTACCTCAATTTCATATTATTTGTCGTCAGAACATATTTTTTCTTTCAAAATATCTTTTAGTTTAGTAAATTAAGGAGTATTAAATAATATTTTCTATATACATCCTGATCTTGTTGGAATTAATTAATTATTTACAAACTTTCATTAGAATTATTAATGATAGTTACAAGATAAAAAAATTGAATTATTTTTTTACATTTTTATATTATGCTAAAGCGACAGATAATATGAGATATATGTAGTAACACATATATTTAGAAAACGAAGTAATACATTTCTAGAAAGTTTATTTTATTAGGAGGAGAATTGCTTTATTAATATTGTTCAACTAGGAATAGGGGTGTAAACGGGTCCAGAACCTCTAGGTACTCTCAGACCCAAACCCATATCTTTATAATGAAACAAGGACCCAGACCCAAACCCTCTGTGTATAAAATTTATGGACCCAGACCTGACCCTCTGGGTTTACGGTAGGTCTGGGTATACCCATACCCGTATGACATTTTTCTGTTTTTTTCACTATTAAACAAAAAAATATATATATAAAATAATGCATAACCCTAAAAAAAAGAAAATATTTACAAAACAATAATACCTACCAAATAATAAAAGGTTTACAGAACAATAATAAACACCCTATATAATAAACACCATTTTAGTTACTATTGTAAAAATATTCACAGGATATTTACAGAACAATAATCAAAATGCTAAAAAACTCGCCTAATGCAAAGAAAAGGTGAAGATTGTAGAAAACACATTCTTGATAATAGCAAAAACGGCAAACCTACAGAATTCTTTAACTCTATCAACCAAATTACCAAAAGAAAATGATATTGCAGGTGAAGAGGACAAAGAATGAGAAGGATATGTATATAATTCCATTAGATTCCTCCTTCAAAAATTCAAGAACTTCAAAAAGGGTTTCTTGTCTCTTTGATACAAAGATGAGTTTGTTTTTTTCTTTGGCCTTTTTCAATTAAAAAAGCTCTGTTTGTAGACACACAAAATATCTATATATATTTATGGATTTGGGTAGGAGGGGTAAAGTTTGATATATAAAGGGAAGAGGTTATAGGTGGTGATGATATATCAAAAATATAAAAATAATATAATATATATAAATATATTATTATTTTATTATAACGGGTATACGGGTCTATGTATCATTATACCCTGTCCAAACCCATTTGATAGAACTTATACGGGTACGGGTCCGCGAGTATAAAATTTTAACCTTACCCGCTATAAACGGGTATAAATCTACGCGGGTATGGGTAAGACCCGCCCCGTTTACAGCCCTAGCCAGCACCATCTACCATACCACAATCTACTTGAATTAATTAGATAATAATCAAAAGCCCTAAAATTAGAAAATCTTAACTACCAAAAATATTTATGATCAACTACAGAAAATTCAAGACCCAAATAATAAAATTTGTCCGGGGAAAATCACGTGATGTTAATTTACTTTAGAGAAAACCCCCTTTTCAAGAAGCAAAAATTCACATCGATTGAAATTAGAGTACGAGCTCGATTGAAAAACAAGCAACAACTAGCTATGATGAGGAGAAATTAGAAATCTTTACTATTGATTTTGTCATAATTTGCTCAACTTAAATAAAAAGCTTGTTGCTTCAATCTCTCCTATTACAAGAACAAGCAAGAAACTCCATAACTTACTGCTAGGGCAATCTAGATCATACTTCGTAGAGGAAGTCGAAGGGTTTTGGGGCTGGTTCTTCTTAGAAAGAGAAAGGTTGATGGACGAAGAAGAAGAGTTATCGCAAGCAGAGGGTTTTCAGAAGACAAAGAGGAAGGTAAGAGATTAGGGAAATATTTTCTTTATTTTTGTTCAAGAAATTTAAACGACAACGTTTGGCTTCACTTTATCCCTAAACGATGTTGGTTTCTTATTTTCTCTTAGGTCCCCTTTCTAAAAAAAGGAAATTTTTTGGCACATTTTTGGATTCCCAGGTTAAAACTTTGAGGGATTTTTTTTAATAAATTGGGGGAAAATAATTGACACAAAATTAATGTCATATTATCTTTATCGTGATATATATATATATATTTTTATTCAGTCTGACACAAAAGAATATGTCGAAAAAATAGCTATACTAACATTTGCAAAAATGTGTCAGAAAATTTACTTTCTCTTGTAGTGTTGGTGATGTAATAGAGGAAAAAATTTTCATATCTCATACCTAATATATGCTCCAAAAGTAGCTGTATTGAGGAAAATGCTTTCAAAATTATTTTGAATTGATCTCATGTCTGTATGAGATTGAATGAGAAAATGAGTAATTGATGAAGTATTTAATGTTTGACTAAAAATTTTAGATCATTCTCTAAAGTGAATGTAATTATATCTTGTAATTTATTTATAAAAGTGATTTGGTTGTGATTAGTGATAAAAATATTTTCTCCAATTATATTGGTGAAATGACTTATCAAATTTTCAAAGTATATATTTTCATCTAAAGTGAAAAAATTTCGAGAAAAGAAATGTGAAATTGTTATTAATATAAAAATATTATCGATGGATATAAATATATATTTGTCAAGTACCTGTAGTATGTTTGGCATCCTATATTCCTAACTAATTAGTATCGATTAAAAAATGAGAAAATAAAAAGTGTTGTTTTACTTCGCTTGAAATTATAATATTGATATTAATGACATCGGTACTATTGATTTACTCTAATATAGTACATAGCTATTTTCGCTGAATCTCTAGAAGAGAATATTTGGCATTTTGATTAATGATAGAAATTATCAAAAGAATTGAATTACTATTATATTTTCTAATCAGATTGTAAATTTTTAAATTTTCAAGTTTAGATACTATGTAATTTAAATTTCCGTATTATTTATTATTAGTTTCATTTCTTTTCATGAATGGAAAATATGGGGCGTGCCATATTGTTCATGTTTGAACATAACTATCAAAGTGGAAATGGTAATGGTAGTCTAGTTCCAGAAGAACTAGTTAATTGAATGCTCTAAAATTGCCAATTAATTTCAACTCTAGAAAAGTTATCATTACTCAAGTATCTAGTAGATATTTAGTACGAAATATACTACATCCACTAAAGGATTGTTAAAAGTTTTTTTTAGTTTAATAATGTTCTCAGAAGAAAGATGATCTCAAGAAAGTAAATAAATAAGTGTATATGTTTTTCTATTTTTGTTATATCTTAACAAATCTACATAATAGAAACTACCATTTTCTTTCTAGATCTAATCCAAAATTTATGGATTTTAGATATATTGTAAAGTAAACCTGAAGTTTACTGATTCGAATAGCTGACATGACTGGTTGGACCATCCCAGATCAAAAAATACAAAAATTTATTTATAACTTTTGGAATAAGTTATAGGACATGAAGTTTCCTAATCCAAAGAATTTAATATGCTACTTGTTTTCAAGACAATATAATTATATGAATATTACCACTATTATTTTGGATTAAATGTGATTGAGATAAATATAAAAAAATATTAGTCAATACACATTGACAACATAGTCATGTATATATACTATTAGTGTTCAACTTATTGTTACCTCTCCTTGATTATGAGCTCATATTCAGTCTTCTCCCACCAACATGATTTGTCCTAATAATACTGGTAGTATTATATGAACATCCTGAAGAACATGTTCATGCACCAAATAATTTTGAAGAATCATAGATGACTTGAATAATTGAAGTAAATTTTTAGTAGCACTTGTTTGTATTTTGCTGTCTTTATAACTTGTTTGTGGTTAGTACTAAATATTTTTTATCGCTAGATTAAATATTATTATATATTTTCCTTGTTCCACCACAAAGTAATGAGATGGACCTTAAGAGAGTTTATAAATAAAGATGTTGGGAGCAAATATCAACGGGAATATTTTCATTTTGATATATCCATGAGCAGGTTGAATTGTCCCCTCTTCTCTGGTAAACTGCCACCGCATATGTAGAAAAAGAGGGAGCGGAGAAGGAAGAACAACCTTTTGACTTTAGCACATGAGATGGCGGGTGAATATTCTTCCCAACATAGAGGAGATGATATAAAAATAAAATCGGGTGGATATAATATTCTTTTGTGTCTCATCTTGATCCTCATAGAAAATCTGGAACTTGAAGTTCAAAATATAATTTATCTAGCCAGACACATTTACTGACCAACATTATGTTGCAAGTACACACCTATTACACTTGATGTCCCTGAAGGACAAACTACCATAACAAATGACTTTGAGATACAACAAAAATAGTTGTAGATAAGTCGGTTCTAATAAAATATATTCCTCGTATATAAAAGGAGCAAATAATTAAGATGGTCATTTATAATAAAACTGATGTGAATCTTCAATTGCAAGTAGATTTGATTCCACACCTTCCCAAGATCGCCTCCTTCATGAAGAACCTCCATTGAGGATTTTGTAGTTTCAACCTCCATGAGGATCTAAGCCTAGCAAAACTCTTTTCTAAATTGATAGGAAGAACATTAAGGAAACTAAGGCATCAAAACCCCAACTACACAATCTAGACCTAAGGCTAATTGAATTAAAGAACAAGAACTCTAAGACTCAATCAATAAAAGAAATTAAGATGATCAATTGAATTCCATAGATTTATCATCCTAAGGCATTCAGTTGCTCACAACTAAGGACATTAATCCTTAGCAAGCTAACTAAGCAAGGGTGAAGATCTCTCGAGACAAAGAGAATTCTCTCTCAACAATTTCAGCAAAATTCATCCTAAATTAGTTACAATGAGCTTATAATAGGGCATTTATAGTCCAAGCCTTAACCCTAGCCTAACAATTGATTAATGGCTTAAAATACCCACTAAGCCCTTGAATAAAAGCTGGGAAATAAGTTCGAACAATAAAATCCTGCCAAAATATTATAAGGCCAATTTCCCCTCAAGACCTACCAACGATGGTAGGTTAGAACCTATCGTCCCTGATAGGTGATAAACTTCCAAGTGATTGACGACAGAAGCCTACTGATGACAGTAAGGGCAGGGCTTACCGTTGACGGTAAGTCCAAGAATTCCCAAGACTTAGTCATTTTCCACATGCAAGTTGCTCCCATGAATAATTTTGTTTATGGCATAAATTATGAGCAACTTGAAACTTGATCTTGATCATCAAAACCTTCAAGCTTGTCCTTCATTTCGTTTGTCTTTGTTTCTTCAATGAAAGCATGCCAAGCTAGTGACAAATGCCTCAATATTCTTATCCATACTCTAGTGCTTGGATGATGAATCAATTCATTTTGTTCAACCCCATTCACATAAAAAATGAGGAAAAACATTACTACAAAATTTTTTCTAAACATGACATTAATTATTTCTATAAGAAATTCAGGTACCTGAAAGTTGTAATAATCAGATCTCAATATGTCATGTCTTGATTATAAATTTTTAAGGAACCACAAAATGGTACAATACGTCAATTGTATTTATGTGTATAATATGAATATGAATGAGGATCTAAAATAAAAGTCTACATACTAGAAATTCGATATTCGATATATTAATATAGTGTTTGCATGATCAGAAATATGAAATGTCTAAACAATTAAACAAGTATACTTGAAGTATACGTATATTCCTAGTATGAATTATATACTTGAACTGTAATTCTATAAGGATGAAAATAAATGTCTCTATGAAAATAGAATGTAAACCATGAAATATATAAATGAAAACTTATGGAATAAGATTCTTCGTAAAAGTCTGGCATTTGGTACGAAGAATAATATTTTCTAGTAGTGGATACAAATATGTTTGATTTTATCAACTAAAATATTTAATATCTATTATGAAGTCCTAGAAGGACTAGAGATGCCTGAGGAATATATAAATAATCATTCCTGAAGAATACGACATCATTGTCTTAGTGAAAATTTTGAAAGATGATGTTAAAATATCGAAATGCTCATGTATGAAAACATGTATAAGATTTGCTTATACTTGTTACACATATAATTCTCATTCTATTAATAAGAGATGTCCTTATTGTATGATTTTGTAATTATCTTTTTGATAAATTAGTGTCTCCCATATCAGGGGGAGACAATGATTATAACAACAGAAGGACACCACAAACAAGAGGAGTATGATCACTATATCACTTATCCGGTATATATACATTAGTGAACCAGAAGTTCACAAGCTTATCCATTTGCTGTTAATTATAAAATAGCTATCTAATAGTTTATTGGACTCTATTAGAGATAATCGAGTATAAAATTTATAAATTATCCATTTTGGAAAATGACTCTAAAGGTCAAAATGGAAGCTTTAAAACTAATAATTTTATAGTAGACTTGAAGCGTGACTATCTTTTTTAGTTTTAAATAGAACTATCTTATAATAAAATAGTGATCTATATGGTTCTCTTGAAAAGTTTCCTAAAGCAAATAATTATTGAAGACGAACAATGTGATAAAAAGTTTTGAAATAATCAACCTTGAACATCTAGAAGATGTTACATAACGACATGACACATCACTATGTAAAATAGTCGTTCAAACATTTGAGAAATGATAAAGAATATTGAAGAATTTTTGCCATGAAGTACTATAAGTTGATACAAAATGTATACTAATATATTTGCATATAAGATACAATTAAATACATTATATAATTCTTCTCTAATCCAACGATTTTGAAATGTTCAAAAACTTTATCCTTATGAATTTCCTTACAATTATTTATCTTGGATTATTAAAAAATCCAACTCCAATTGAGATGGATTCTACAAAATAATGATTATTGAGATCCACACATTATATTATGTTGTAGCGAAAAGACATTTATAACTCATTTTTATTTTATTTGAAAGTTGAAATTCCATTGATTGGTTTAGAATGTGTGTGATCAAAATTGGTTATTGAAATATCCAAGATAGTTGAATGAATCCAAGAGATCCTAATCAATTTGAGAATGAAGTTTAATGAGATATTAAAGGAGATATGACAAAGTAAATTTCACAATGGTTTTTCTTCTTGAAAATATGGTGAAATTGATGTGCAACAATTTCAGCCAACTATGATGATCCAGAAAATCTATTCACTAATACATTACCGACTGCATTATTTGATAATTAAATTTGAAATGCATCGGTTCAATGATGTACAAAATAGGCGGAGAAGAACATCAAGAATGGTGTACTCTTTTTCCCTTCACTAGAAGTTTTTTTCCCACTGAGTTTTTCTCTAGTAAGGTTTTTGTTAGCCCTAAGGGCATTATTACTTGTGTTTTGATTATGATTAACATGTGCTTGTGTGAGTATGTTAGCTAACCCTTCATAGAGAACAAAAGAAGAACATATGAAGTCTCAAAGTCTCAAGCAAAAGATCTTAATGATGAGGGCAAAATAGAGAAGAAGAGATCAAGCCATACCAAGATCAAATCAATTGAAGACATTGTATTTGTGAACTAGGTATTATCTTGTAAAACTCTCTAATCTTAGTCTTTGATTCATTGATCATACATGAAGCTCTTCTCTTGATTTTCTAAAATATAATCCTTTGATAAAATCCAAGTATTCTTGACTTTAAGATGTTTTGAATAGTTTTTCTCCTCTTTAAAAATTGTCAAGAATGCCTTTGAAACTTGGAAGAAAGTTTTGTTCAGAAAAAAACTTGGCTGAGGAAAAACTGAAATTCGGAAGTCCGTTTTTAAAACCGGAAGTCCGTTTTTCCACAGCACAAAATTCGGCAGTCCGAATTTTTAACCGGTCGTCCGAATTCTTAATTCGGCAGTCCGTTTTTAGAAAACTCAAGTCCGAATCTTTCTGTTTCAAAGAACCGGGAAGTCCGTTTTCTGGAACCGGTCGTCCGTTTTTAGCTGTCAGTGTAAAAAATAGTGCAACGGTCATTTCTGAAATTTGACAGCCTATTTCTTAGGCAACCGTTTTGAGCTTAAAAAATCCTATATATATACACTCAATTATCAGCCATAAATTCAACAAGTTTGGGAATCATTCATTGTGAATATTTAACACATTTCAAGAGCTTAAAAAATTCATTTATTGCAAATTATTTTCAAATCCCAAACAAAATCTTCTTGAGCTTCATTATTGATCATTCATCAAAGAAGAAGAAAAGAGGTGCTTGTAGAAGTATATCATTGAGTTGTAATCTTCCTCTTCTCAAGCAAAATTGGTAACATTGTTCCTAACTCTCTCTATTCTATTATTGTGATCAAAGGTTTGTGGAAAACCCTTTGGGTGATCCTTTGATTAACTAGTTGTATTGTTGTGATTGAAGTTTTGGTGTAAAACCCTTGAAGGGTGAACCTCATTGTGTAGTTGTGTAATCAACTTGAAGTTAGTGGATTTGTGAAATCCTTGGGTTGAGGCTCAAGGTAGTGGATGTAGCTCTTGGAGAGAGTGAACCACTATAAATTGTTGTGCATGCTCTTTAACTCTTTGCTTTTTTCATAATTGCCAATTCTATAAGATTGTGCTTTGTGTGGATTCTTATTAAAAAGAGTTTTTAGAAATCTTTCACAAACAAATTGGAGGTTTATCTTTCTAATCAAACAAAAGATTTTTTAAATTAGCCAAAAACCTTATTCACCCCCCCTCTAAGGTTTTTCAGTTTTTAACTAGGCACGTTCTTTATGTTATGGTCATCTAACGGGGAGTGTTATGAAATTAATTTATTAGTAGATGTCCAAAATACTCATTGTAGGATAGTCATCCTTTATCTCTAAAGGATTGATTGGCCTAGTCATGACCCTATCTAGTAAAGGATAGGATTTACTTATCCATTCTTATCTTATCTCCCCTCTATCCTTAGCTCTATAAATAGGCATTAAGAAACTTGTAAAGTACAGTGAGAGAATTCAAAATTTATAATAATTTTATAAAGTTCTCTCAATTGTCTTGTATTCTTTCCTTGTAATTCATCTATTAGTTTACGTATTGTTATATTGTTCGATAATTTTATATTGTTGGAGGTTCATACAAACGACATGATATACTGCATGAGAAACAAATCGAAAAAGTCAAAGAAGAATTGGATAAGGGAGAAATTCTTATCGGAGGAGGAATGAATCAAGAAACTAGTCTTAAAAGAAGAGCTGAAACTCGTTGGGATTCATATTATAGTACTTAAATAAATTTAATTATTATGTACTCGTCAACGATTGATGTGCTTGAGTTTATCAAGGAAGATGGATTAAACGCATATCAAAGAGTTGAAGCCAATGGCGGAACCAGAACAAAATTTGGAGGGGCTGATTAACATTAAAAATTTTGTCAGAATTTCGTTTATAAAATAGATGCATTTCAAGTACAAAAGCATTCAAAACTGGGAGGGTTTGATTATAAAAACATCAAAATTCCTAAATTTTTTTTTTTTTCCGAAGGGGCTCAAGCCCACCCGAGGCCCAAGTAGTTTCACCCCCAATTGAAGCTAATGACCTTTTAGTTTTGTTATAAATATTTCATTTTGCATTCACCTTACATCTCATGAAAGATGTGTTACAAATGAATTTTCACAAGCATTGCATATATATATTGAAAATTCCCTTAAAATGCTCCCAACTATTAACTTAAGTTACACTATGACTCTTAACTTATATTTTATTTTTTTATATTGCTAAACTAAAATTGTATATCACATAATGACATGGCGACCTGCCTTCTGAATTTGATTTTCCGATCAAGTGGGTTATTGTGGAGGGCTAAAATTGTCCACTCAAAATTATTCCTCCACATCAGCCAATCCAAGTCTATTAAACCCGGCCCTTACCCAATCCTAGCTCAACCCAAACCAATTACCTATTACACTAATGACCCAATTTCACCCAAGTATTCTTCAGTCATTGATCGACCTCATATCAAACCAAAACCCATTTCCTTACTCTCACAATTTCACCACCCAAGAATTCAGCCATCGATCAACATTCATCCCCACTGAAGCCCTTATTCCTCACTCTCAACAATCAATCGATCTTCACTTCCAACTGAAACCCTTATTCCTTTTTCACTCACTATCACAATTTCAGAAGACCTTTTGGATTGAACTCAAAACCAACCATTTTCTGCTGATGAAGAGTCCAAGAAATGTTGATATGCAACTACGAGAACCTAGAGGAAGCCGTCCAGCCTAAGGTACAATTTTCGATTTTTCCTTGAAAAAAGACAGTCTTGAAAGGAATATTGCTTTGTTTTTGTTTTGTCTTCATTTCTCTTTGTTTTTTCTGGCAACCTGGAGCTTTTTGTGGGTCAGTGTGGTGTTTTATATTCAAATAGAAGCTCAGATTGCTTTTGGTAAATGTTTACCAACTTGAGTGCATGTGGTCCCTTAAATTATTTTTTTATGAAATAATGGCTGTAAAGTTGTCGAAGTGTTGGTTATATCTATATTTTTTACTGGAGTATTTGATGTTCTAAAAACTTTGATTTGCCCTAGAAATAAGTTTTAAAATTGTTGGTTATTTATGTTTTGCTTCCTGAACTGAAAAGTAATTTTTTTTCTTTTTATTGTGTGACAGTTAGATAAAATATAGTAGAAGTCCTAGAATTTTGTCTGTAATTTTTGCTCTTATAGGAATAAAAAGGATGAATGTGCTCGAGTATCCCTTTGTTGGGAAAATACTCTTTTTCCAAACATGTGCCTTGTCTTTTATCGAAATGCCACTTGGGATTTTTATATCTTGTTGTTTCTGGCTTTGCTTAACCTGATGAAGAATGGACCTCTAGATATTGAGATTGACTGAACCCGAAAAGAGAAAATTACAAAGAAGAAAAAAAAATTAAGGATTGGACTACCACTTACTGACAAGAAAATGAATATCATGAGATTTTAGTTCTTTTTACATAAAATATTCATTTATGTTCAAGCTCAATATAAGGATTAGATTTTTTATTTCCAATCCAAATCCACCCTTAGTTTGTTATGAATGTTAGAACAAAATGATGGGGATTTAGACTGTTTTCCGGTCAAGAGAAAAAGAGAAGTATTAGCACTTAGAAGTTTGTGGAATGTAGATATTTGTCAATGATTTCATTTGAGCAAGTGTATTTTCTGTTTTAAAAATTTTATTCATTCCCTCAGATTGATGAGTTTGAAGAACATGTTTAAACTGGCTTTTGATTAACATGTTGTGGCTATTGCTTGACTAATTGGTATTGTGATTCAGCCAAAAAAAAAAAAAAAAAGAAAAAGACTAATTGGTATTGTGTATCTGTATGAGTTAGTTGTACTAGTCAACATTATGGTGCTTTTAGGTGACACCAATTGGTATTCTTTATGGTGCTGAGGCACAACTATGGTTGATGGCAGATAAAATGTTAATCGGTGCACAATTGATTTTGTGAGTTTAATCCGAAAGTGTTCTTTATATGACTATTATTGGACAAGCATGGAAGTGGCTATTAGAATTCATTTTCTTGTTGTATGATCACCAATACATGTCCAGTTTTTGGAAATGTTCATCACTCTTGTAGGTCTTCCCTAAAATAATGTCTTATTATGTTTACTGAATCTTCATCATGGAGACTGGTTAAAAGAAGAATAGTAATAGAAAGCCTTCTTGTGATTCCCATAAGGCCTTAGATTGCTAAATAGTAGTTGTTGTTTATTTATGTTTTTTTTACTTGAGGTTCTGTTTTGAAATTATTTGAGGTTCTAATAACTTTGCTTTCTATTTCTTTCCTTGTTTTTAGGGTATGGTTCTGGGTTATTTACTCTTAAAATACATCATTATGGTGAATTGTTTAATTGTGATGGAGGGGGGTATGTTGGAGCGTAGATTATATTGACTTATGTACTGTTAGTAACTTTTGTGACAATGATTTAAAAAGGGCTGTTGATATTTTGAGAAAGATGGATGTATTGTTTGATTGGAGGTATAATATGGTTGAGTCAAATGGGGAGGGAAGATTGAAGGGTGTGTATGAATGCTTTGGTAACCTTAAAAGAATTGCAAGGTAGGGTGATACATACGGTGAGGTGGAAATGCTCATGGTTCAAAAATTTAGAATAAGAACTAACAACAGATTAATATACTATTTTGGTAATAGAAAAGGAGTTGAAGATGAGATGGCCCTTAATATGACTGAGAAAGTTGATGTGAAAAATGGCAGCAAGGGCAAAAGTTTTGAAGTGAGACAAGGCAGTAAGGTGAGTAGGGAATGTGAGTTTTAAAAAGAGGGTGAGGATGACAAAGATTATGAAGGGGAAAGTGAGTCAACAGAATGCAGTGAATTCTATGACTCAGAATTTGAACAAAATGACAATGAGATTCTTGGTGAGACATTGAAAGAACAGAGAGTGGAAGATGTTGCTGGTACATCTAAAAATGGAGAAATGAGAGATGATGTTCAAGAGCACGATGTTGAGACACAAACTCAGCAAGTTGGATAAGGCACAGAGAAAAACCAGAAGAAAAAGCCGGCAGCAACATGATGATATAGATCTATTTCTTGGGGAGCAAATTCCAGTAAATGAAGACTCAGATGATGTTGATTCTGAAGAGCTATTGAGTGGAAAGAGTGATGATAGTGATGCTCAAAAAGCTTCAAGGGTAGACCTATATGTGAAAGGTTTAGACCATGATTGGATATGGAAAACCCAAGGTTTAAGGTGGGTATGGCTTTCAATACAAAGGAGATGGTAAGAGTTGCTCTTATATCTTATAGAATAAAGTGGGGGAGGCAAGTGAAGATTGGGAAAAGTGACAAAATTAGAATTATGGTAGATTGCAAAGTAAAGGGCTGCAAATGGCATTTGCATGCATCTAAGGTAACTGGCAGCACTGATTGGGCAATTAAAACCCTTTAGTCAAGACACAGGTCTGGGAGGCCACACAATCCAAAATTATTGACTCTTAAGTACCTAGCTAAGAGGTATTTAAAGGAGTTTAGAGCTCTCCGCCCTAACTCCGGTCGCTGCTCAGGCGCATCTTCATGGGGATGGACAGACGCCACTGTGGTGGCTGACGGTGGAGACTCTCTTGCCATCCAAACAAGTAACAATGGTGGATTTAGCATTCCGGGACTATCCGGCAAACAATGGAGTTCCTTATTGAATTTGCTCAAAAATCAAGCCTCATCTGATATGTTATCTGGTTAGGCAAATAATGCTTGGATTTTGGATTCAAGGTGCTCCCATATATGACTCGTAGGAGAAATTCCAAAATTATTGACTCTTAAGTACTAGGTATTTAAAGGAGTTTAGAGCTCTCCGCCCTAACTCCGGTCGCTGCTCAGGCGCATCTTCATGGGGATGGACAGACGCCACTGTGGTGGCTGACGGTGGAGACTCTCTTGCCATCCAAACAAGTAACAATGGTGGATTTAGCATTCCGGGACTATCCGGCAAACAGTGGAGTTCCTTATTGAATTTGCTCAAAAATCAAGCCTCATCTGATATGTTATCTGGTTAGGCAAATAATGCTTGGATTTTGGATTCAAGGTGCTCCCATATATGACTCGTAGGAGAAATTCTTAAAAATTTACAGTCCATTGGACCATATATAATTGTTCTGCCTAATGGTTCAAAAACGGTCGCTTCAGAACCAGGAACTATGCATTTGAGTTCGGATTTTATTATTCATATTTTATTTCAGAATTAAAGTGTAATTTAATTTCTTTGGGGCAATTGATGGATGAAACTTATTATTTTATTACTTTGTCTGATGATTTGTGTTATATAGGACCGTACCTCGAAGATGTCGATTGGAGTAGGTAAGCGGAAGGATAAGATTTGTTTGTATCAACCGTTGTATTTGTATCGTATTTGTTTGCCGATTCCGTCGACGGATTTGAGTAGTTTGTTGCATAAGAGATTTGGTTACTCTTCCAATTTTGTGGTAGAAATTTTTTTGGGAAATTTGTCTTCTTTTAAGAATCATTCAAGTAACTTATGTTCCGTATGTCTTCGTGCAAAATAAACTCGTGATGTGTTTTTTTTTAGTTTCAATAATGCTATTACGATGTTTGATTTGGTGTATCGTGATTTGTGGGGTCCGTATAACACCGCATTTACATGTAGTGCTTTTTATTTTCTTACTATTTTGGATGATTATTTGAGATCAGTCTGGGTTTGTTTACTTTTGTGAAAAAGGGAAATGGAAAATATTTCGCAAAATTTCATGAGTATGGTATTGACTCAATTTCATAAAACTATCAAAGTGATTAAGAGTGATAATGGGGTCGAATTTGTTTATCTTAAAAATTACTTCGCTGAAAAATGAATTTTACACCAAACATCTGTGGTCGGAACTCCTCAATAAAATGGTCGAGTGGAATGTAAACATTGTCACATCCTTTATGTGGCATGAGCATTGCGTTTCTAAGCAAATTTACCAAAACAATTGGAGTGTATTTTAACGACATATTATCTTATAAATTGACTCAATTCAATTCCCACGGGGCGATAAGCCATTTCCAAAGAAGACTTATTGCAGTATTTTTCTTATACTTTTTGGACCTAAAGTGATAGAACCTCGTGAATTAGGTTTACTACTTCCAGTTTGGGTAGTTCTTTTCTTGAAGGCTAATTGGATCTAGAAGGTAGAAGGGTGGAGGTATTGTGGGGTCGTGGGTCGATAATGATCTGTAGAAGTCCCGTCAACTAATAAAGGGAGGGTGGAACTCTTTAAAAAGAAAGTCCTCGTTTAAATTAATTTACGTTCGTTTTTTGCTTTGTACCCATATAAAAAATTTGTATTTGTGTATTTTTAGGTTATCCTTTTAGGAAGAAACGGTGCAGGTTGTATGATATTGAGCAAAAGAAATTCATTATCTCTCAGGATGTTGTATTTGAGGAAACCGTACTTCCACATGCTACTATAACATTTGCCTTAGAAAATGGTAACCCCCCGCTAAACACACACAGATCAGTGCATGAAAGTTTTGAAAAAGATTCAGGTGTTGACTTGGAACAAGAAACACAACAAAAGAAGGCTGAAAGGGTAAGCTCTCGATTAGGCCAAAAAGGATCCATGACCCACCAGAATCATGAGCAAATTATTCCATCCTTGCATGGTGAGGGAGGGGCCCAACGGCAGGCAAAATTTGGAGCAAGAACTGAGTTCCTCTAGTGGGCTGCGTCCTCCTCCGGTTCAGCCCAAGATGTTAAAACCGCAACACCAAGTCCTCCATCAGCCAATGATCTGGTTTCTTACCTTAATTCCTCCATTGAGCCATCATCCTCAAGGGTCGCAATCCTCCCAAAGGATGAATCAATCTAAAATATAAGGGGACCGATAAATTCAATTCGGGAATCTATAAGGATAATTCGAAAAATTTTTAAAAATTTATTTTTCTTTCTCTCTTTACACACTTTCTCTCTGACCTCTCTCTAGCACTATAAACTTCAATCTCAAATCTTGGAAGATCTGATCGTCCAAATTGAAAAAAAATGTTAATTCTTCAATCTACCTCTTTTATTTACAATGTTACCGTTTTAGATCGTTGAAATATCTGTTAAAAAATGAAAAAATTGAATTTTTTTTAAAAAAATTTCTGACCGAAAATTTTGGCACTTTAGTCCGTTACCGGCGAAAGTGCCGGAGAACTTTCAGCGCCGGTGACCGGAAGTTCTCCGGCACTTTCCCCGGTAACGGACGAAAGTGCCAATTTTTTTAAAATTTTTTAAAATTTTTTTAATTTTTTAAAAATTTTTTGTTTAATTTTTAAAAAATTTTCTTTTTAAATTTGTTTAAATTTTTTTATTTTTATTTTTTATTTTAATTTTTTAAATTTTTTGTTCACCTTAGTATATTTGATTATTTAATTAATTTTGTATATGTAGAATGGATTCTTTTGAAGAATTTCTGCAAGAAAATATTGGTTTTGAGATAAGAAATCGAATTTTTTTTTCCTTCACATTTTCGGGCACACTTTCGCCTAAATTGAGCAAAAGTCACTGTGATAGGTGCTCAATCTAGGCGAAAGTGTGACCGGAAATGTGAAAAAAAATATTTTTTTGTATTTTTTGTTTTTTTTGTTTTTCTTTTTTGTAATATTAACTTTTCATTATACATTAATAGGGTGATGAAGATCCAAATACCTTTGAAGAATTTCTAGATCTAGAAGAATATATCGATCTTGGACATTTATTTACAACGGACCGAATATTTAGTTCGAACGATGAGTTGGTGGAGTGGGCAAAATAGATTGCAATGAATACGAAGCCATTTTTAATCATAACTCGGTATTAGAGAGCCAGAACATTTGACCGTCGACCGTATGTCACATTGGCTTGCGAACGCGGAGGTTCAGTAAGAAAATATAAAAAACCAATAGTCGACGATGAGAAAGAAGAAATACCGAAAAAAAGCGTGGACCGTATGGGACGAAAAAATGTGGTAGTCCATTTAAGCTAAAGGGAGAGCAAATGGCAACAAGTGAAAATTTGTAATTGTTCGTACGCAACGGGAGACACAACCACAAAATAGCTGTTTACAGTCACGGTCATGCTCAGTCTGCAAGACTTACAAAGGAGCAGTTGCAACAGACCGAGCAGTTCAGGAAGAGTCATGTTCCACCGCGCAATATATTACGATTTTTCCGAGAACAAGACGTTGGTTGTGCAGTTAGGTAAGTTATAAGGGAATTATTAGATTATTTTTAATACTTTATTTAAATATTTTAGAGTTGTTTTTATTCCACTAATAAATATAAAATTTTGATGTATGTAGTTCCCAAAAAATTTACAGGGTTGTTGCCAAGATTAAGAGGGACCAGATGCAGGGAAGAAATACGGTAGAGGAAGTTCTCCGCTTAAGTGCGGAAAGGAGCTACACCGTTTTCTGTAGAAATGGTGAGGACAACAACATACTCAATGATATTGTCGTTGCACACCGGACATCGATTGCAATGATTAGAACGTGGCCATATGTGCTGATAATGGATAGGATGTACAAAACGAACAAGTAAGTGCTATAGTAGATTAATTGTATTATTTGATATCTTTATTAATTTTATTCGCACAAACATTTAAAATTTTTTTTTAGTAAATAGTTAATAATATTTTTAAGTCCGTGAAAAATGATTAGTGAACGTTGATAATTAAATTTGTCGCTTATTTTTTAAGGTACAACATGCCACTATTAGAATGTATAGGGATGACTCCAACAGGCAAGAACTTCATAGTGGCAACAGCTTTTATGTGCAACGAACAGGCAACGACATACAGATGGGTTTTTTCAACAAATCAAGCACTTATATTTTACATCCGCTATGTCGAATGGTCAGGGTCGGCTATCAATTAAGGAGAGTCTATTGTTGTTCTTATGGATAGGGAAAGTGGATTAATGCCGATGATCGATGATGTGTTTAGCAATTCTTATCATATGTTATGTAGAAGACACATCGATTAGAATGTATTGGCAAAGTTGACTGAGATGGTGAAAGATGAAGAGGTGGCTCAACGGTTCGTGAATGGCTCTTGGAGGAAATTAATTAATGAACTTGATGAGGTGGAATAACAAAGAAAATTGAAAGTGTTAAAGACTAGGTGGCGAATCAGACCCGACTTTCTACATTACCTATTCAGCACATGGTTGAATCCATTTGCACATAAATTTTGCAGGGTTTAGATCTCTCAAGTGTTGCATTTTGGGGTAGAGACAACGAACCGTGCTGAGAGTGAACATTCAGTGTTGAAGTTGTGGCTATCAACGTGTCACGGTGATTTGGACACCGTATTTTTGAATATCGACTCTCTCATCCAAGCTCAAGTCGCAGAAATTAAATACTCTTTGGAAATTTCAAGACTTAAAGAGAAATATGGCGCCAAGAGTAATCCCATCCTGAAGAATTTATGTAACAAAATTAGTCATTTGGGATTGAAGAAGATAATGGATGAGTTAAAGAAGGCACGTCAAATGGTAGAAGAACTGGGCAGTAATTGTCTGCATTATTTAAGGAAGTCACACGGTCTACCTTGTGCATGTGAACTTCTTAATCGGTGCCAACATTTAATGCCAATCCAAGAGGGAGATGTTGTCATGTTTTGGAAAAAAACTAGAAATTGGTTCTGATATTTCTGAAGAACACCATAGAGATATGGAATAAAAAATGCGTGATCTCACTTCACTGTTACAGGAAATTAGTACTGGTCCAATTTCTAATGTCCGGGAAGTTAGGCAACTCATCAAAGGTGTTATACATCCGGTGTTGCCTGATGATCCTTGTCAGCCGTTGTCAACCCCCCAGAGACGCAGTCATGAAGGGACGAGGGAAGACGAATTCCACCAAAAGGGATAAGTCTCACTGGGAATACGTCTCCATCGCCCATAAGAAGATAGGAAAGTCCAGCGGTTAAAGTTTTGGGTTTGGTAGCGGTTCAGGTTTCGGGTCTAATCCTAGCCCTTGTAGAAGAGGCAGACCGCCTCGTGGCGGTAGGAGTAGGGGCAGAGGACGTAGCAGTGGTAGGTCGAGTTTATCAACCGTTGAAAGTCTCGATTCATCGCCAGTGCCATTCCCTTTCAAAAATACATTTCCCGGGTTTACATACCAATTTATACAAAACTGGAAGAACGTTGTCGGAGATGGTAATTTTGGTTTCAGGGTTGTATCAAATTTCTTGTTCGGAGACGAAAATCATTGGGTTGAAATTCGTAGAAGAATGAGCTATGATTTACGGCACCATATACGGGTATATGAGCAATTGTTCGAGTCAGTTGAACGTGTGACAGAGTTGATAATGCAGACAAATTGGGAAGAGGGTTCGGCACCCCAGGAGTATTGGATGAATACACCTGATCACCTTTATGTCATTGCTAACACATTCAACCTATGCGTTGTATTTCTTGCATAGTCACAGTCAACCACTGTCTTGCCTCTTGTTTCTAATATGGAAGGGCCTTCGGGAACGATATTCGTCGGACTCATAGAGGAATTGCAGCATTTTATACAAGTATTTATTATTCATAACTTTTTATTATTATTAATGTTAATTGAATTATTGCAGACTGATATTTTATTAATTGTATGTATTAATTTTTTTTCCAGTTACAGTTGGTAGATGGATGCCCTTTGCCCCCATTACATGTGCAATGAGAATATCATCGAGATATGCGAGTTAGAGGATGGGCGGCCCCATATCGCAATCGGATGGCAGATTGGATTACGAGATACAGTGAAATGTATCCGCCACAGAGACATTTTATGTAATAATGTTTCGCTCGTGTAATTTATAACGTAGTTTATTTTTTAAAAGTGTTACTAATATTTCGTAAATTTTTCGTTCAAATTTTTTTTATTTACACCTTTCATGTAGGGCTTATTAATATGCAATAATAAACCAGTCCATGCATGCATGAGGGAATAAATATAATGAATATGACAAAAACTCAGTAATACACAACCAACAGAAATAAAAAAAATACACAACATAATAAATAAGTATCTGAATACATAAAGATCTACTAAAGAGTATTGTACTTACTAAATCTCGAACCTTGCGTCCTAACTCGTCATCGGCGATATCCTGTCTGTGACACTCACGTGCAATCATATCTAAGAGTGCCTTTGGTCGCATGGCGGGAGTTACCGGGACATTATAGCCACTGGGAATATTCCTGGGATTCTGAATCCTAGGGTGAGTGCGGGGGAGGTACCAATCTAAATAATCATCGGTACATGAACTCGCAGGAATGGCTGGGACACTAGTCCATGTCTCTGTCAGTAAGTGTGAAGGTGCTTCGAGCCAGAGTGCCTCCACGAAAGTGTCCCTCAAGACATACATCCTGTTGTTCGGCGGTCGGCGTGCCTCTCAGGGTTGGATGGGGTGGGCGAGAATACACTGTCTAAAACTGAACTGCTACAGAACCCGGTCAGGCATTACGACTCCACGCATTCAAAATATGCAATGATGCCGTGCCATGTTGAAACCCAACAATCACGAACATCCTGAGTCCTGTACGGCATCCACTGAACCTCATCAGCTGTCATCATATCCAGCCTCAAATGAATATCCAACAGTTTACTCTCACTCTTATAACCGATCTGCAGAAACATCTGCATGTAGGGCTTGTGACCTTCGGGAGAATGTCTAAACGGGGGAGCAAACATGGGAAAATACAAATATATCCACGCCTAAAATATAAAACATAAATTCAATAAAAATATAAAAAATGAAATATAAATGAATATTAAATAAATAAACCCTGAACCGTTTAAATATAAAAAATGACATAATTAAGGTTAATTTTAAAACACATACCTCCAATAGTGACCAGCAACCTGCAAGCTCCTTCGCATCAGCCCTGGAAGCCTGACCCAGATTTCGGTATAGGAATGCAAGACAGGCAGCACCCCATGCGAACCTCCCAACACGACTCACATCCCGCAGAAGTGGCCGCAGTCTCGCGGGTACAATGTTGCCACTCTTATCATGAATAATGAGCTACCCAAAATGTCTGTAGGCAACATGCAGCTCTGACCTGATGTGAGTGTGAGGTCTGTCTGCTAGTAGCAACTGCGTGGAGCTCCAGTGCATTAAACCATAAACCCCCAGTTAGACCTAAACCCAGATCCTGCTGAACAGCCCGTATCAATTGCGCCCTCGATAAACTGTGATCCACTACCGCACCATAAGCAGGCACCCCAAGAATAATCTCCACATCGTGCAGTGTAACAGTCATCTCACCCTAGGGCATGTGGAAGCTGTTCGTGTCGGGCTGCCACCTCTTAACAAATGCCGACAATAATGCAGCATTAGCGTGCTGAAACATGCACGATCGTAGGTGCGTCAGACTGCACCCGGACGCTAGAGGCCCAGCCTGTAAATCGGTAAGTTCCCAACCAGTGAGTGCTATATAACGAGATCGGCACTTCAATAAACCATGATCCTAAAGATAAAACAGATAAATTTATACAGTTACATAACAATATATTTATTCCGTTATTATTTTTTCTATTTATCATAATAAATAATATTTGAAAGATTAACGAATAATAACAATAATAATAACATGTCACTTTAACATAAAGATAAATACCTGTCCACGCTATATCCAACCTGCCACATGTCTACCGTAAGATGGGATGAGCTCTGAGTCAACAGGACCTCCCTCTGTTGTCTTTGTCTGCTCCCAATCGGAAGGCTTCACTTTCTTCCTCTTCTGCGTCGCTGCCGGAACATCAGAACCACGTCGGGTCTTTTGTTACGAGACCCTGCAAACTTACTCATCACCGACATAAGATTGCCAGTCAAACCCTTCCCTTTCCCGTGACGAAGATGCCTATTCGATCCACTAGCTAGTGCCACAGGTGCAACATATATGGGCTGCTCCTCATCTCCATCATCATCACCGTCATTGTGATCATCATCACCATCGTCACCATCACCATCACCATCACCACCCTCACCATCACCACTATCACCATCACCACCATCACTGCCATCATCGTCACCACCATCATCATCACCTCTCTCATCTGCTTCTCCCTGAATATGTAAGGATCGCACTCTTTCTTGCTCCTCCCCAAAAACCCTATCACCCTCAGAAACCCTATCTGCAGGCCCATGTACATAATGATCAGAAGATGAAACACCATACTCAGCATGAGAATACCCGTGTGTGCTGCAAGAAGAATCCTGAGGGACGGCTCCAAGCATCTGATCAAAAAACTCAATCCCTATCTGCCTCGCCTGAGACCCATCGTACAATATAGGCTCTTGGAAGGTAGATTTATACGGTATGCAAGGTCGCACAACGATAAGAGCTTGTAGGTATGGATCATGTACTGTGTCTATGTGGTGTGAAGGTGGATGTGCAGATCCATATGGCTCATAGGGCATAGGTGTGTGTGACAGATGGGGATGAAGGGGAGGTCAAGATCTAAAAGGTACAGTAGGTGGTTGGGTAGAAGACCCGACTATCACAGGGCGCCTCTCTACTAGACCTGTCTTGTTCGTGACAGGACCAAGATCAGCATCTCCTTTACGACCGCTAGGTCGAACCATCTATTAGTTATTCAAACTCGCTAATACTTGTTTATCATATATTTCATTATTTACTTTATCGATTATTATTTCATCTTAAGAATAACATAAATGATTTCAAAATAAAATACAAATAGTTCCGCAATTACATCACACATTTTCTTATTAAACACATAATCATAAAGCAAACAATCTTAAGCTAATTACATTACTCTAATCGGACAAAATTAAATAACAGTATCATAGATCCTATTTATTATTACTTTATTGTTCACTTTATCGATTTTTAGTTTATCTTAAGAATTATCGGTATCTATTATTTCACGGGCTACTATTTCTTTCGTTCAATTATTATTCATCACTAATATTCTTCTTTAGTAATAGTTACTAATTTGTAAATTATACAATCTCAGAATTATATCCTAAAACTAAGGCCAAGAATAACAATGATTTCAAATTAAAATACAAATAGTTTAGCAATTACATTACACATTTTCTTATTAAACCCATAATCATAAAGCAAACAATTTTAAGCTAGTTACATTACTCTAAGTGGATAAAATTAAATAACATTACCAAAGATATTTATTATTAGTTTATTGTTCGTTTTATCGATTTTTATCCTATTTCATTTTCGTTATTTTTTTCATTTCATAATGTTCACAAATCCATAATCACATTAACAATTAAAAATTATCACATAAAATATGTTAAACAATTAGTCACACACATTCTACATATACAAAATTACATACACAAAATTAATTAAATAATCAAATATACTATGAACAAAAAATTAAAACATTTAAATATTTAAAAAAATATTAAAAATTAAAAAAATATTAAAAAAAGTAAAAAATTTTAAAAAATTTAAAAATTTAAAAAAATTAAAAATTTAAAAAAATAGTAAAAAAAAATTAAAAAAAATGCACTTTTGCACGTCGCCTGCGAAAGTACCGGAGAACTTTCGGTCGCCGGTGCCGAAAGAACTTCGGCACTTTCGCCGGTAACGAAAGAAAACTTTAAAAAATAAATAAATAAATGGCACTTTCGTCCGTTACTGGCGAAAGTACCGAAGAACTTCCGGTCACCGGCGCCGAAAGTTCTCCGGCACTTTCGCTAGTAAAGGACGTGCCAAAATTTTCGGACAGAAATTTTTTTTTAAAAAAAATTCGATTTTTTCCTTTTTTAACAGATATTTCAACGATCTAAAACGGTAAAATTATAAATAAAAGAGAATGGATTGAAGAACTAACCTTTTTTTTTTTCAATTTGGACGGTCGGATCTTCCAAGATCTGAGATTGAAGTTTGTGGTCCTAGAGAGAGGTTAGAGAGAAAGTGTGTAGAGAGAGAAAGTGAGAGGAAGGAAAATGAATTTTTTAAAATTTTTCGAGTTATCCTTATAGATTCTCGAGTTGCCTTTATCGGCCTCCAAAATGAATTGCATAAAGGTTTGCATAGAGGCTCTCGGGACAAAAACTTCGACACAACTCACGGACTATATTTGCAATATAGTTTGGCATTCTACTAAATCCTATCCTTCTTCCGGTCATCCCATCTTCATGGCAGTCCGAGGTAAGTCTCTGTATCCTTTTACAAATTATTTGACATGTAATAAACTGTTTGATAAGCACAAGAATTTTTTAACATCTGTCACTATAGAGTTTGAACCACACCACTATTCAGAAGCAGTCGCAAATCCGACGCAATTAAACAAGAAATTGCTGCCCTTGAAAAGAATGGCACCTGGAATCTAACACAATTGCCTGTTGGAAAGAGAGCACTTGGTAGCAAATGAGTGCACAAAATTAAATACAAAGCTGAGGGGTCTATCGAGAGATATAAAGCACAACTGGCATTCTTGGAAACACTCAGAGAGAAGGTATAGATTTTCAAGAACCTTTGTACTTGTAGAAAAGATGGTTACCGTTTGAATTTTTTGTCTATCGCCTCTGCCCACAATTGGCCTGTGCATTAGATGGAAGTCCACAATGCCTTTCTCCATGGCGATTTGCAAGAGGAGGTTTACATGCGTCCACCCCTAGATTTCGGACTGTTGATCCGCGAAACGTGTACCTGTTGAAGAAATCTTTGTATGGACTCCGTCAGGCACCCATGTTTGTTTTCTAAACTCACTACAGCCCTCTGGAAATTTGGTTTTCTTCAATCCTACGCTGACTACTCTAAGTTTACTTATCATGTTGGTGATATTTTTATTTGTGTTTTTATCTACGTTCATGAGGTAAACAAATTCAAAGCATCCTTAAGCTCTACGTTTCACATGAAGGATTTGGGGGTCCTAAAATATTTTCTAGGCATTGTGGTGGCCTGGAATTCTACAAGTATCTCTTTATATCAGCGGAAATATGTCTTAGAAATTATCTCTGAAGCAGGACTGTATGGTGCCAAACCTATTTCAACTCCTATGGAACCAAATCACAAGTTAGCAAAATCTACTAGCTCTCCATTTCATATACCGGATCGCTATCGGCGCTTGATTGGTAAGTTAATTTATCTCACTCTGACTTACCTAGAACTTTCCTATGATGTTCATACATTTGCCCAGTTCGTGTAGTCACTTAGACTTGATAATTGGATGCTGCTTCAGGTGGTTCAATATCTAAAAACTAGTCCAGTCAAGGTATTCTATTACGAGCTGATTCACCTCTTCTTTTGACGGTTTATTATGATTCTGATTGGGTTAGTTGTCCAAAACTAGGCGCTCGGTCACCGAGTATTTTGTTTCTTTGGGTGATTCCCCCGTGTCTTGGAAAACCAAGAAATAACACACCATCTCCCATTCTTCTGCCGAAGCTAAGTATGGATCCATGGCTATTACTCTATGTAAATTAAAGTGGCTTAGGTGCTTACTTCATGATCTTTGTGTTCTTATTACTCTTTTGATTCGTCTTCATTGTGACAACCAAGCAGCAATCTACGTTGCAGCCAATCCTATTTTTCACGAGCGTCTAAGACACATCGAGATTGAATGTCACTTCATTCGGGATACTTTTTAGGCTGGGTTTATTGTTCCAAGCTACATCCGCAGTGATTCTCAACCTGCTGATATTCTTAAGGAAGCACTTTATCTGTCTCACTTTCACTCTTTGATTCGCAAGTTGGGCACTTATGATCTCCGTGCTCCAAAGTGTTGAGAATATTATTGAGAATATCTCCCTAATATCTCAAGATATTCTCCTTGTTGTAATAGGACTTAATTGCCAAGTAATTAGTCCTTGTTTTTTGCAAAATTATTGTAATATATTAATAGGCATTTTTCTTATAGTTTATGTTTCCTAGTATAGATTGAATTGTAACATCTATGCATTCATATTATTGATTCAATGAAAACAGAATAACAACGATTATTTTCCCCACTTGAAACTTTTAGATACAAAATCTCAAGTAACTTCAACAAACTCTCTCTCTCTCTCTCTCTCTCTCTCTCTCTCTCTCTCTCTCTCTCTCTCTCTCTCTCTCTCTCTCTCTCTCTCTATCTTCTCACTCTATTTATTTCTCCGTAGCTCTCTATTTACATTTCAGTGCATAAGACTACACATATTTTTAGGCAACATGAGGAGGTTAGTGAAAACTTGCAAAATAAATATTTAAAGAGTTCAAATTCAATTTAAATACTTTTTCTAACCACTTGCCAACTTTTCGTCTTCAACTTGGTCTTTTTTTTTTTCTTCACAAATTCATTGAATCTAGCAAGAATATCTCTCTTCAATTTGACAAATATCTACATAGCTCTTCATTAATTATTCAAACTTCACCTTTGACTTTACTTCTCTTTCTTAACCCCTTAGTTAATGAAATCCAATTTAATGTTCTCAAGCTAGATTCTAGTTGTCAAATTGATTTTTGCTTCCATATGCTAGAACTTGGTTTAATATTCTCTACATTGCCTCTCTTAAACCAAGTTCTCCAATAGTGATCATACCAAGCATCTCCTTCAAATTCGATAATGTTTCTTTCTTCAATGGCTTTGTAAAAATATGAGCTACTTGCTCTTCAGTTCTACAATAATTAATAGCAATGTCTTTATTTTGCAACAATTCTCAAATGAAGTGAAATTTGATATTAATATGTTTGCTATGGAACTAGATTTTTCGTCAAATCAATCGCTAATTTCTTGTCACAAAATACTATTGTTGGACCATCCTGTTTGTCCTGAAGAAACTCTAACATACGCCTTAACCTAAGCTTGTGTAGCACTATTTATAGCTGCTATTTACTCTGCCTCAACTGTGGACAATGCAATTACTTGTTGTTTCTTTGAACTCCATGAGAAAACTCTTGATGCCAAGAAAAAAGAAAAACCTGAAGTACTTTTCCTCTTAACAGTGTCACCTGCCAGTTACTATCCATATATCCAACAAGATTAATATCATCATCATTGGAATAAAATATTTCATGATTTTGTGTACCTCGAATATATCGCAAAATTCTTTTTGCAGCCTACAAATATGATTGGCGTGGTGATTCCATAAATCTACTGATAAGTCCAACTCCAAAAGTAATATCTGGCCTCGTAACTATCAAATATTTGAGACTTCCTACTAAACTCTTGAAATATGTTGGGTTCATAAATTCACCAGTTCCATCTACTGTCAACTTCAACTTTTCTTCAACTGGAGTCAAGAAAGGATTTTATGCTTTCATCTTAAAATTTTTCAAAATATCACTAACATATTCTTCTGTGAGACATATATTCGACAATCCTTTTGACAAACTTCAATACCAAGGAAATAAGACATGAATTCCAAGTAGTCATTTCAAAGTGACCAATGATAGCCTCACTAAAATCTGACACAAGCTTCAAACTACTACCAGTGAAGATTAAATCATCCACATATAAGCATCCAATAGGCATATCGCCTTCAACAGTTAACTTGCAATCTAGAGTATGCTCCTAAGGACATCTTTGAAATCCATGTTGTATAAAGTAAGAATCAATACGTGTGTACCAAGCTCTTGGAGCTTATTTCAATCCATATAAAGCTATCTTCAACTCGTACACTTTATGTTCTGCACCTTTTTTGGTATAACCAGGAGGTTCTACATAAACTTCTTCTTTAAGAACTCCATTCAGAAAGGCTAATTTAACATCCATTTGATAAATTCTCCATTTCTTTTGAGCAGCAAGTGAGATAATCATTCTAACAGTATCAAGCTCAGAAACAAGTGCAAACACTTCAAAATAATCAATGCCTGGCTTTTGCTTGTACCTTTTTTGCAATTAATCTTGCTTTAAAATGATCAACATCTCCATTAATTTAACACTTTGTTTTATAAACCCATTTAACTCCAATTGCCTTCTTATCATGTGGAAGATATGTCAACTCCTAAGTATTATTTTTCTAAATTGTATGAATTTCCTCATCCATTGCTTTTACCTAACGAGTATCTTGAGATGCTTATTCATAATCAAAGGATCACAATCTGCAAACAAAGCAAAGTTAACAATATCTTCATATGAAGGAACACTATCAGGACTAATCATATAATCATGTAATCGAGCTGGTAATCGATGTTGCCGTTGTGGGTGACTAGATGCCTCTGTTTAAGTACTCGATTATGGAGCAATTGATTACCGTAGTACTTGTATCTTCCTTTAACCAATTCCAAGCTCCTCTTTCATCAAAGGTGACATCTCTGCTAATAACCATTTTCCTAGACAGTGGATTGTACAATTTATAAGCCTTTGATTCATCACTATAGCCAACAAATATGTATTTCTCATCGTTATCATCAAGCTTCTTCCTTGACTAATTAGGAATTTGGGCATGAACTATACAACCAAATTATAGTCCATGGGGCCCCAGGATAGGCATTGGTTATCGACAGCACAGTGGTCACACACCATGGTGCAAATGGTAATAAAATGCCCTTGTTAATGATTCCTCTACCATGCCATGCCACCTTCAGTAATGTCTCAATAACTAAATTAATGTGCACAGTAAAGGTAGTGCCAGGCATCATAACACAGCCTCCTGTGAGTTATATCTATCTATCCCCACTCTACAGACTACATATTACTACTAAATACTTTGAGATGACTAACAAAAGGGTTTCTTCCACTCCAAACTTCTTCGACAATTTTTTCAAGAAGGCTACTTGTAGGACGCCTGTTCAATAAATAAACAGCAGTAGAAACAACATCCGCCCAGAAGGACTTTGGAAAATTCTTTAACTTCAACATGCATCTAACCATGTCTATGATGGTTCTATTCTTTCTTTCTACTAATCTATTTTGTTGTATAGTATACCTTTTGGTTAACTAATGATGAATATCATGCTTTTAAAGAAATCATCACGAAACTTTAATATGATAGCCACTTTGTTTCTTAACCAAAGGCTTGAATTTTTTATAGGTGTCACATGTCTAAGATTTTGTTTCAGAAAATAAACCCAAGCGTTTCTGCTAAAGTCGTCAATGAAAGTAATAAAATAATTGTTACCTCCATTGGAATGAACTTTCACAGAACATAAATCTAAGTGAACAATCTATAGTGGCCTTTTTGCTCTCCAAGATTTACAAACTATAAAAGGATCTATGTGCTTCTTTCCCAAAACACGTCTCACAAATTCTGTTAGGATACAAATAATAGGCAAACCAACAACAAACTTTTTCTTAGCCAAATATGTGAGACTTTCAAACTTGAGATGTCAAACTCTCATGTGCCAAAGCCAATTACTATCACCTATAACTGTACTAAAACAACAAGTTTTTCACAAGAAATATATAAAGGAAAAAGGCGATTTGGAGTCATCCTTACCTTTGCTATCAGACCTTTCTTGGAATCATTAATAGAACAAAGACCTTTAAAAATACGGACATCATATCCTTTTTCTAATAATTGGCCCAAACTTAACAAATTTTGACGGAGGCCAGGCACATAAAATACATGAAAAATTAAATTCTGAGAATCATCCTTCAGCCTTATACCTATGTTCTCTTTACCCATAGCAGGAACAACAGTGTTGCTTCCAAATTTTACTTCAGACCGAAAAGACTCATCAAGTTCAGTAACAATTCCTTAACACCACACATATGATTACTACATCCAGTATCCAAGAACCACATGTTTTTATCACTACCAACAGCAGAATTACATGCCAAAAGAACAGCTCCATTTTCAAATTTATCATTTTCCATCATATTAGCATGATAATTTCCTTTTGATTGATTTGACCAATATTTATTTTACATATTCCCGTATTTATTACAATTATAACATTTCAAGTTTTGACTATTTAAATTTCGGTAGAACTCATTACCTATGCATGTGTGTCGACCTCTATCAAAGTTGAAGTTGGAATTATAAACTCTTCGATATCCAGAATTCCGTCTTCCTCCTCCTTTGTTAAAACCATGACCTCTACAGTTGAAACCATGTCCTCTAAAGTTGTTACCACGATCTCTACTAAAGTAACCTTGAGCCCTTTGGTTACTTTATGGTTTCTCATCATCCATTTCCTTATCCTGTTTCAAATTTAGCTTTGTTTGTAAAGCTTTCTCTACTATTTCTTCTTCTTTGTTGGACTCATCTCATGACTTTGCAATGAACCTTGTAATTCTCCAACAGTCATTTCATCGGTATCTATTGTCTCTTTTAGTACAGTAGTGATACTAAGAAATTTTATTGACATGGTGCTGAGAACTTTTTCAACTACTTACGTCTTTCCAGTAGCCTCCATCTCATTAACAATATCTGTTATATGATAAATATAAGACTCCACCGTCTCTGTTTCCTCTATTTTTAAAAGCTCAAACTTTCTATTCAACATTATCAATTATGTTTTCTGCACCTCGTCATCACCTTGATATGTCTTTTCAAGGATATCCCAAACAATCTTTGCAGCTTTTGCATTTTGAATCTTGCTAAAGATTGATTGATCTATGTGATATGTCTATTTTTACCCTCTTTGAACGTTATTATTTTCATCAGTTTTTTGGTTTAATTTCTTATAAAATAGATTAATCGAACCCTGTTTCTTCTCTTATTGTTATAGGTACCTTAGGAATGAAGATATGTTGAAAGAAACTCAAAACGAAAGCCTTTGGAGCAAAAACGAAGCAAAAAATGAGAAGAAATAACAAGCTGTCAAAATAGTATCTACGGCTGAGCAATGCAGCTTCTAGTGGATTTTTGACCTTCTTAATAACATTAAATGAAGATGTGTCATTCTTGAAGATTTTAGAGGACTTCATGAGGTTTTCATAAAGCTAAAGTTTGTTTCTATAAGAGTTCATTTGTTCATCCAAAGAATAGTGCAAATATTCTCTTTCTCACATGACGTTCCAATTTGACATCTTTCGATAAAACGATCATAACTAGAGGCAACTCCAATCGATATAATTCAAGATGTTTTGGAATGATAAGAAATTTATATACAAATTATATACAGATTCCAAGACCTGAATCGTCCATCAAAAGGATTCAGAAACACTCAAGAAACGCAACATATATGATTCGAATAACATAACAAATAAAGAAGTTTTCGGGCAGTAGCTTTCCGAATCCAGAAAGCTCACCTTTCCTATTAGTCACACACAGGGGCTGATTTTCATATTTTAAAACTTTTCCTTCTTTCACTTTGATTCCTTTCTTTTTTGTAATTTAATTCCAAACCTTTTTATAAAGGGATTGGAGTAATTTTAGAATAGGATTTGGAGATTTTTCTCCTATATAAACCCTTCTAAAACACATTACTTTGATAGCTAAGGTTTTAGATTCAATTCTATATTTTGTAAGAAGACTTTGAAGACCCGAATTTCAGGAGTTCTTCGGGCGACTTGAGAGACGAGCTCGGACGTTCACCAGAACCGCGAAATCTTCAAGACTTCTCCTAAGCTCCTCTAAACTTTTTCTATGTCATGAATTTGTCTATGAATTTATGTTTTAGAAACATGTTTAGTGATTAATTTTATTTTTATTTAAAAGAGAATGAACCCTAGATACTTGGTCAATTTTAATATTAATTTCTTGTTTTGATTATTTAATTATTGTTTGGTTATTATTCAATTATTGTGTTTGTTTACGATTTTTGGGTGATTGGTAATTCACAAGATTAATTGGAATTGACAAAGGAAGATTAATCTAGGGTATAATTGAATAAAAGGAATTGGTAATTGAATAGACATACTAATTACGGTTCTTAAATCATTAATTAATCACTATAATCTTTATTTGTTCATAATCAGATTAATGTTAGAAGACATTCTTCTCTAAATGGTTAAGTTGAATAGGAGGATATTCACTTAGATATAGGGTTTATCCGATTTTTTAGTGAGATCCAACCAACAATTTTAATAATAATTACAACAAATTTTTAACTAAAATTAATTTAAGGTTCCAGGGGGATCTACCATTTAAACACTCTTTTCCAAACTTGTTTTAAAAACCTTTTTAATTATTTTCTTAGTTTTTAATTGTCTTTTAATTGTTTCTTAGTTTAAATTCTTTTCAAATCATTTTATTTAATTAAACAGTAGAAACATAGTAAGTACTAGTGCTTGGCCGTCCCGAAGTACGTCAATCTGGTGACTTTCCTTACCTTATTACACCGATACGTACGCGTGACTAAAAGTGGAACTTTGTTAGGATTTAAAACCACATATCAAGTTTTTGGCATTGTTGCTGGAGACAGTAAAATTAGGAAAGCTAATTATTTATTGATTTAATTGTTTGTGTTTTATTCGTTTTTATTCCTCTATTGGATTATGGCTCTTGTTTGGATTTACTTTGCTCTTCTCTTTCTATTCTCTTAAACTTACTAATTTTGTGATTTCGCAGTTGTAGTGTCTTTTGACTTGTTTATGCCCTATTGCCAAAGGGGTGAATTAGTTAAATTTGATCCCGAACCCGAGAGAATGCTGCAGAAAGCCCACCCACTATCAATTTCAATACGACGGACAAAACGGTGTTAGTGGTTCTAGACAAGAAAGAAGATGAGGACCTAAGGGATCCACTACCACCATCACCAATGGAAGAATGTATGATGGCGAACTATGCTAGGCCATCCATCACTGGAACGAGGCTGAGCATAACGAAACTAGCGGTAGATGCTAATAATTTCGAGATCAAGCCCAACATTATTCAGATGGTACAAAACAATGTGCAATTCTATGGACTACCCGACGAAGGTCCCAAAGCACAAATTTCCAATTTCTTGGAGGTGTGTGATACTTTCAAGATCAACGGAGCATCAGAGGATGCAATCAAACTTCGTCTATTCCTATTCTCTTTAAGGGATAAAGCAAAGTTGTGGCTTAAATTGTTACCTCCGGGGTCCATGACAACGTGGGAATCTTTGGCAGAGAAGTTCCTTGGAAGGTACCTCCCCCCCAACCGCACCGCAAAATTGAGGAATGAAATCCTCTCATTCCAACGAGCCGTGGGGAAAGTCTCTACAAAGCTTGGAAAAGGTGGAAGGAATTAATAAGGAAGTATCCTCATCGCGGTTTGGATTTAGGATCCAAATCTAATCATTTATCAATTGTATTTGGAGCGAGAAAACTCATAGACACTTCCGCTAGCAGCTCGACCAATAACAAGATGCATCAACAAGAACATGACTTGATCGAGGAAATCTCTTTAAATAGTTATACTTGGAGGGACCCAAGACCAAGGGTGAAAATGTCGGGAGTACATGGCGTCAACACGCTAACAAATTTGGAATCAAGGTTGGTCGCCATGATAGATCAAAAATTTGAAAAGTTAAATATGGCGTCAGCAGGTGCACAACAAGTACTTTGTGATTTTTGCAATGGAGGGCACCCTAATCGTGAGTGCCAAAGTATGGACGCTTCTGTGGCTCAAGTTGATTACATCCAAGGAAATAGGCAAAGGAAAAATCCTTATTCCAATACCTATAAGCCTAGATGTGCAACCACCCGAATTTTTCATGGAGCAATCAAGGGCACCAAAGACCTCAAAATCCTCTGGGATTCCAAAATTGCGGACTGACACAACCTTTGCACTACAATGCGCCTTCTTTGAATCAACCGCCAAAGTCGAATCTCGTAGACGTGCTCATCAAATTCATGAATGCAACTGAGGCAAGAATGCAAAATCAATATGCATCCATTCGGGATTTGGAAACTGAAATTGTTGAAATCACGAAGCTAGTCTCCGAGAGACCTCAAGGAACTCTTCCAAGCAATATAGAGGTAAACCCAAGAGTGCATGTACATACTATCTCGGTAGCCTATATATAGAAATTCCTAAAGAGGAGATAATGATGTTGACTGAAGAAGCAAACTCCAAGGAAGAAGAGATGACAGAACTTGATAATTCAACATCCTAAGAAGACCAAGAAAAGATTACAAAGGGGCCGGAAACTGAAGCACACAAGCCCAAGATCCCTTATCCGGCGGCCCTTAATCAGGATAGAAGTAAAGACGAGAGGAGGAAGTTTGTTGATGTATTTAAGCAATTGATGTATTTAAGCAATTAAAATTAATGTACCACTTTATGATTGCTTCTACAGGTACCCAAATATGCAAAATATCTTAAGGAGATGATTTCAAGGAAAAGGAGGTTAGACAAAACGTCAATATATACCTTGGAATAAGAATGTTCGGCACCCCTAATCGACAAGGACAAATTGCCAAGGAAATTGAATGATGAAGTTTTTCTTTCCCTTGCATGATAGGCGATTTTCCTATTGATAAAGCATTAGCTGACCCAAGAGCTAGCATAAATGTTATGTCATATAATATGTGTAAAAAAGCTAGGTCTAGGAAACCCTACACCCATTAGGATATCCATAAGTTTAGCAAACAGAAGTATAAAGCCACCTATAGGAGTTATAAGGATATTTTGGTTAAAGTTAAAAATATTGTTTTTCGCATAGACTTTGTGATCCTCAATATGGAAGATGTCGATTTCCCTTTAATTTTAGGACAAAATTTCTTATATACTTCAAAAGCCTTAATCAATATGGATAAAGGGAAATTAAGTGTGAGGATTGGAGATGATGAAATAGTCTTTAAATTCCCGATAACTCCAACCCTTTCCCCTTTGAATAGTGAAACATTAATTCTTATATATCATAACAATCATAATGTGCCTTGTTCAATGCAGGAAAACAAGTCTAAACCATCCAAAAGCCTTACGAACTCAAAAGGAAATGAGAAGTATATTTCTCATTAATCAAAGAAGGGTTTAATGACGTGGATGCCAATTCGGCAAAAAGGACAAGGAAGGGCCAAAACGTCATCGGATTCTCATGATCCGAGAGGTACCAGTGGCACCTAAAAGAGAGTATTAAAAGTCTTTTGTATATTTGCACTACAATTGTAACATAGTTTAGTTTTTCTTTTGTTATTTTGTCTTTTAATTTGTCAAGTTTTTCAAGAGTCATACAAGTAAGTAAGATATTCCCTAAAAGAATGTTACTGAGTCTCTTATTTTATGTGTACATCAAAAGGGTCGGAAAAATCGGTCAAAAATAGACAACAAAACAAAGAATTGAAGCCGAAATAGAGCTTTCTGGAACCGGAAAGCATACTAAGCAGCAGAACAATTTTTCCAAAAAGCTTCTAGAACCGGATAGTATACCTTTCCAGAATCGAAAAGCTCCTCTCCAGAATCGAAAAGCACGACAAGTAAAGAAGAAATTTTTCCAGAAGGCTTCTGGATCCGGAAAGCCACATTATCCGGATCCGAAAAGAGGAAATTCAAAGGGGTTATCGAATCTTAGACGGATCCGGATCGGGCTGATCGTGGGTCAAACCAATTTTCATATATAATCTTTCCTAATTCTATCCAATTTCCCCTATTTCCTCTTAAAAAATCTCTAAATTCTCTCAAACAATCCCCCTTCTCCATTGCCACCTTTCTTTCTTCCTCATTACCACCATTCAATCCCCTCGACCACTCTCTTCTTTCTCAAAACAAACCACCGTTCATCACCATCGTCCTCATTCCTCTCCTACAGTTATTCTTCTCTGTATCTTTCCTTTTACTCCCCCCTTTCTTCCTCCTCCCCCTGTTCAATCCCTCTCTATTTGTTTTTCTCGGTTCTATCTCGGCACATTGGTCCTTGTTTCCGGCCGCAGTAAAAGTACCAACTCATTCTGGTGACCCACAGCATGGCAACAACCCCCATCTCGGTACTCCACCAAGGCTCATTTTTATATGAACTAAGGATAAGTTTCCTTTAACACCCTTATCTATTTAACTATCTATATTTTATTGTCGGGTGCACAACTTGACTCTTATTTCATTACTTTGAATTCTATGTGTTCATGTTAATTTGTGTCTGCCAATTTGTGATTAATTCTCTATTTCGGGGGCCCAGCCCTTTTCATGTTGTTTTCATTGTACACTCTGCATACACGGGTTACAATCATTAATTGTTGTTAATGTTTCTTTAGCTTATTTGTGTTGTTGACATTGTTTTGTTGGTATTATTCTGTTTTTCACCTTACATCACCATGCCTAGAAAAACCACTGCTTCCGCCTCTTCCAAAAGAGCTTGAATAACTGAGCTTGATTCTCCTGACAATGCCTCCTATTCCATCTTCTCCTGCATGCATAATAGATAAGGCTAACAAAGCTTGGTACGAAAAAAAGAAAAAAGAGTAGAATAGAACCTGAGCATACCGTTGTGGCCTTTTTCGATAGCCAATTAGAGATTTCTCCTCTTTTCCATGGGTTAGGATGGGATACCATGATCCATAGGCACGAAATTTATCACCCCGACCTCTTTAGGGAGTTTTACTCTAACATGACCCAAAAGCTGAACAAAAATGCCATCTCCATTACCACCACGGTAAAAGGAGTTAAAATCCACTTTGATAGGGCCCTCCACTCTGAAATTTCACACATCCCAAATTCTGGCCCTGGCATCACCCTCATTTCCATTTCTAGAATTATTTATTAGGATGTTTCCTAGAATCATAACTCTGTATGTGATTGGATAGCCATTCATCCTAGACCTAATTTTGTCACCACGCGCACTCATTGGAATTCCATAGACCTCATCCCGTGGTTAAAGGGTGTAACACATCTTGTGGGGTCTAATCTTGCCAATAGGTCTAGGAAAAGTTTCAATGAACTCTGAGTCATTGACAGTTTTATAATGGATAAATTGCTTTTAGCTTCTCCTTTTCTCTTTGGGTTCAGTCATCATTCATATCATGCGCGATATTGTCTCTACAAACAAGAGCAGCCGTGTGCTTCGTTACCCCCTTGCTTATCACTGCCATTTTACTCCACTTTAAGGTGGACTTTTCAAGAGAACAAGTGGAGCATACAGATAATGGTGACATCATATCCTGATCTGCTATTGCACGAGCTAGATTTGAATATGATGAAAAAGAGAAAAAATGGTTGTCGATGTCGGAGTTAAGGTGAAAGAAGGGTGCCAAGGAGACCCTGGGTTTTACAAAACAAAAACCCGCAAAGGATCCATCGATACGCAAAAAAGAGGTCATGGAAGAAGGGAATGATGATGAGGATGAGTACAAGGATAGTAATGAAGAGGAAGAGGAGTCTGATCCTTCCCTTAATTGATCCATAGCCGAACTCCAAATGGGACTCATGATGTAGATCCTCTTTGATTGCAATCTATGGAATTGAGCCAACAAACAAGATTGATCATCCACAAAAGACTAGAAACACACAAGGAAACAACTAGAAATAAAAAACAAAGCAATTCAAAGCAATTAAACTAAACAAAGAACAAAAAGAGTACCAAGAAAATTTTTTCTAGAAAATAGAGAATCACGATAACCTTTTACTAAAATGACTATACCTCAAACTCTACCGATCCAAATAAGATGAAACCAATTAGGAAGATTCCTCACTCGATGAGGATGAATATAAGCACCAACTTCACGCAAATTGAATATGTATAACATAAGATATGCCAAACTTAATCCACACTTTTTTTCTACAGTCACAACTCTGAAACATATTTCACAAATCTTTCCAACTGACCAATCAATTGATCTCTAAATTAAGCACAACTTATTTAAAATGAATAAGAATACAAAGGAGAACATCTCTATCACAAAACAACAAGCAATTTTGCAATTAATCAACCAAATTTCAATGAATTTTCGGACCTATTTTTCTGTACTTAGTTTTTGCATGATTATCATGGGAATTTTATAGATCATTAAGTACTATTTTTTATGAATTCCCAATGAATTTAAACAACTTACAACTCAAATTAACCTTCAATTGGAGGTTGCTCTAATTCCTCTTTAATGTAGATTGTCTTTGAACGTAGAATTGGATCCAAATCCTTCCCAAGATCACCTCATTTGATTAAGAATCTCTATTGAGGATTTTTTTAAACTCAAACACTCTAATAGAAAACCTATGAGAAACTAAGTCTCATAAACCTAATATTGAGAGGCAAAATTCTTTTGTAGATTGAAAATTATAACCTTGAGAGAACAAAGACCTCTAAACCCAAATTAAATGACTAGAAGATCCGAAATCAATTGATTCAAAGAAAGGAAACTCTATGAATCAACTAATGAAAGGAATTTAAATGATCAGTTAAATCTCTAGATATTTCAATCTAAGGCTCAATTGTTCAAAATTCTAAGGACATTAACTCTTTAGCAAGCTAGTCTAAGAAGTTGAAGAACCCAAGAAGCAACCTTGAATAATTCTCGCATATTTTCAGCAAATTCATCATTGTTCTATTACATTAAGTTATAATGGGGTATTTATAGCCTAAACTCTAGACCTAGCTTAGCTATGGTTAAATGACTCAAATACCCATTAAACCCTTTATTAAAAACTGAAAAGACAAGCCAAGAAACAAAAATTACCTAATTAAAATGCATTAAGCACTCATTCAGTCGAGCCCTACCGTCGACGGTAGGTATGTGAATTTACAAAGAAATGGCTAACAGAAGCCTATTGGCGACTGTAGGGGCAGGTCCTACCGTCTGTGGTAGGGTCTTTTCTTCATATACTTAGCCAATTTTCAGCTCCCATGTGTTCCCTTGAGTAATCCTTGTTAATTGAACAAATGGTGAACAACTTGGAAGTCTTTTCTTGGTTTTTAAACTCTTCAAACTTGTTATTCAAAGCTTCCTCCATGTAAGCTACCATTCCATTATCCTCATTTCTATTGGAAGCCTTGAGTTTCTTCATCCAAGCTCCAGTCATCGGTCTAAGCTTCAACTCCATGGACGATTGACTCTTCCAATCTACATCATCCGTCCTTCCTTTGAAAAGATTCGTCCCCGAATCTTCACCTACATCAAAAAGAGACAAATTAGAAACATTAAAAGTGGTGCTAACATTGTATTCACCCAGAAGATTAATTCTATAAACATTATCATTAAGACGCTCTAAACCTTGAAAAGGTCCATCGTCGCGATCATCAAGCTTTTTCTTGTGTTGAGAAGGAAAACTTTCCTTCTGAAGATGAACCCAAGGCCAATCATCAGGTTCAAACACCACAAGTTTCCTTCCGACATTCCTTGAAGCCACCAATTTCTTGTTCTTGGATATAATAGCTTCATGCACCTTAGAGTGAATTGATTTGACAAACTCTGTCTTCTGTTTTCCATCCATACTCACAACATGATCTACAGGCAAAGGAACCAAATCAAATGGAGTTAAAAGATTGAAACCATAAACAGCCTCAAAAGGAGAAAATGAAGTAGTAGAATGTTTAGCCTATTGTACGCAAACTCAATATGAGGAATGACTTCTTCCCTTTGGTGCAAATTCTTCTTAAGGATGGTCCAAATAAGTCGCCCAATGGTACTATTAACCACCTCCATTTGGCCATCGGTTTGTGGATGGCAAGCTGTAGAATAAAGTAAGTTAGTTTTCTCCAAAAAACACGCCAAAAATGATTAAGAAACTTAATTTCATGGTCCGAAACAATAGGTCTAGGAATTCTATGGAACTGCACTACCCAAGTAAAGAACAAGTTTGCCATCATCAGTTTTCTTGCAAGGTATAAAATGAGCCATTTTAGAAAACTTATCTACCACAACAAAAATAGAATCCATTCGCTTAGGAGATTTAGGCAAGTCGGGATAAAATCCATTGAAATATCAACACAAGAACTCTAGGTACTTCTAAAGGAGTATAGAAACCATGAGGCAAAGAAGTAGATTTAGCCCTCTTACATTCTAAACAATTTCTAATGAATCTTTCAACATCTTTCCTCATGTGAGGCCAAAAGAAATGCTCATGCAAGATATCATAGGTTTTAAGAATACCAAAATATCCTGTTAGGCTACCACAATGAGCCTCTTTAACCAATAACAACCTAGTAGAACAAGATGGAATGCACAATCTACCCTCATGATAAAGAAACCCATCATGTATGAGATACTTAGCATTAGGCAAAAGCAAGAAATCCTCAAATATTTCTTTAGAATCTAGATCACTAGCATATAAATCCTTAAGCATCTCAAAACCAAGAATTTGAGCTTGCAAAGTAGAAATAAAAGTGTACCTTCTAGACAATACATCGGTTACAATATTTTCTTTACCTTTCTTATATCGAATGATGTATGGAAAAGTTTCAATAAACTCCATCCATCTTGCATGCTTCTTGTTTAGCTTTTTTTATCCTTTGAGAAACTTCAAGGACTCATGATCGGTGAGCACCACGAACTCCTTTGGCCACAAATAATGTTGCCAATGCTTCAATGTCCTCACAAGTGCATAGAGATCCTTATCATATGTCATGTAATTCAATGCCGCACCAGTCAACTTCTTGCTAAAGTAAGCCAAGGGCCTCTTTTCTTGCATTAAGACTCCTCCAGTACCCACACTCGAGGCATGGCATTCTATCTCAAACATTTTGATGAAGTTAGGTAGTGCAAGTAAAGAGGCACTACTTAACCTTGCCTTAAGAAATTCAAATGCCTTCTCTTGCTTCTCCTCCCACTTGAAAAAATTCATCTTCTTAATCACATCCGTCAAAGGACTAGCAGTGGTGCTAAAATCCTTGATGAACCTCCTATAGAAACTTGCCAATGTATGAAAGCTCCTCACTTCAGACGCATTCTTGGGAGCAGGCCAATCTTCGATTGCTTTGACCTTCTCTTGATCAACTTGAAGTCCTTGAGAGCTCACAACATAACCTAGAAAGGTCACTTTCTCTAAACAAAACTCACATTTTCTAAGGCCAGCATATAACTTCTCACTTCTCAAAACTAACAAAGTTTTTTCAAATGATGCAAATGATCTTTATAAGTTTTGCTATAGATCAAAATAACATCAAAATAGATAACAACAAATTTACCAATGAAATATCTCAACACATGATGTATAAGTCTCATGAATGTACTAGGACTATTAGCTAATCCAAAAGGCATAACAAGCCACTCATAAAGACCAAAATGAATTTTGAAAGCCATTTTCCACTCATCCCCTTCCCTCATTCTAATTTGATGGTAACCCGATTTCAAATCAATTTTAGAAAAGATTTTTAAACCATGCAACTCCTCAAGTAAATCATCTATTTAGAAATGGGATGTCTATAGTTGATAGTAATATTGTTGATGGCTCTACAATCTATAGACATACACCACATACCATCTTGTTTTTGAACTAGCAACACCTGAACAACATAAGGACTCAAGCATTCTCGCCCATACCTTTTTTAAAGTAAATCCTCAACATGTCTCCTTAACTCCTTAGTCTCTTCGGGAGAATTCCTATAGGCCGGTCTATTTGGTAACACTGCTCGGGGTACGAAATCAATTTGATTCTCAATTTTTCTCAAAGGAGGAAGTCCACCGGGTACCTCATCGGGGAATGCATCTTTTTATTCTTCAATAATCTTCATTATGGCATTAGGCAAAGAAGACAAATGATCATTAGTAGACACAAAAGTACCTTTGCAATAGAGAAGTAAACCATCTCTTTCTTTTCAATGGCTTCTATGATCTCACTCTCTTTTACGTAGAAACACCTCTTTTCTCTCTTTCCACTATCACTCTTTTGATCACTTATTTTCTGGTCTCTACTCACTTTTTTCTCTCTAGGCTTGTCCACAATCACTTTTTTTTCATCAACTCTTTTTCCCTTTTCAATGCTCTTTTTCTTTTACTCACTCTCTAGTCTCTCTTTTTCTCTCATTTTCTTTTCCTCTTAAAAAACTTGACTAGGAGTTAAGGGATTCAACATGAACTTTTTCCCATCCTTTTCAAAAGTGTAGGTGTTCTTCACACCATCATAAATAGCCTTCGATCATAATGCCAAGGATGCCCGCTTGCATAGGAACAACATCACAAAGAATATCATCATGATATGTCTCTTTAGTAAGAGGTACTAGCACTTGTTTATTGACCTTCACTTCCCCACTATCATTTAACTAATGAAGCTTGTATAGGATGCTTAAGAAGAGGTAAATTCAATTTCTCAACAAGATGTGTACAAGCCACATTGGTGCAACTACCACTATCATATTAACATTAGCAACCTTATCTCCCACTAAGCATTTACTGTGAAAGATGTTTTCCCTTTGGACACTTGCTTCTTTCTCTGAGACTTGAGTATACAAGGCTCTAATGGTCACCAAACTCAATCCCTCTTCAATGGCTTAATAAGAATCAATCTCTTGATCTTCATTGCTTTTCTCCTTATCAACATTATCATCTTGGAAATCATCTTCATTAAAAATCAAGGTTCTCTTGGTAGGACAATTTATGGCTATATTTCTCACACCATTGCACTTGAAACACCTTTTTGGATTGGTGATCAACCTTCATTTTTCTTCCACCTTAGGCTTAGGATTATCTTTGAAAGTCACCTTAGGTGTATCTTCTTTCTTTGGCCGACTCTTGTAGGTTGATGCTTGAGGTTTGGACACCACACTCCTTGAAGAAGGAAGGTTAGTTTTAGAGAAACTAATCCTCTTCTTTTGATTTTCAATCTTGGTAGCCAAATGACACAAGTCTTCATAAGTAGTATAAGGGTACAATTCTAATTGATTAGTAATGTCCCTTTTGAGTCCACTTAGAAATCTAGCAATTGAAGCATCTTTGTCTTCCTCCAAGCTCAATCTCAAAGTGTATAATTCCATTTCTTGTCTATACTCTTCAACACTTTGTTGCCTTATTTAAGAGTTATCAACTTGTAATAAAGCTCTCTATAATAATGTTTCGGTACAAATCTCTCCTTTATGAGTGGCTTCAAATCCGTGCAAGTTTCTACCGAAGGTCTACCATTTATCAACCTTTGAGTTACAACTCTTTCCCACCAATGGAGTGCATAACCTGAAAATTCAGTTATGACTAGCTTCACCTTGACAATGTAACTATAGTTTCTTACCATGAATAAATTCTTCACTTTTCATTCCCAATCAAGGAATACATTTGGATCACTTTTGCCCTTGAAGCTTGGCACCTTCCACTTGATTTTATCGATAGCTCTATCCCCTTGTTGATTACCATAGTAGCCTCCATGGTTTGCTTGGCCAGCATTAGGAATCTCTCCAAAATCTTCAAACAAATTATCATCTTGCCATGCTTCTTGTCTTGGAGCCTATTCATGTGATCTATAATATCCTCTTCCACTTTGTCCTCCTCTTCTTCCATCTCTAGCTTGTGGCCTTTCTTGATTTCCAACTTCATGTAATGGATAAATATTGTGAATCGGTGTGTCATGGTATCCTGGAATAGACATATTGTCATAATGTATTTGATGATGAGGTGAATTAACTCCTCCAAAATTATCTCCAACTCTTTGCTCTATTGTGACACTACTTTTACCCTTCTTAAGATCTTCAACATCTCTAACCAATCTTTCAATAGATTGTTGCATTGACCTCAAAGTCTCATTTAGATTCATCCTTGAAGGATCACTTTCCTCCTTGATGAGATTGAGTGGGTAAATAGCCTTTCGTAGACATTATAAAACCTACAATTTAAACAAAGAAACAAAAACAAAGGACCTTCCAATCACTCCCTAAGTGTTTCACTCTTTGATGATCACTCCTACCACTCATGTTTAACTCTCTTAATTAGTTTTTAATAATATAAACGCACCCTCTTCCCTTTTTCAGACACTCAATGCTCAAGCTTCTATGATATCCTTTAACCTCTTAGCCAACTCAAACCAAGAGCAATAATCCCAGGTAAGTAAATCAATCAAAGCACTTAGTTGGATAAGTGTTCAGTGAGGCAACATATCAAACACTTGAGGTGTAGGAATTTCAAAGAATGCAATCTATGGAATTGAGCCAACCGACAAGATTGATCATCCACAAAAGACTAGAAACACACAAGGAAAAAACTAGAAAAAAAAAACCGAAGCAATTCAAAACAATTAGACTAAAAAAGAACAAAAAGAGTACTAAGAAAATTTTTTTCCAGAAAACAGAGTATGACGACAACCTTTTACTAAAACGAAGATATTCTCAAAATCTACCAATCTAAATCAGATGAAACAAATTCAGGAAGATTTCTCACTCGATGAAGATGAATTGAAGCACAAATTTCATGTGATTTTGAATAAGTATAACATAAGATATGCCAAAAGTAATCCACACTTTTTTTTCTACAGTCACAACCCCGAAACACATTTCACAAATCTTTAAAATTGACCAATTAATTGATCTCAAAATTGAGCACAATTTGTTTAAAATGAACACAAAGGAGAACACCTCCATCACAAACATCAAGCAATTTCGCAATTAATCAGCCAAATTTCAATGAATTTTTGGACCTATTTTTTTGTACTTAGTTTTTAAATGATCATCATGGGAATTTTATGGATCATCAAGTACAATTTCTTTTTATGAATTCCAATGAATTTAAACAATTTACAACACAAATTGACCTTCAATTGGAGGTTTCTCTTTTACCACTTTGATGTAGATCCTCTTTGAATGTAGAATTGGATCCAAATCCTTCCCAAGATCACCTCCTTTGATTGAAGAACCTCTATTGAGGATTTTTAAATTCAAACACTCCAATAGAAATCCTATGAGAAACAAAGTCTCATAAACCCAATATTGAGAGGCTAAATTCTTTCCTAGATTGAAAATTAGAACCTTGAGGGAGCAAAGACCTCAAAACCAAAATTACATGACTAGAAGACCCAAAATCAATTGATTCAAAGAAAGAAAACTCTATGAATCAACTAATGAAAGAAATTTGAATGATCAATTAAATCCATAAATACTTCAATCAAAGGCTCAATTGTTTACAATTCTAAGGACATTAACCATTTAGTAAGCTAGTCTAAGAAGATGAAGAACCCAAGAAGCAACCTGGACTAATTCTCGCATATTTTCAGCAAATTCATCATTGTTCCATTATATTGAGTTATAATGGGGTATTTATAGCCTAAACTCTAGACCTAGATAACTTATGGTTAAATGACTCAAAATACCTATTAAACCCTTTATTAAAAACTAAAAAGACAAGCCAAGTAACAAAAATCACCTAATTAGAGCGCATTAAGCACTCATTCATCCAAGTCGTACCATCGACAGTAGGGGAACCTACCATCAGTAGTAGGTATGTGAATTTATAAAGAAATGGCTAACAGAAGCCTACAAGCGACGGTAAGACAGGGCCTACCATCGGCAATAGGGTTTTTTCTTCATATACTTAGCCAATTTTCAACTCCCAATAGTTCCCTTGAGTAATCTTTGCTAATGGAACAAATGATGAACAACTTGAAAGTCTTTTCTTGGCCTTTAAACTCTTCAAACCTGTTCTTCAAAGCTTCTTCCATATAAGCTACCATGCCATATCCTTATTTCCATTGGAAGGCTTGAGTTTCTTCATCCGAGCTCTAGTCATCGGTCCAAGCTTTAACTCCATGGATGCTTAACTCTTCCGATCTACATTATCTCACCACCATTCTATCGAGCTTGGATCGATAAGACAAGATGCTCACACTACAACAGCTGCTATTATCCCTAATCTACAGGTGGCTCTCTCCCAGTGAAGGCCCGAATGGCGGTGGAGGTGGAGAGGGCGAATTGGCCCTCCTACTCACTTTTATTCTTATGTGTTTATGTGTTACTTTCTATTTTTGTTACTTCATGTGTTTTATATGTTTTTCTTTTTGTTTGTTTGTTTTTATTCTATTATCTCTCTTTTAGCTTTAGTTTTATCTTCCCTACTTTGAGGACAATTTGATTCTAAGTGTGGGATAGATTTTAGTTGTGTTAGTGCTTTAAGTTGTTATTTTGTGTATGTTTTAAATGTTTGTGTGTTTTATAAGAATCTTGTGAAATTGTCTTATATGATTCATTCTAAAGTATCATTCTAGAACTTGTTTTTCCACACCTTGAAATGAAGAGTCTAGTTTTTGTTAACTCCACAGATGATGGTCATAGGCCTTCTTTGATCCATATGATTCTTTCTTTCCTAACCCTTTAATGCTCTATTCTTAGTACCCTTTTTTAAGTTTCATGCAAAGGGATTTGCTCCCTTCTTTTCTTGTCTCTAAGCTCACATTTAAATATAAACCTTCAATCAATGAGCTAATGTTCTATACCTTTGAGTCAGTTTGAGTGAGCTTCAGAAATAAGTGTGGGAGAAAAAGTGAAAGAGGAAAAAGTATCAAGGAAATGAGATGTTTAAATATGAGAAACCCTTTAGTGAGAAAGCTTGTATTCTATCAATCATTTGTGGAAAAAGAAAAAAAAAATGAAGAAGATAAAAAATAGTGAAAAGAGAAAAGATAATGAAAAGAAATAAAAGAATAAGTGAGAAAAAGAATGAGTTCAAAAGAATATGGTTTTAGCCTTTTATCTATGATACCTTTTATTCCCTTCCTCCCACATAGATACTTCCTTGAGTGTTGAATGATTGATGTGAGTTATAAAGTTTATAGGGTTCTGAGAGGATTGTGAGTGAGTTGAATGAAAGGTAGAGTGTTTTGTGCGAATTGAGTGAAAACGGCTTAAAGTTTATAGTTAACTTGAGTTCTTTTCCTTTTGGTTGCATTAGCTAGTATTCTCATTCTTTACTTGTTTTTCCTTTTACATTCGTTTGATAGCCACTTATGTCCCTATCCTAACATTGCAAGCTTCAAAGTCTTACCTAATTGGGGATCACTTTAGCTAGAAATTGCAGCAGAAGGGTGTTGGAAAAATCTATCATATAGAGTATAGTTTGATAAAGTGAATCATATAGTTAATTTCTTGAAATTATTTTGCATATTTTTTAAACTAAATATGAATAATGCGCATACACACACACACACACTATTGATTCTCATGTGCTAAAATAGAATGCTGAATGTGCTAGTTAATTTTGTATTGTGTCTTGATGAGTTTTAGCAGTTTTTTTTTTTTTTTTTTTTTTGTAACTCTAGGTTGTGTTTTGAGGGTGGCATGCCTTTGTTTTTTTTATACTTCGAGTTGTTGTGAAGTTTGTTTTATAAAGTTTTTAGTGTTTGTTTGTGCAATTTTGTGGGTATATCGTCTACAAACCCTAATGAGACCTTACTCGTCCTCTTTGGAAACTTTGGAGTTTCAAAAGCTTGTTGCACGTGCTAAGTGCAATCATAAGTCCTACGAAAGTGGCTAGCTAGTTTGTTTTTATTTTCTATTTTACCTGTCTTGCTTTTAACCCTTTGTTCGAGGACAATCAAAAGTGTTGGGGGGTTTGATATGTCTATTTTTACCCTCTTTGAGTGCTATTGTTTTTGTCGGTTTTTGAGTTTAATTGCTTATAAAATGGACTAATCAAACTCTATTTCTTCTCTCATTATTATAGGTATCTTCAGAACGAATATATATTGAAAAAAAAGTCAAAATGAAGGCCTTTGGAGTGAAAACGAAGCAAAAAGAGAGAAGATATAACAAGCTGTCAAAAATAGTATCTATGGTCTAGTAATGCAGTTTCTAGTGGATTTTTTACCTTCTTAATAATATTAATTGAATATATTTCTTTCTTGAAGATTTTAGAGGACTTCATGAGATTTTCGTAAAGCTAAATTTTGTCTCAATCGGAGTTCTTTTGTTCATTCAAAGTATAGTGCAAATATTCACTTTCTCACATGACGTTCTAATTTGACACCTTTTGGTACAATGATTATAACTAGGGATATACAACTCCAATTGATATAATTCAAGATGTTTTGGAACAATAAAAGATTTATCTACAAATCCTATGAAGAAGATTCCAAGACCTGAAATTGTCTACTAAGAGGCTAAAAAAGACTCAAGACATGCAATATACTTACTTGATCCGAAGAAACATAACAAATAAAGAAGCTTTTGGACAATAGTTTTCCTGACCCCAGATAGTCACGCAGAGGGTCTGATTTATAATTTTTAGAACTTTTCCTTTTTGCACTTCAATTCCTTTCCTTTTTGTAATTTAATTCCAAACTTTTTTAGAAAGGGATTGGAGTAATTTTAGAGTAGGAATTGGAGGCTTTTCTCCTTTATAAACCCTTCTAAACACATTAATTTGATAGCTAGGGTTTTAGATTCAATTCTATATTTTATAAGAAGACTTTGAAGACCCAAATTTTTGGAGTTCTTTGGGCAACTTGAGAGACGAGCTCAAATGTTCATTGGGACTACAGAATCTTCAAGACTTCCCCTAAGCTCCTCTAAACTCTTTCTATTTCATGAATTTGTCTATGAATTTATGTTTTAGAAACATGTTTAGTGATTAATTTTATTTGTGTTTAAATGGGGATGAACCCCAAAATACTTGGTTCATTTTTATATTAATTTCTTGTATTGATTATTTAATTATTGTTTGGTTGTTATTCAATTGTTTTGTTTGTTTATCGATTTTTCGGTGATTGGTAATTTCACAACGATAGTTGGAATTGACAAAAGAAGATTAATCTAGGTATAAATTAAACAATAGGATTTGGTAATTGAGTAGACATTAATTACAGTTCTTAGATCATTAATTAATCACTATAATCTTTATTCTTTCATAATTGGGTAGGGTTAGAAGACATTTAAATGATTAAGTTGAATAGGAGGATATTCGCCTAGATATAAGGTTTATCCGATTTTTTAGTGAGATACAACTAACGAATTTAATAATTAATTACAACGATTTTCTATTTAAAATTAACTTAAGGTTCTAGGGGATTCTACCATTTAAACACTCTTTTCCAAACTTGTTTTAAAAACCTTTTTAATTTGTTTTCTTAGTTTTTAATTGTTTCTTAATTTAAATTCTCTTCAAATTGTTTTATTTAATTAAACATTAGAAACTTAGTAAGTACCAAGGCTTGGCCGTCCCGAGAGTTCGACAATTCAGGGAGTTTCCTCACCTAACTACACTGATTAATATGCTTGCCTAAAAGTGAAATTTTGTTAGAATTAGAAACCACAAATCACTATGGCTTGATGAATATGAGAAAATGTGAAAAATTCTTTCGTTTTAGTTGCATCATCATCATCTGGTGCAGCTTCTTCTTTAACGAAACGAGCCAAATCATAAGCGTCCAAATGTGTAAGCACTTGTGTTTTCCAAAAATGGTAATCTTGCTTCCCTTTAAGTTTTTGGACTAAACAAGTAATATTTGTGGGTGCCATGTTTTAAACTGGTTATAATACCAATTGTTAGGCCCAAGAGGTAATATCAAAACAATATGGACAATGATTCTAGGAGGTAATTTGATAACTATAGAGAGACATAAATGGAGGCAAAATATAATTTCTACTCAACAAGAAAATATGGATACAAAATCTTACATAACAAAGAAATTTTTTTCTCTTTATTTCTCTCTATCTTCTGATTATATCTATTTCTCCACAACTCTCCATCACATTATAACGCATAAGATTACACATATTAATAGGCAACATGAGGAGGCTAATGACAACTTGCAAAAAAAATATCTAAAGAGTTCAAATTCAATAGAATACTTCTTCTAACCACTTGTCAACTTGTCTTTTCTTCTTCACAAATTCATTGAATCTGCAAAAATATCACTCTTCAACCTTCCAAATGTAGTCTACATGAATTTTCATTAATTGTTCAAGTTTCACATTTGACTTATTTTTCTTAATCCCAAAGTTAATGAAATCCAATTTGATGTTCTCAAACTAGATTCTAGTTATTAGATTGATTTTTGCTTCCTTAGGCTAGAACTCGCTAGAACTTGGTTTAATATTCCTCATCTTAAACCAATTAGTTAGTTTAATTGAGGACTTCTACCACCCCCGGAAGTCTTCCATGGCGCAATCATTTCATATCAAAATATGTTCGTAGCGGAATTAGTTCAGATATAAGTTTCCATTCTTTTGGATTGTGAAAATTTATTCTTTTTTATCCTTTTTCATTTCTTCTCCTATCTCAGATATGAAATTAGAGGATGCTGGAGTGTTTTGGATAATCTTGTGATTCTGTCTTTTTGCACTTAGGCAATTTTTTTTTAATTTGTTTTTGATAGTTTGTTTGTTTTAGGATGGCCGGTGGTTTGATTTCACTAGTAGGCAAGGGGTCTTCTCTTGACGAGGGAGGTTGTGGGTGGTGGTCTTCTCTTTGGTGTTTCAGAGGAAATGTTTTGCTATATTAGAACGCATAATTGTGTTTCAACCTCTGTTACTTAGCATTTTATTATCTTCTGCACGTATTTGACATTGAATGAGGTAGATAGGTAAGGGGGATCTGGGTTGTGAAGATGACATAAGAGAAGTCTTCTGATCATATATTAGAAGAATCAGATTTTTAGTTTTTCCTAAGCACCGTTCACTTTCTACTTCTCTTAAATAGTAGAAGAGTTAAAAAAAAATTAGGTAGGGTGACTTTCGGCTAGGTGGGACGAAAATCTGCTTTACTGGCTAGTGGGATGAAAATCTTGGGAATTTTTGGTCTACCTAATCAAAAGTCATCCTATCCAATTTTTTAAAATTTTTTGCAAGTTTTATCTCAAAATTAATGTTTTCTTGTAAAAATTTTCAAAATCATTAATGTTTCACTTAAATTTCTTCAAAAACTTTAAAGAACATTTAAAAAATTGTTACAGAGAAGTGAGAGAATTTCATTCTAGAAAGATAAGGTGTTGGAGGGAATGAGATTTTTTTGAATTTTTTTCGCGCGCATCTTTTAGATTCTCACGTGTATTTTATCGATACTATGTGATTGTGGCATTCAGGATGATGATTATGACATATGAAAATATGGATCTAAAATAGGGATGGTAAAATTCCCGCCAAAAGCGGGGATTCGTCCTGTCCCATCCATTCCGAAATGAGACAGGCATTTCCTGACTTTAATTGGGGATGGGACAAAAAAAGCAGGGATATATGAAACGTGGATGGGACAGGAATATGATTTCATTTTATCTCGTCCCATCCCATCCCTTCTTGTCCTATCCCATACCCATTCGTCGTATCCCATCCTCGTTCTAGTACCGTCCCAATCCGTCAATATAAATATTTAATTCCTTTAATGGTATTATTACTTTACCTATTTCATAATATAAATATTTTTCTAAAGCTTTTCTAATTAGCAATATAATTATAGGGGCTTAAATGAGATTAAAATTTCATATGTTTTGGTAGGTCTAAATGGAGATTTTTACTTTAGTTTCCCCATAGGGCCAAACGGGAATTTTTCGTTCCGTTTCCCCAGTTGGGGATGAGACGGGAATTGGATTGATTTTATCCCCATTGGGATGGGGATGGAGATCTCAGACATAATTTTAAACAAGATGGGAATGGGATATGATATAAAGTAGTGGAACTCCCTTCCCATCTCTTTCCTATTGTCATCCCTAATCTAAAACTTTAGAATCATGGATATTTTGAACTTCTAATTTTATACTACCTCCGATATAAAATATAAGGGGTTTTGTACTTGGGCACAAATATTAAGGGTCTTGAAAAGAAAACATTCTTTTAAACTACAATACCATTTTTACCCTTCATAAATGAACAAAGAGATAGACAGTGTGAGTGAAATAAATGATATAAGGAGGGATAAAAAGTTCAATAAATGCTTATTGACAGTTATAAAATCCTTTATATTTTTTATCGGAAGTAATATTGTGTTTATTTTAAAAGAAACTTTCTCATATACTCTACTAAAATAATAAATTATTTTTCTTCTGTAAAATGTATCTTTTTTTTTCCAAAAACAAAATAATCCGGGTTCTAATTTATTGCTATGGATCTAAATTATATGTCCAAAAATACAAAATGAATTTTGAACTCATAACAAATGGATTCTGAAATACACAACTTAAGGATCTAAACTATGGCATAGTTCATGGTTTATTTAATATGAGGCCATAATTAAGCATCATGATGGATCTTTTGAAACATTAGAGAAACTAATATAAATTATATAAAATTACAAAATTAGTAAGTTTAGAGATAAATTATAAGTATATTTAAAATATAATGATGCATGTCTTTTGTGGATTTAAAAGCATGAAATTATGGATTGAGAATGAAAAAGTCATAGATTTCACAATATGAAGTGATAGACATAAAAATCATTAGTCTGACTGAATGAAGCTTAAAAAGTCCTATTTTATGGATGTAAAAGTATGAAATTATGGATTAGGAGTGAAAAAATCATAAATGAAAATCTGAAGTGATAGACATAAAAAAAATCATTAATCTTAGGTATGAAGCTTAAAAAGTCATGTTTCATAGATCTAAAAGCATGAAATTATGGATTAAGAGTGAAAATACTTTATGAAGTTTCGAAAGTCCTATTTTATGGATTTAAAAGTATGAAATTATGGAATAAGAGTGAAAAAATCATGGATTCCACAATATGAAGTGATAGACATAATCATTAATCTTATTGTGTGAAGTTTAATAAGTCCTGCTTTTTGGATTTAAAAGAATGAAATTATGGATTAAGAGTGAAACAGTCGTGGACCTTAAAATGTAGTTTTTCTTTTCAATTTTATACTTTTGTATCACAAGCCAAGAGTGAAAACGCAATGGACCTTGCACTCTAAGTCATGGACTTATAAAGCCATAAACCTCACAATATACATTTATATAACTTTTTGAAATCCATTATCGCATAACTGCTAGCACTGTCAAAACGGGCTCAAGCCCGCGAGCTGGCCCCTTCTGTGATATGGACGGATATGGTTTTTAAAATTTAGGCCCGTCAAAAATAAGCTCGGACCGGACCAGACCATTTTTGACACGGGTTTTTACAGGTTGGTCCGGTCCGGTTCGCGAGCTGGCCCGTTTGTGAGGCATTATGTATATTAATTGTTTTAGAACCTAATTTAAGTTATTTATTTTCTTAGGAACTTAAATGAAAATAACTTTTTTCTAAACCCTATACTCTCTGAACTCTGAAAGTCTGCTGACTCTGCTCTCTGCCTCTCTCACTCTCAGTCTCAATACTCTCATTCTTTCTTCTTCTCGTCTCTCGGCTCTCTCATTCTTCTTCAATCTTCAACTTCTTCTTCCTCAATCCTCATCAGACAGTAGCCAACCGCAGTCGATGACCCTCACCTCACGTCGCTGCCCCCACCCATCGGCCGCCAATCTCCAAACACTCCACGAACAATCGACACCTATCGCACCTCCGCTCCGCACTTCTGATCCACTGTGCGGCTCTGTAGCAGCACAGATGCCACAAGCCGCACCCACCCACCGCACCTCCGTAGGTGCACTCTCTGGCGACAACAAGTCAGACTCCGGTAAGTAAGAGTTACAGATTTTTTTTTATTTTAAATTTAGTTATGTTGAGTTTGTTCGTGTTTGTTTGTCCCTGTTTTTGAATTTATGCCGTTTGTGTTTTAGTTTTTCTGTAATTTAGACAAAATCTCAGTTTGTTGCTGCAACTTTAAACTGTTTATGGGTTTTTCCAGTTTATTGCTACAATGGGTTTTTATGGTTTATAATTTATTGCTGAAACTTTTTATTGCTGAGTTTGTTTTTATACACTGCTATTTTTCTAACAATAGTTAACAAAATTGGGAATTTGGGTGGTTTAGAGAGAATTTGGGTGAATAATTATACATTTTTGGCACACAGAAAGAACTTCTAGCATATATATAGTGCCTGAATCACTATCAGGAGTCAGGACCAACCAACCCGTGAATGTCGTACTCATATCACTGTATCAGTACCTCTCCATTTCAAGGCATTTTCTTCATCTTTGAATCAGCAAAAAGGACCAACTCTTTTGGAACTTTTGAACATCTCTGAACATTGTCATGCATTTTGAGTAAAATAAAACTGACTTGAACCAATCTACTACAGTTAGCAGTGTCAAAAGTTCCAAAAGAGGTCCTAAGATTGTTACAATATAAAGAACAGTGCTAACTAAAAAAACATCTCTGAATCATTGTCATGCATTCTGATCTGAATCATTGCTGCAGCTTTTCAGATAAAAATAGGGCCTTATGTAGTTACAATATAAATATAAAAGATGTCCTGCAGCTACATGTTGTGTCTCAATGTTTTACATGCGCATTATGTTATGTTTTAATGTTTATGTGATTGTGTTTGTGTAGTGTTCACTATGTGAATGTGATTGTGAATTGAAATACTGCAGAAAATGGATAAAAATGTTGATGATGATGAATCAATTGCTGCACAATCTTAATCTTCAAAAAAGGTCAAAAAATCTAAAAGTTAAGATATATGGACACATGCTAGGAGCATAGGTGAGAAAGATGGTAAGCCCAGGGCTGAGTGTCTTGGTTGTAAGAAAGTGTATATTACAGGGGGGAGTAAATATGGGACATCTACTCTTAAGCGTCATATAGATAATTGTCTTCCTATAAGGGCTAAATTTCGGGATGTGGGTGATATGATTATAGACAATACTACCAATAAGGCAAGAAAAAGAAAAATTTTTCAAAAGGTTCTTCGTGAAAAAATAGCTTTGGCAATCCTAAAGCATGACCTTCCTTTCTCATTTGTTGAGTACGAAGCGATTAGAGATATTTTCACCTATCTCAATCTCGATGTGAAACACATCTCAAGGAACACAACTGCATCAGATGTGTGGAAAGTTTATACAAATAAGAAAAATTACTTGAAATAAACTTTAGCTGATGTTCCTAGTCGTATATGTCTCACTTCTGATGTTTGGACTGCTTGCACATCCGAAGGTTATATTAGTTTGACTGCTCACTTTGTTGATGCTACATGGAAAATGAATAGTTGCATACTTGCTTTTTCTAATTTTCCACCCCCACATTCAAGGGTTGAATTGTCTAGAATAGTTTATGATTTGTTAAAAGAGTCGGGGATTGATAAGAAAATATTTTATATAACCTTGGATAATGCTTCTTCCAATGATAATATGCAAGATATTTTGCGTGAAAAACTTTGTTTGCAAAATAATTTGTTGTGCAATGGTGAATTTTTCCATATTCGTTGCTCAGCACACATCTTGAACTTGATTGTGCAAGAATGTTTAAAAGTAGCTAGTGAAGCTTTGTCTAAGATTAAAGAAAGTATCAAGTATGTTAAGGGCTCATAGGGGAGAATGAAAGTTTTTGAAGAGTGTATTACGCAAGTGGGACTAGAAATGAGGGTTCATTTAAGATTGGATGTTTCTACCCGATGGAATTCTACTTTTGTAATGCTTGAAGGTACTTTAAAATATTGACTTGCATTTTCTAGTCTTGCTTTAAGTGATAGGAATTACAAGTCTTGTCCTTCGCAAGAAGATTGGTTAAGGGCTCAAAAGATGTGTGATTTTCTCCGTCCTTTTTATGAAATGACTAAGTTGATCTCCGGTTCTTCTTATCCAACTTCTAACTTGTATTTTGAGCAAGTTTGGAAAATTGAAACCATGTTGGTAAAGTATATGGATCATTCAGATGATATCATAAAAGACATGGTCTTGGGGATGAAGATTAAGTTTGATAAGTATTGGAAGGACTACAATGTCATTCTTGCACTTGGGGCAATTCTTGATCCTAGAGTGAAATTGAGAGTTGTGGAGGTATGTTATGAAGCGCTTGATCCAAGTACTGTTTTTGAGAAGATGGATCTTCTCAAAAAACATTTTCATATGTTGTTTTCACAATATTCAAAAACATCAAGTAGTTTTTCACAATCACAAGCTCAAGATACTAGGTTACAAAGAAGTGGAGATACTGATGATATTGTTGTAAGTTTCTTATTTTTTAAAACAAATACTTTCAACTTTAAATATTATCTCCTAAACATATGCCACTTAATTTTTTACTATTTTATTTTTGTACTTGTTTTCTTAGGACTTTATGTCACTTTCTAGGAAAGTTGTTAAAACTAGTGGGAAATCTCAATTGGAGATTTACTTGGAGGAACCACATTATGAATGGAGCCATTTTGCTAGATTAGACGTTTTGACATTTTGGAAAGATAATGCATATATGTTTCCTGAATTGGCTTTAATGGCTTCTGATATTTTGAGTATTCCAATTACTATCGTGGCTTCGGAATCTACATTCAGTATTGGTGCTTGAGTTCTTAACAACTATAGGAGTTGTCTTCTTCCCCAACATGTACAAGGTTTAATATGTGCACTTAACCGGTTCCATGGTTTCATTCCTCCTGAGACTGAGAGTAAGTAAAAATTTTCTTCATTTATATTTAATTTATAATTATTATTTACTAACTATTTTATTTACTTTGTGTTTTTATAGGTAATGATGATGAAGAAACGATTGAATTGGTGTTAAATGAATCATTGTCCTCTAAAGCAGATTCAAATTTGTTGAATGTTTCTAAAGACGAAGATGATGAAGATAATGTTGAAGAATAAATACTATGAAATTGTTTATTCTTATGTACTTGTTCTTGTTGGAGATTGATTGTTGTTATCATGTTTATTTCAGTTTATGTTTTGGGAATTATTTGGTATGAATTATTTCAGTTTATGTTTTGGGAATTATTTGTTATCTTGTTTATTTCTAATGTTATTATGTATGTTTATAAGTTTATAGTTTATTTAGGTTTGTAATATTTGTATTTTAGACTAATATTTAAGTTTTTTTGGTAATTAGGTGTTTCAATATAAATATATTATAATTAGAGGACTAAATTTGAAGAATATCTTTTTTTCTTTTTTTCTTTTTTATTTTTTTGGTCAAGCCCGCGGGCTGGCCCATTTACCTGCGGGCTTGGTGCGGACATATATGGATTCCTATAATTTTGGCCCGCAAAAAATGAGCCTGGACCGGACCGTTTAGGTGCGGCTTGATGCGATCCGATCCGATTTGGCCCGTTTGACAGTGCTAATAACTGCAACTGTATACAGCTTATGGGTAATAAGAGATGTATACATAATAATAAAAAAGCACTATAATCTATAAAACTGAGAAATTATATATTTGGATTTTGTAAATAAATAATTAATTAATCGTATACGTATATAAGAGATTATGAAAATAATTCTTAAAAGTAACCCATGGTTTCGTTCTAGAATATACTACTTCCGGTCAGAAATATAAGAAGTTTTAAACTTATTGAGGATGATAAAAAATATAAAAGATTTTACAACTTTCAATAAGTATTTATAAATTTTTCATCTTCACTTATTAATAAGGAAATTAAGTTTCGCACTTGTATTAAAAGATGTAGATTGGCATTATTTGGATAAGAAGCAAAGTTCCAATCAATTAAAGAGTTTTATCTCTTGAATATATCCAAGATCTTACATGTGGTTGTTCTACATGCTAGATTATTCTAGTAACATTTGAAGATTGAATATCTTCTGAAAGAAGCACAATCTCGGACACACAACACAGTTATTTATTCTTGCTATATATATATATGTATATATTGTGTATGTTGTGTGCCTACTCAAAATAATGCCAAAGGGGGAGATTGTTAGGGAATTCACTTCACAACATGTTATATTGTTGTTGTATCATGTTGTATAAAGTGCACACGTCGACCTAATATGAGTTTTGTCGAATATTACTCTAAATTGATTGGCATTGCTCTTGTATCAAAGAGATCACATTAAATCTTTCAAGATTGTGCAATATCTAAGTTTCCTAACTTTTTATACTATTAGAGATACCTTGCCAGACAAGATCTTTGAAATCCTAGTGCATCTCATGATTATAGGAAACTTAGTTGGATTGGGAAATCAGAGAAGAAATCTGAAGATTATTCACAAGTGTTGGTATTGTTTTAGAAGTATTAAAGATCTTGAGGATCCGGTAAATATCCACTAAGATCACAAGACTCAGACTTATGTATTACATGTTTAATTAGGACACAAATCTTAGTGTATTTAATTGTGTTAGGAAATTCAAGTAAATTGGGAATCTAAGTCTTTGAAAAATTAAAAAAGAATTTGAAGTTGATCAAATCTTTGAAGATTGAGCAAAATTTTAGTTTCCTATGCGATATATATATATACACATATATATGTGTGTGTTGTCATGTTGACGTAGTGTTATGTCATCTAAAGTACACACGGCGACTCAACATGGGGCCCATTGAGAATCCTTCAAAGATAGTTGGCATTTTGCTGAAGTCAAGAAGATATGCAGTATATCTTTAAAGATGACGAAAATCTAAGTTTCCTTATTAGTCTACATTTGTAAAAGATATCAATCCTAGAGTATCTAATGTAGAAGGAAACTTAGTTGTATTAGGAAACTATATCCTTGCATAATCAAATGAGAATCTGAAGATACAAAAGGATAAGGATTCTTACAAGAGTTTAACCTCAAGTATTTATGAGACTTACGGCAAAATAATTAAGGTTGGCGGAATAATTCATTCTGCTCATGCATTCGTGATTCTTCATTAATAGTCTGATTTTGCATAAACTTAAGCTCAAAAAAATGAATAAAGAATCTCAAATGCCTAAGCAGAATGAATTATTCGGCCAACCATAATTAGTTAGTCGTGAGTCTCTTAAATACTTAGAGTTAAACTCTTGTAGGATCCTTATCCTTTTGTATCTTTAGATTCTCCTTTGATTTTGCAAGGATATAGCTTCCTAATATAACTTAGTTTCTTTCCACATTGAATACTCTATGATTGATATCTTTAACAAGTATAAACTAATAAGGAAACTTAGATTTTTGTGATCTCCAAAGTATACAGCGTATGTTCTTGACTCTAGCAAAAGGCCAACTATCTTTATAGCATATATATATATATATATATAACCTTAGAGGGGGTGAATAAAGTTTTTGGCTAATTTTTGAAAACTCTTGTGTAATTGAAAGATAAACTTCCCAATTTTGTTTGAGAAAATTTCTAAAACACTTTTTAATAAAATTCCCTACCAAATAAAATCTTATAGTTATAACAATCAAGCAAAAAACATTGAATGAAGAGACACAACAATTTATAATAGTTCACTCTCTCAAAGAGCTACATGCACTACCTTGAGTCAACATCCAATGATTTTCCAAATCCACTATAATAAAAGGAATATAACAATCACAATTTTAAGGATCACCCACCAAGGGTTTTGCAAGCAACTTCAATCACCAACACAAATACAATCAAAGGATAACCCAAGGGGTTTTTCAACACAAACCTTTGATGTTAATAAAAGAGAGATAAGTAAAGAACAATGTTACCAAATGAGCTTAAGAAGAGAAGATACAACTTAATGCAATACTTCTACAACTCCTCTTTACTTCTTCTTTGATGAAGATCAACAATGAAGCTCAAGAAGATGTTTTTGTGAGATAAAAGTGTTTGAAGAAATGTACTCTAAAGCTCTTTAAAGGTTCTTAAATGATCTCAATAAATATTTCACCAAACTTCTTACTCTTTCAGCTGGTCAAAAAATCAATATATATATATATATATGAAAGAGAAAAAAAGTAACCGTTGCACTGTGTAACGGTAATATTTTTCCACAGTAAAAGGAAAACCAAACGACCGATCTCTAAAAACGGACGTCCGAGTTTGAAACAGAAAGACATCCTACAAAAATCAGACGACTGATTTTTCTAAAACTAGAAAAATTGGACGACCGGTTTTAAAATTGGATGACCGGTTTTTGAAAAGGATTTTATAGAAAAGAACTTTCCTTCCTATTTCAAAAACATGTATTCTTGATACTCTTTTAGAGATAAGAAAACTTTCAAAGGTATCAAAAACTCTATCAATAATACTTGAATTTCAAGAAAAATGTATAGAAAGATATTTATGCAAGGAGCTTCATACATGATCAACAATAAAAAATGAGAGTTAGGGAGTTTTACAAAGAAATACCTTTGCACATCCCTAACTAAGACACAAGTCTTCAAGGTCTTCAATGACTTGATCTTTTCTCATTCATTTTGCCTTGATCACCAACATCTTTTGCTTCTAAAAGTGTAGTCTTGAGACTTCAAATATGCTTCTTTTGTTTTATAGAAACTATGCTTAATAAACAAACATATGTTAATCATAATCAAAATCATACGCAATAATACCCTTAGGGCTAACAATATATATATATATATATATATCTAGCAAATAAGAAAACTAAAATTTTGCTCAATCTTTAAAGATTTGATCAACTTTAGATTCTTATTTGATTTTCCAAAGACTTAGATTCCCAATTTACTTGAACTTCCTTACACAATCAGACACCCTAAGATTTGTGTTCTAATTAAACATACAACACATAAGGGAAGTCTGAGCCTTGTGATCTTAGTGGATATTCAATGGATCTTCAAGATCCTTAAGACTTCTAAAACAATACCAATACTAATAATCTTTAGATTTCTTTTTTGATTTCTCAACCCAACTAAGTTTCCTATAATCATGAAATACACTGGGATTTCAAAGATCTTATCTAGCAAGTATCTCCAATAGTATAAAAAGATTAGGACACTTAGATATCGCACAATCTTTAAAGACTTAATGTGATCTCTTTGATAAAAAACAATGCCAACCAACCTAGAGTAATATTCGACGAAACCCATATTAGATCGATGTGTGCACCTCATTCAACATGAAGTGAATTTATTATTTATTTCTTAAAAATATATTTAATTTAAGTTATTTTGATTTGAAAATCCAAAATATAAAAAAGTAATTTTGATTTGATTTTATTCATTTATAACTCGATTAAAAAAAAAAAAATTCATACAAGAAAACGACAATGATCAGTTCAAAACCTGATGGATTTCCCTACATCTATAATCTAATACCCAAAATCCATTAACTTAGAAAAACCTGTTTTTTCTGACTTGAAAATTCAAACACTCATTGTTTTGAAAACTCAAAATAAAAAACTAAGTCTAAACTAAATTTATTTATTAAAAAAAAGATTAATGTGACTAAATTTTGTTTTTTTTAAAAAAAAAATTGAACAAAAAATTAATAAATTAGCTTAAAATGTATTTTCCTTCGGCTTTTTCTTTTCCTCAAATTGAATATAACTTTTTTTAAGTTTTCCACAGTTAAGTTTCTCTAGCATTTTCTCTTATTACCAAAACATGAGAATGAGAAGACATTTTTTGAAGAAAAGTGTTTTCTCTTCTTTACCAAAATTCTGAAACCAATAATAATATTACTTCTAGTTTAAAAAATATAAAGAGTTAGATTTGGGCACAAAGATTAAGGATTTTGAAAACAAAATAAATGCTTATCAAAAGTTTGAAAACAAAATAAATATTTATTAAAAGTTGTAAAACGTTTTATATTTTTATATAGACTAAAATATCTTATATTTCAGACAAAATAAGTATATAACTTCATACATTAGGGCATTTATAACTTTTTCTTCTTTTTTTTTGGCTGAATCACTTATCCCTAATATAAAAAAGAACTTTGCATCTGTCCATCTCTCCTCAACGACGGTCGAAGCCGTCACTTTGCCTGGTCGGCGTCAGGCGACAAACATCAAAACCATTTGAGTTGCTTGCTGCTATAACCGAGTTGTTGTAATTTCTGCTAATCCGGCCTTGGCGAAAGGTAGCCCAGCCTAGCACCGGGAACAGAAAGAAATTGCATAAAAAGAATATATTCAAGGTATGCCAGTTGATTGTTAGATTTTTTTTCTTCCTTTTATTCATAGAGATTTACTTAGTATTCTGGAGAAATGAAAATGTTGTTTCTTTGTTATATTATTCTTGCTTTATTATCGTGTTTTGGCAGAATTGGGTTCGGCTCCCATAGTCCTTTTGTGGGGAAGCCCAAATTGAATAAAATGTTTTCAAAACTTATAATGTGTAATTATTTAGTCCAATTTTCCGTGGTATTATTATTTAGTTCGATTTTCGATGTGTAAGTAGATTTCCATTGTTAGAGGAGCTTCAGGCAGAGCAATGTACTTTTGAAGACTGTCAAACTGGTGTTCCCAAATTGGCATTGCTCTTCCGGGGGGGTGTTGGGGGGGGTTGTGTGGTGGTGTGGTGTTAATTTGGTCCTTCACTGGTCCTTCAATTGGGCACCAAAATTTGAGTTTTGATTATAAGAGGAAAATTCATGCAACAACTTTTCTCATGATAGTCTATTTTGGTAAAAAAGATGTTAAATTGATATAACTTGAGAAATTCAGAAAACTGATTTTATTCGCATAAGGGAGAAGCTTGTACTTGTGATTTTAAATAAAGCATCCAAAGTAGGTTTCAAGAAGGATTGAAAGATCCACTTCTTGATTTTTGTTATTGATATTTTCCAATAGAAAAAGTGAAAACTTGATCTTGTATAGCGGAAATACAATTAGTTATAGGCTGCCCACAGGTGTTTATTACTTAGGAGAGGGCAAATATGAAGGTATGCTGCATCTGCAATATCCATGTAGACTTGGTTTGTGGGTTTACTTGAAGAACTTCTATTATTGAAACTAGCTAATGATGAGTGCTTTCGGATTGTTATTCACAAGAATTGCGTTTTGGATTATTGAAACTTATGTCAATATTTTTGTTCGAATCTATTCATCTTTTGAGAATTTTTTCTGCATTATGCAATATATGATTATGAAAGTTGTTCGATAATCTGTTTTTGTGTCAGAAATATTTTGTTTGATATATTCAGCATATTTTGGTTATTTTAACGTCTGCCAAATTGTCAAGAACTCGAGATTTCTTGGAAACTTACATTCTATTCTGCTAACTCAGTTACACTCATAATTATGTTGAGCTTTTATTCATAACTAGCACTGGAGATCATTTCTGTAAAGAATCTTAATCCCATAGATAGTTCACAATTCTGAGTAAGTATATATAGTTTTACAATGTGTTATATATATATACATATATCTACATATATGTATGTAGATATATGTATATATATACATATATACGTATATCTATATACATACATATATATATGTATATAGATATATATAAATATTTATATATACATATATATGTATATTGTTATATATACATATGTATATATGTATATTGTATATGTATATTGTATATGTATATATATCTATTTATATACATATATACACACATATATATATATACACACATATATATACATATACATGTGTATATATACATATACATAGATATATATATGTATGTATATAGATATAACGTATATATGTATATATATACATATATACACACATATATTACATGTATATATACATAGATTTATATATATCAATTTATATATATATACATAGATACATATATATACATATATATTCTATTCAGCATATTTTGGTTATTTTAACGTCCCCCAAATTGTCAAGAACTCGAGATTTCTTTAGAAACTTATATTCTATTCTGCTAACTTAGTTACACTCATAATTATGTTGAGTTTTTATTCATAACTAGCAATGGAGATCATTTCTGTAAAGAATCTTAATCCCATAGATAATTCACAATTCTGAATAAGTATATATAGTTTTCCAATGTGTTTTATATATACATATATCTACATATATGTATGTAGATTTATGTATATATATACATATATACATATATATGTGTATATTTATATATGTATAAATACGTATATAAAATACATATAAATATATATGTATATTATTATATATATATATATATGATTTACCCCTGTTTGCCACTATTTTCACATTAGGGTCATAATTTATTCACCTGCTTTTGCAATATTTAGGTTTTCTAGTTGTTCTTTTTTTCATGTCCTTGCTATTTTATAGTCAGGAATCAATAGAAATGCGTGCAATTTATGCTGTTTTGTGATTGAAGCAAGAAGTTCCATGCTCAGACATTTTAATAAGAAAAATGGAGGATGGTCAAGGTTGTCATGTATTCTTAGTGTCAAAGTATATTGATAACAATAGAAATGCGTGCAATTTATGCTGTTTTGTGATTGAAGCAAGAAGTTCCATGCTCAGACATTTTAATAAGAAAAATGGAGGATGGTCAAGGTTGTCATGTATTCTTAGTGTCAAAGTATATTGATAACACCTGTAATCTATTCCCTAGCTATTCTATTAGAAATTGTATATTCGTTACAAATGTTTATGAAACTTCTTATGTGAATGAGCAGTTATTTCTGTGACTTGGCCATATATGGTTTTCATGTATGGGAGTATTTTATGATTCTTTTAAATTTCCCCTTTAAGTCTTGTTTTATGCAAAGAATGTGTTTTCCATAGCCAAATGAGGGTTTTCGAGTTTTCCCTAGTGGGGTTACAGTTTTTCTAAACCTATGTCCTTAAGATTGGCTTTGTGTTTCTGTATAATTCGTATCCGGCTTCCAGTTGGTAAGCGCTCTGAGTGTGCAAAATTTTTCCAATTCTGCTTTGCAATTACATGGACTAATTTTGTTTTGTCTGGTGTTCTTTGCAGTTTCTGCAATGGCTGCAGAATTGGACGAGGGGACAAAGAAGAGGAAAACAAGCTGCACAAAAAGTAATTCCAGAAATGCCATAAAAAGAAATAAGAAATTGAAAAAAAATCATGCCGTAGCAGAGAATTTTGGGATTAGGAAGATGGATAGAAAAATGAAAAAGATGTTGCGGAAGAAAGCCAGAGATTATAATTCGGATGATGATGATGAAGATAACGGTGAGAAGGAGGCGGGGAATAGTGAGGGAGAAGGATCTTCAGATAATGAAGATTCCGGGGAAGAAAATATTGATGAAGGAAACGAGGACCCAGAGGAGGTTTTAGCTGATGACGATGGTGAGGTTCAGCCTGGAATTATGCGATTTTCGGACGGCTGTAAATCATTCCAAATGGCGTTCAAGAAGATTACGAAGACTGCTACTACTGATGATGTACTGGTGAGTTAGCTTTTTTTCCTCTCATCAATGGTGTAATCTGTTAAGAGGTAGTTCTCTGCTGGTCCTGGTGGTGGATTTCATTGTTTGTTTGATAAGCTATTAAATCTGTTTTAGGGTCCTGTGCTATCGGCACATAAGAAGCTGGTTATTGAGAAGCTTGCTGAAGAAGAGGCAGAGCGAAAGGTCAAGGGTGAAGCAAAGAAGGAAAAACGCCTGGTATTGAGTTTGATTTTGCTAATCTTGTTTCCTTTCCTTGATCGTCTTGTAGTGGGACTGAAACTAAAGCTGACTTAAGCAAGTTGAATCAAGATCATCTAGTATTCGTTTTCATTACTTCCATTTTCTCTTCCCGCAAGCTGGTTTTTTATTTAATTTGCATTTCCTGTGCAAAGTTAGGAGAGAAAGGGCATTTGAAGCCTGCTAATTATTTGGATTCTCATGAAAAGTATCTCATAGGAATCGCAACAAGAGGAGGTAGTGTTTACTCTTTTGATTATGCAGAAGCTGTTTTATTGAAGTTGAAATGGAGTAGAACTTTGTACTGACTTAAGTTTTTTGGTTGGCCATTTTTATCGTGCTGGTTCTTCAGTGGTCAAGTTATTCAATGCTGTAAGTTTCTTTGTATTTACAGTAGTAGCAAGATTCATTCTTTATCTCATAGCAAGATTGTCCTGGTCGTAATGTTAATTGCTATTATTTATCATAGACAACTTGCTAAGATATGAACTTCATGATTTATGAAGGTCAATAAGGCTCAACATGCTCAGAAAGGATTAAATCCCTCAAGATCAAAAGATGAAAAAGGTATGAGATAAACATGAGCTAATGCTGGTACCCTGGTTCTCATAGAATTTCTTTTCTGTTGCTTTGTGTTTCCTGTTATGATTAATATACTTAGGCCATGGTGCATCTTGTAAGGCTTGAAATTAGTTCAATGAACTATTACCATAAAATTTAGCTCATTGGGTTTTTTTTATTTAAATTTAACTATAAATTTCAAAATGATATGAGCTACAAGGATCTGGATTGTGAGATGGGTATGCTTTTGAATGATCACTTCCAAGTGCTCAAGTTCCCCCAGCATTGCCATCTCTTGATCAGTTAAAATTATTTGATACCCTCTGAATTATCACAAGGTCTTGTCTTTATGGATTTGACTTCCATTGACTGCGTAACTATTTTAATGTATTTAGTTCTGGAGTTTTTGTGTTCAGTTGAAGTTTGCTGATATTATTTTTCATCTAATAAAGTTTAGATATCCTTTTTCTTTAGATTGCATTTTTTACTTGTAACAACAAGGGTAGTATTTGGTTTGGTTTCCATCCTAAAAAATAATGCTCAACTGCCCAAGTTTTTCTCCTTGGATCCAATCTCTTGTCTTGCAAACAATTTTTTAATATTATTATTATTATTATTTTTTCATTCTCAAGCCAAACTTTCATACATAAATAAATTAAATTCAGCTGAATTGTGCCATAGATGGCATCGCTGGAGACAAGTTGGTTAAAGTAGAAACATTTTATTCTATAAAAAGTTGAAGGTATTAAATCAAGTGTTCAAGCCTCCGATAAAGATCAATACATATTTTATCATGAAATTCTATTTCACAGAAACAAACATGGTTTGCATTGGTGTCCCTGTTTGAAGTAAACTTTCACGAAAGAGAACTCTATTTTTGCATTTTTGCTACTCCTTGATTCGCTAGGTGAACATATTTTCATACTCGATAATTCAGAAGGGAAGCTGTCTCTGTCTCTGATAATCTCTTGCTCTCCAGATTTCTGCTTGTGAGTGTTATAATTTTGTTCTGTCATGAGCCCTTGGAAACCTTAGGGGAAGACAACTTTGTTATTTTTATTTTTAGTTTTTGGGTTCTCATTTGAATGTTTGGTTTAATAATGCTATATGCAGGTTTGTATGTGCTCTTTCATTTACGTGCTTATGGAATTTACATATCTTAGATAGTTTGTTGGAATGGAATGTCATTAGGATGGTAATTCCTTTCCTGCTACTTGAAACAATGTGAAATTTTTGTTGTTGTTGTTGTTGTTGTGGTTGAAGGAACTATGTGAAACTATTTATACTTATTCTTTCTCTCTGGATCTCTTGAATGGTGCTAAGTTTAACAGTTACTTGTAGAATACCGTGACAGAAAATCGTTTACTTGGAAACTAAAGATATACAAGGTCACTAAGAAATAATCTCTTCCATATCTGGCTGTTCAAGGTTGCTTTTCCTGCTGCTATCTGTTATTTGTAGAGTGCTCAAATTGAGAAAGTTTTCAACTGTAGTCAGCTGCTAGGTTTACTAGTTGATAAGATCACTACGGGTGTTGTATCACTTGTTGGATAAACTATAGGAACTGAAGTTGGTTATAAGCCACGAATCTCTCTATTTCTTTGTTTATTTTAATATAATGTACTGATGGTTTTTGTTTCTTGCGCATTAATGTATCATAGGGGTTTGCCCTTTTGCCTGCCACCTTGGACTGTAGATACAACATTGATATAACCCCACAAAAATTCAGTTTAGTGCTTAGAATTAAAGAAATGTTGAAGAGTAATGGAAGCTTGAATGTAAAACCCCCAAGTGTTGGTGTCTATCTTGCATCACCCAGGAAACCCTTATAAACTGAATCTGTAAAAACCCTTTGGATATATTGTTGATCCACCTAAAATACACTCTAGAAACCCAAAAATAACAAAGGAATTTGGACTAATGAGTAGTAATTAGAGGCAGCCTATTTACATTCACCAAAGAAGATAACAATTTCGAACTGCTTGATGAGATTATAGATTGAATTATCCCAATTTCAAAGACCAATTCTAAGGTGGACTAAGCCCTTAGAAAAGTCTTAGAACCGAGAACAAGGAGGAACTCTACTCCATATTTCAACTCCATTCAAGTGCCAAGTTGCTTATAAATGCTCCAAAAGAGTATTTATAGGCAAAAGAAACCTGGCTATTTAGATAGGCAATTCTAGGGGTGGGTTATTACCAGTTAAATACATCTAATAGGGTCTTGTTACAAGTTTAAATGGCTGTAAACACTCAAAACAGTTCAAAGTTTGTCGAAAATGCTTCCAGGCCTTCCAGAGTGTAGGATCAGGCATCAGTTGGGTAAAGCAGTTCTCATTTTTTACGCTTTCTAGTTGATCCAGAAAGATTCAGTTGCCTTGTTTGTGGAGGATTAGGCACCAGTTTGAGTTCTGGGAGCATTCTCCAAGCTCTTTTGTGCTTCCTTTTGAGTTCCTATGGGCCTCTCTTGTATGTGGAACACATTTAGCTTTATTTGTCCTCCTTGAGGTCCTCTCATATCCACATTTTCAAGATTTCATTGAAGAAAACTTTTAAGTCTTCTTGGAACTTCTTTGCCCTTGCTCTTGCTCTTCTAATAGGTCCTATGGTGAGCTTGAGTAGTGTCTTGCCCTTGGTTAGCTTGATTCCCATCGAACATGGTTTATAGATCATTGATTTCGTTGATGCACTCCCTCATGATAATGTTTCTTAAACTATTAAGTGAACTATCTTATCTGTAACTGATAGCAATTCTCTTGTGTGAATCACTGAACTAATAACTTTATGACTTCATCTTTCATGTGTTAACTACTTGTTATCTTTTTGGATTAAGATCATGTAGTTCTCTATTGCTCTATTTTCTCCTATAGCCTTGAGAAGGTGCTGCTAAAGTATCTTCTGTTTGTTATTGCAGCTCAACTATCATATGTTTTTATTATGTCCAATTTGTAAAATGTATAAAATTCTTGTCCTCATCTTCCATTTATGTTGTCTTAGTTTGCGTTTGTTAAGAAGGCCTCAAAACCCTATTCTGACTGTTCTCTGGGTCAATTCAATTGTTTCGCACGTTCTCGCTTATGTAATAAAGCTGATTCTAAAACATTAAATTATGTTTCTTGTACCTTCCTGCCAGCAATAAAGAAGCGAAGAAAAGAAGCCTTTTTCTCACAGTTGAGCAAGACATCATCTCAAACTCCTGGAAAGGTAATCTCTCTCTCTCTCTCTCTCCCTCTCCCTCTCTCTCTCTCTCTCACACACAAACACACACACACACACACACAAAACCCATTGATTTAGTTGTGTTTATTTGTTCATCATACAACTTCTCTTTATCCTTCGTACTTCAGTGAAATCCTAGATTCAGAAAAAAAAGAAAATAATAATAATAAAATAAAATTCTAGTTATTTTTTTTCTTTTTGTCAGATGAAATCCTAGTTATTATGTACATTCATCTTTTTTTATTCCACTTCCTAAACAAAATATTTCCCTTTCTCCCTCACGTTCAAAACTATTTATTCTTTTTTCTAATACTACATGCAGGTTGCGGCGTCTACTATTCATGAGCATGGTGATGGTCCAGAATGGGCTCCATTGCGGGATAATTACATGTTAACTAACTCCAAGTTGAAGGACTGGGACAAGATGCCGGTACGAATCTTTTAGTCTTCTTTGCTTATGAGGTCCATTTCTTGCATTTTGGCATTGTATCTCAATTCTCATACACCTCATTTGGGCAGGAAACAATGGATGTAGATGATTTCAGAATGCCACAAGATACGCATACTTCATCTGACGAAGATTAGTTACTGAATTTTGGAAAGATGGGTAGGAAATACACAATTTGTCAACTCACTCTCAAGATAGTGTGAATCCGCAACTGGAAATCTTTGTTGAGGCCTCCCTGCAAGTTTGCAAGTTGTCGTCAGTATTCAATAGTCTAGAGGTGGCAAGAAAGGCCAGTATCAACCCGAGCCTAATGATTGGAGTATTACAAAACTCGCCCAATAATAAGTGTGGTTAATTGGGTTAGAACCATTAATATGATGGGTGGTTTTAAGAGTACAATAAACTTATCCTTAGGATAACCAATGAGCAGTTCAATGGGTTTTCTAAAATCCATCCAATTCAACAATCAGCTCCTTTTGGTTCATATTAATGGAGAAGAAATCATTTGTTATGTTTTTGGTTTTCATTTCTGTGAAATGTTACGATTTGTTTTAGTTTTACTTGCCTCTTCCAAAGCTTTGGAGGGTTTTTCGTACTAAGATAGCTATGGTCTAAATTTATGCTATGCGTTCCTAGTATGGTGATTCCATTCATATTTTTTCTATCCTCCTAGAGTTTCTTACTCTTATATTTGGAAAGGCAAGATGTGTGTTATGGAGGACATTGAACCTTACAATTGGTCTTTGTGTTCGGTCGGGCCACTCAGCCTTTTTTGTGGGAAAATTGGACTCTCTGGGAAGTTAGCGCCTCATGCTTTTGGAAATTCTTTACAGGAAGCCACCTCTTTGAATATTTCTAACATCTCATGGCAGGGTTCCTAGGATCCAATCTTATTTCTTCCCCCCTCATACCTACTGCTCATTCTAAAATATATATACTTTTTTATTTTCCCTGTGTTTCTGTACAGCAAAAGATGAATACAGGATGGATGTTGGAAATTTCAGGGAAGTTCTCCATCAAGACTGCTATCGGCCTTTTTCAATATCTTGTTATATGATATGTGATATGGGATTCTCATTTACCCAATTAAATTCTCTCTTTTTATGTGCAAATTGACTAATAATATCAAAGTTTTCCCTGTTGTTATTTATTGGTGTCTTTAGACTTCTCGTTGCCCTTTTTATTTTGAGGGCTCCTACAAATCTAATCCCTCCGGATTTTTCATTATTTTATGCAGGTTATTTAGGAGATAACTTTAGCTAAGAACATTCTATCCTTCATACTACTTCTCTCCCTCGTCTTACGCCTATTCGTATAGTCTCCCTGTGCTTGGACATATTTTACCGCTTCTTATAACATTATTCTAAAACTCATGGTGCTTCTAACGGGAACCCTGGTAGTTTTGCTGGGGTGGCATCACACGCACCACCTCCTCAAGGAGATTTTATTGATGCTTTTTTCTATTTTTTTTAAGGTAATTTTGGTTCTAATGGTTTAGCTGAAGTTTCAGCACTTCCTCATGCCATAAAGAGCTTGCAATAAGAAAACAAACCTCTATTAAAAAAGTAAAAAAAAATATTAATATGTCATGCTTCATATATTTAAAAGACATGTTCAAAAGGTGATCCCATGCTAGAATAAATTTTATTTTTTGTTATGTGAAGCTTTCTCGGGCTTTCGAGATGTAAAAATGAATCCTCGCTCTCGACACCTTCTCCTTTGGGCATAACTTCTCGCGAACACCTCACATCCCCAAATAGGAGATACTAGCATTGATATTTCTTGGACTTTGAGCGATGACACCTAATTAGTGCGAGAGACAATAAATGCTATTAAATTACTTCCTGACTTCTCGATTTACCATATGGGTCAAGGTTGGATCAGGCATGCTAGGTGAAAAGCTTAGGGCTAAGCGGTAAATCAGATTAAAAGTGAAAGTCACCAGATTGTTGATTAATTGTCAAAACTCTGGTATGCCCATCGATTTTGTGAAGCTCTTTCATATATAACTATCACTTATTAATTAATTTAATATTCAGATTCATATTTCAATTTTCATATTTAGTGTCAGACTTAAGATTCAGAATTCATAACTTAAATAATTCAAATTTAATATTTCAAATTTTGATTTAATCAAACGAGGTCTTAAGTTTTATGAAATGAGGTCTTACTTTTTTTTTTTCTAAACAATGAGGCCTTACTTAAATTAACCTTTGAGAGAGAAGAACGAACAAAAGAGTGGTTATTAAATTAATTAAAGTATTAAAAAAAGAAGATTACCTATTACAGTGCCTTGTAGAGCTAAGGCAACAAATGGAAATGAATTAGGGGTAATCTTCTATTTATACGGTAGTGAGGAGTGGTGGTGAAAAATAGGAAAAAAAAGATAATGGAAACGTAGGGGCAATAAAGATCTAAGCCGACACATCACGTCATCATCAAAAGATATAATGATCTCTAATTTTAATAATGAATAACAAAACATGATAATTGTTTAATTATTTTTGCCTCAAGTATATGGATCTCCAAAACTAGAAGAAATATCAGCATAAATGAAAAATAAAAAATAAACAAAGCAACAAATATACGAGGGTAAAAATATAAAATTATAAAGTAAAAAAGAAATAACAAAACATCAAACTTGGTGATTAACGAAGGGGGAAAGAAGAGAAAGAAGAAGAAGAGAGAGATCGCTGGTGGGTGTGGGTAGAGAACTACAAGGAGGGAATTAGAAAAGACACTTGTACGACTTTGTATACCAATCTATGTATTATTTTTTTTTATAATTTATTTTTTTTTAAAATTTATTATTATTTATTTATTAAATTTTATTAATAAAATATATTAAATTAATAAAATATATCTTTTTTCCTTACAAACAATTCGAACGCATTACAATATAAGAACCTTTCTTTTTTCCTTTTCATTTCTTTAATTTTATTCATTCATTATTTCGATTGAGCAATTTGGCATTGAAAGTTTGATTTTGGTTCGACGATTTGGGTTCTCTTGCGGAAAGTTTGACTTTGGGTGGTGAAGACTTCATCTTCTCTATCTATTGAAGACCGGCGACTCAAGCTTTCTTGTCGAAGTTTGGGAGAGTGCTTTGTTTTGCCCAAAAACTTCATACGAAGTTAATCGATTGTCTTTTTCTACAGATTTTTCGTTTCTTGTTTGAAGGTGCATTGGTGATTAATTTGGGCTGTGACCCATTGCTGTGATTGCACTGGCATTCACTCGGCTATGGTGTCGGAGACACAATTGGAGACCTCATAAACACAACTGAGAAACAGAAATTTTATGACTCCTCAAGTCAACTTTACATGAAGCATAGAAGTCCCTTGAACTCCACAAAACAGGCGGCCAAAGCCTACTGTCCCGTCTTCTGGTCCAAAATACTGAATCCACATAGAATTCTTAGTGAATCCGCATAGATGTGTCTCAATATAAATTTTTCAAAATAGATTATGCAATAGAAAATACTGAATTTCATGCAAGGGTTCATGCAAGGTAAGACATTTATTTTCCTGATAATTTCAAAACAACAAATGCATAAATATATATGAATGTTTAGAGCGTAATTGAGAAGTTTGAGGGAATCAAGATACACCAGTGCAGTCTCCAAAATCGAATTTCAAATCATGCTAAAAGTCGAGCTCGACGGACGTATATCCAGTACATATAAAGAGGTCATTAGAATTAGGTTCTAACATCCCATAGTCAATACTTGCCAAAGCACACATGCACGAATATTCAATTTCACAAATAACTCGATCTTCAAACAGAACTAGGCTATGCAAAATAGGGGCACCTATCAGTCAGTACTTGGTGACCAACCCTTATTTCAAGCTCTTCCTGACACTCCACTAGCCGAGCCACCACACCTTTCGTCATCAAACAACGCAGCACCAACCCTCAACGATATTATGTCCCTTTTCAATTAGATCCACCATTTAGATCACAGAAACCAACCACATACAGTGCATTCCTCAGGACGCTTCCGAGCACATAGTCAGGTACAAAAGTATCTCATATCGAATCTGGTCGAAATGGGGTTTTCGTGCATATTTTCGAAAGGCTCTTAGCGGGCAATCCAAACAAGTTTAAAACATATTTCAAAATCAAAAGACCACATAAATGGTCATTCAAACATTTTTAAATCATAACCCATTTAGAATAACAAAATCACTCGTTCGCCAATCCAAAATCATGCCTATGCAGGTTTTACAAATATACCATGTATATGCACATGTAAGCAAACCTTATAATTTTCATATAACAGATCATTTTCAAATTATATATATATATATATATATATTCAAGAACCTGCAAGAGATAGTAAATCTTTCCAACACAAAACACCTACATGGAGCATTTCTCCCATGTAGTTCTAATGCACAAGAAAAAAAATTTATGGAGAACTTCTCCATTTAAAGAAAGTTACAGAAATAAAACATTACTTTATTTCCAAAAATAGTAAGGTGAAGTATTTAGAATATTTGTATCAAGAATAGTTTTTTAAGAAAATATCCTTAACACCATTAAAATAATTAGATTAGGTTGGTGGGTGCACATTGAAACTAAATTATTCTTCACGAACTATGAGCTCCTAGGAAAGAAGTAATATAAATACATAATAAATAATTAAATTTCCAACATTTTCAACCTCTAAAGTAAAAATATAGCTATCTCCTCAAAGATAAGATGTACCAGTTCTTAATTTATCTTTCAAAATGTCCTACACCAGACACTCATAAATCATATTTATTAAACAAATATGATCTCACCCACATAAATTGAAACTTACCATAGATTTAAATTCTGTCACTTTTTACTCATGCTGATAAAAAAAAAGAACCAATTTCTTAAAGCAGATCATGACTTCTTCTTCTCCTTTAATTTCAATGGTTGCTGCGGCTGCTTCTGCTGTGCAGCGCTCCCTGAAGGCCTCTGTTGTGCCATTCTTATTAAAGAGAAGAAAAGAAACTCCTAATTGAATTTTAAGAGGATTTATTCTCCTATAATTGTCGGCTACTAAACCAACTAAAGAGTGATTCTTCCACATTTTCTTTTAGTTCAAAAGTGGACCTCCAAGATACTGGGCTTTTGGAGTCCTTAAATTCAATTTCAAAGGCACAGTTTATGGGCTCCATTTTTACCGTGAATATTTCGATTGGAGTGGATAAAGAATCTACGAAAAAATTTAAAAATTTCCTGCCATTTTTTCTCCAGCAACTTTCTCTCTCCGCTCTCTATACTCTTCAACAACTTCAAACGAAGATTCATACAAATTTAACCATTAAAAATAAAAAAAAATCTTAATACAACATTCTATAATTGATTATTTATAATTTAATAAGTTTAAAAATAAAAAAAAAAATGCACCAAATTAAAAAAAAAAAAAAAAAAAGGCATGCGCGCAGCCAAGTAAAGTCTTGGGAGACCTGTGCCCGAGCTAGCTTCAAATGCTATGATCTTCATGAAACTTCTTTTTTTTTTTTTTTTAAAAAAATTATTAATGTTATTTATGTTGTTATATTAATTGTTTTAAATATATTCTCGTTTGTGGCCAACCCAAAATTTTTCCTATTTTTTCAATTTTTGTTAGATCATAAATATTATTTTTTATTTTATATTAATTATTTTTAATATATTTTATACCATTATTTTAGTTATTATAATAATGGACTCACATAATAACTCAAATTAATTATATTTATTTTTGTTAGTTTCATATTATTATGTAAGTTATTTATGTTAATACATTTGTATTGTTTGTGTATATGTTAGCATTTAATTTGTTTAGTTCATAATTAATTGTTTAATATTAGTTATGCATAATGTATATTATGTTTAGATTGATATATTAATGATACTTGTTAATGTTTACAATAATTATGAATTATTTAATTTTAACATGTCTTTAAATGTTATTATTATGTTAAACCTAAAGCCTGGTTACTCATGGGGTTTAGGATTTTGGAATAGGATTTAAGTAATAACCCTAAACCCTAGACTAGTGGGTTTAGGGTTGGTTTAACATAATAATAACATTTAATGACATGCTAAAATTAAATAATTTATAATTATTGTAAACATTAATAAGTATCATTAAGATAGCAATCTAAATATAATATGAATTATATAAAATTAAAATTAAATAATTAATTATGAACCAAACAAATTAAATGCTAACATATACACATATATTAACATAAATAGCTCACATAATAATATCACATAATAATATGAAACTAAGAAAAAATAAACATAATTAATTTGAGTTATTATTATATTTATTATTATTGTTAGTATATGTGTTTACTTTTTGCTAATAATAAACCCAATATTAACAAACATAATTGTATAGAATATATTAAAAATAATTAATATGAAAAACATAAAAAATATTTATGATCAAAAAATTGAGAAATAGGACAAAAACAGGGTTGGGCGCGAACGAGAATATATTTAAAACAATTAATATAACAACATATATAACATTAATAATTTTTTTAAAAACACTTTGCATTGTTTGGTTGATTTTGCATGCGAATAGAAAAAAAAATTACTTAATAATTTGAATTTGGAAGCTTTATATGAGACCCCAAAAAAAAATTTGCATGAAGTTTGAACCAAAAAGGAGGAGTTGCATGAAGATCATGGCAATTGAAGCTAGGTGGGGCGCAAGTGGTGTTAGACTTGCACCTGGTTGGACGCAGGTCCTATTTTATTTTTATTTTTTGTATAGCACATTTTTTTTTAAAATTGATTAAATTATAAATAAACATTATAAAACGTTGTATTAAGATTTTTTTTTTTCAATTTTTAAGAGTTGGATTAATTGCGTAGATCATCATTTGATGTTGTTGAAGAGTAGGGAGAGCGAAAAGGGAGCTGCTAGGGAGAGAAAGTGGGGGGAAATTTTTAAAATATTTTGCACATTTCTTTTATTTTTTCGCGTATCTTTTTTCGACCCCTTTTTACATTTTGCATTGTCATTTCATGCATTCTCGTTCCAAGAACATGTTTTTATTAATTCTTCTCTTTTTTTCTTTTATTTTCAATCTGCAAAAGAATAAATTAAAAATGAATTAAATATAGTAATTATAATAAATAAAATATTCTCAAAGACTAATAATTAAAACTTAAGATATTTATTTGTATAAAAAATCACTTCTCTCTCTCTCTCTCTCTCTCTCTCTCTATATATATATATATATATATCTTAATTATGAACATCCATATATGATAATTTCATAACAAAACAAATTTTCTATGTCTATCATAGAAATAATTATTTATTTTTCGTTTTCCTTTTTTAATTATCTCTTATCTTTATATCTACGTATAAAAGTATCTAATGGTGTCTTGGATGATTTATACATATTAATGTCTTACTTTTTAGAGTTTACTAGTATACCCTTTAGTTAATTAATAGAAACTTAATATAAGGAGTTGAGAGTGTTTGATAATTAAATAGTTATTTAAGAGATTCAATGTACTAAAAATAAATTTAGGAGTATAATACATGGAGAATTTGGAGAATCTTTTGTAATTAGTTAGTTATTTAAAGTTACATAAAAGATAATTAAAATAAAAATTACATAAAGTTTGTAACTAAGTAAAAGAAAAATAAATTTTTTTAAAATGAATAAAATATAACTATATTAGATAATATACGAGTTAAAGGAAATTAAATTAAATAGATAGTAATTTTAATTTTACGGAAAAATTTTTATGTGCGAGTGCATATACATGCTGCTAGTACAACTAAAAGCGGCCAGATCATCCAGTTAGTACATCTTCTAATACACTCTCCAGTATACTCTTATAATTATTTTATTAAAAAAATTCTATAGAACAAAAGTGTAAGCCCTAAGGGCATATTTGTAATGTTTTGATTATCATTAACTCGTACTTTGTGATCAGTAGAAATAGCTTTATAGAAGAAGAAAAGATGTACAAGAGAAGTCTCAAGGGTAATCTACAAAGAAGTAAAAGATCACTCAAGACAACAAGAGTTTATGAAGATGAAGTGATCAAATTGAACACCTTCAAGACAAGAAGATTAGTTAGTGGCATCATTAAGATAACATTGTAAAACTCCCTAACTTCTCTCTTTGATTTTTTGATCAAGTATGATAGCTCCTAAGAAGATATAATTTTGATAAACTATCCTTGAAAAACTAAGTGTTCTTGATAAAGTTTTGATGTTTTAAATGTATTACTTATTTTAAAGAGTATCAAGAATACATGTTTCAAAATGTGAAAGAAAATACACATTTTTAAGGAAAACCGGTTGTTAAAATTTTCTGTCATAAGTCTAAAACCGATCATCCGATTTTCTGCTATTAGGAAAATCAGACATCCAATTTGTAGTTTTTCAAAATGAAAAAAGGGTCATCCGATTTTAAAATCGGCCGTCCGATTTTTTAAGAATATTAAAATCAGCCTTCTGTTTTTAAAAAGGGTCACCCAATTTTCTTTACATAAGAAAAATCGGACGTCCTATTTTCAAAACTACTCGTCCGATTTTCACTTTTACTGTAAAAAGTGACCGTTTCTCTGAAAGTAATGGCTAGTTTTTAACTTCACATATAAAATGGTATTTTGATCAGTCATAAATTTTTAAGCAGTTGAAAAACATTAACTACCAAATTGAAGAGCATTAAATAACATACTTTTAACCTTATTCATCTTACAAAAGAAAATCTCCTTGGAGCTATATTTTTTTATCATCATTCAAAGGAGAAGAATGGAACTTGTAGAAGCATTCAATTAAGTTGTATCATTCTCTTATTGAGCTTCTTTGGTAATATTGTTCCATCCTTACTCTCTTATATCATTTTGTGATCAAAGATTTTGTGAAAAACCCTTTTGGGCGATCCTTTGATAGTTTGTATAGTTTTGTGATTGTGAACTTTGAGGTTTGTGTGCAAAACCTTGAAGGGTGATCATCATAGTATTATTATGTAAAAACTTGTGATTAGTGGATTTGTGAGATACTTGAGTTGAGTCTCAAGGTAGTGCTTGTAGCTCTATTGAGAGAGTGAAACACTATAAATCCTTTGTCTCTTTTCTTTGGGGACTTGTCTTTTACTTCTATGTTTATAGTTTAATTTTTTATTATAAAAAAGATTTTGTTTGGCTAGGAATTTTATTAGAAAGAAGTTATTAAATTCTTCTTCAAACAAAATCGGAGGTTTATATTAACAATTATTCAAAAAGTTTTTTAAATTAGCCAAGAACCTTATTCACTCCCCCCCAAGGTTTTTTAATTGGTATCAGAGTGGGTCTTCTTTTAAAGGCTTAACATCCTAAGAAGCAAAATATCTTTTATAAAATAGCTAGTATTTCAAATCTATCTTACGTAGATGGCTTTTCTACTGATAGACCTCCTCTTTTTAATGGCACTAACTATACTTTTTGGCAGTCAAGAATTAGAATTTATATTTGCTCTATTAACTTTGATCTTTGGAGCATTGTAGAGAAATGACCTTTTGTTCCCCAAAAGGATGGAAGAGTCAAGAAGATTGAAGAATTCGACAAATTTGACTCAAGAAAGATGACTCTAAATTTTCAAGCTATGAACATATTAAGTTGTACCTTATATATGCAACTGAGTACAATAGAGTGAGCGAATTCAACTTGGCTCATGAAATGTGGAAATTGCTAGAAGTTACTCATCAGGAAATAAAGATAAAAAAGAAAGACAAAGGTCTAATAGGAGCTTGGGATCAAGACTCAAGTGAAAGTGAAGGAGAAGAAAATGCCAACATGTGTTTGATGGCACTAGAAAGTGATGTACAATCTTCACCTTCAAACTTATCTAATTTTGATGATGATGATGATCCTAATTCTATGCTCATTGAGATGTATGATGAATTGAAAAAGATATCCAAAGGGAACAAGGAGTTAAAAAATAAGATTGATAATTTATTAAATGATAATTCAAAGCTTGTTTGTGAAAACAAAACTCTCCTTGAATCTTTAGAAGTTTTGAAAAAGGAAAAGGACTTCTCAAACTTAGAATTTCAAAAACTTGTTCTAGAGAACAAAAATCTTTGTTAAAAAGTTCTTTCTCTTGAGAAATGCATGGAACATTACAATGATTGAAGAAAAAGGCGAGTGATCTCACCATATGTATTGAAAAATTTACAAAAAGAAAGGAAAATTTTGAAAAACTTCTTGGCTCTCAACGATCACCATTTGATGAAATGCAATTGGATATAATTATTCCAATGCTTTTTCTAACCAAATATGTTTTGTAAAAGCTTCTTCATTCTTCTCACATCTTTGTTGCACCCATTGTGAAAAGAGTAGTCATAAAGCCACAAAATGTTTTATAAAAAGAAAAATTGAAAGGGGTGTAAAAACCATTTGGAAAGTAAAAGAAAAATCAACTAACATTCATGGACCCAAAAGTATGGGTACCAAAAGTCATTTCTACTTCTTCTATTGTAGGAACACAAAGCAAGCTCAACTAAGTGGTATTTGGATAGTGATTACTCAAGACACATGACCGGCAATGCATCTCTATTAGTGAGCTTAAGGAAACTGAAAGTGGCTTCATCACCTTTGGAGATAAGAAGAAAGGAAAAATAATTGGTATAGATAACATTGGTAATGGCTCCTCTTATTTTATTGAGTATATTCTTTTAATTGATGGTTTAAAATTTAATTTGCTTAGTATTAGTTGATTGTGTGATAATGGGTACAAAGTTGTCTTTAAAAGTGATTCCTCTTTTATCATTGATAAGCATGAAAACAAAACTATTTTTGTTGCAAAAAGAGTTGGAAATGTTTATGTCTTTCATCTTAAAGATCTTATTTCTCAAAATTTAAAGTGTCTCTCGGTTCATGATGATGATGCATTTTTGTGGCATAGAGGGCTTGGCCATGTTAGCATGGATTTACTAAACCAACTTTCTTCAAAAGAACTTGTAAGAGGTTTACCAAAACTACATTTTGAGAAAACTAAACTTTGTGATGCTTGCCAATTTGGAAAACAAATTAAGACCTCTTTTAAACCAAAGAAAATAATTTCTACTTCAAAACCTTTAGAACTCATTCACATTGATTTTTTGGACCAGTGAGGACCACTAGTCTTGGTAGTAAGAGGTATGCTTTTGTTATAGTGGATGATTTCTTAAGATTTACTTGGACTTTATTCTTAAGCTAAAAGGATGAGGCATTTCAAGAATTTGTCAAAGTTTTCAAAAGGTTTCAAACCTCTCTTGATTGTAATTTGATCTCTATGAGAAGTGATAATGGGAGAGAATTTAACAACCAAGATTTTACAAAACATTGTGATGATTTTGGTATAATCACAATTTTCGGCCGCTAAAACCCTACAATAAAATGGTGTTGTAGAAAGGAAAAATCGTAGTTTACAAGAAATGACAAGATCAATGCTTTGTGAAAACTTTCTAACAAAGTATTTTTGGGCCGAAGCCATTAACACCGCTTGCTACATAATGAATCGTGTTCTTTTGAGACCCTTTTTAAAGAAAAATCTTTTTGAACTCATTTTTAACAAAACTCCCTCAATTGGCTATTTCAAAGTTTTTGGATGTAAATGCTTTATTTTAAACACCAAAGACAATCTTGGGAAGTTTGATAGAAAATTTGATGAGGGAATTTTTCTTGTTACTCTTCAAACAAGAAGGCCTATAGGATTTATAACAAAAGAACTTTATGTGCTGAAGAGTCCATTTATGTAAACTTTGATGAATCTAACTTTTTTGAAAAAAAAGATGATGATGATGATGACCTAGATAATTCTTTGAGCTACCAACCATTGTATACTCAAGCAATGGAGGAACATGCTAAGGAGGAAGAGGAGATTGAAGAGAAACAAGAAAATGATTAAGAAGCTCAAAATCTTCCTCAAGATATGATATATCCAAAGGAACATTTCAAGGATGAAATCATTGGTGATATATCACAAGGGTAAGAACAATAAGGTACTTTATTGACAACTTTGCCTTATTATCTCAAATTGAGCCTAAATTTCTAGATGATGTCTTATATAATGAGTTTTAGATTATTGCTATGCAAGAGGAACTAAATCAATTTGAAAGAAACATTTGGACTTTGGTCCCAAGACCTCGTGATCACCCCACAATTGGTACAAAAAGGGTTTTAGAAATAAACTAAATGAATCCGGAGAAGTTATAGAAACAAAGCTAGACTTGTTGCCTAAGGATTTAATCAAGAAGAGGGCATAGATTTTGATGAAACTTTTGCTCCAGTTGCTAAACTTGAATCCATAAGAATACTTTTTTAGCTTTCGCTTGTTTTAAAGGATTCAAGCCTTTTCAAATGGATGTTAAGAGTGCCTTTTTAAATGGTGACATTGAGGAGGAAGTTTATGTTGAAAACCTCCTTGTTTTGTACATGAAAAATTTCCACACTATGTTTACAAACTTTCAAAAGCATTCTATGGTTTAAAACAAGCTCCAAGAGCTTGGTATAAAAAATTAAGTGGTTTTCTTTTTTCAAACAATTTTTCAAGAGGTGTGATAAACACAACCCTTTTACAAAAACCTCTTGTAACAATGACCTTCTTCTTGTCCAAATTTATGTAGATGATATTATTTTTGGTGCTACTAATGTTTGTTTATGTGAAGAGTTTGCCTCTCTAATACAAAAAGAGTTTGAAATGAGCATGATGGGAGAATTGACCTACTTTCTTGGACTCCAAATCAAACAAACCAAAGAATGCATCTTCATCAATCAAGAAAAGCACACAAAGGAACTTCTAAAGAGATTTGGGTTGAGCGATGCAAAAGGAATAGGAACTCCGATGAGCTCATCTTTGAAACTTGATAAGGGTGAAAGAGGTAAAAAGGCAGATGAAAAATAGTATAGAGGTATGATTGGAAGTTTACTTTATTTGACGGCTAGTAGGCCATATTTGCTGTGTGTTTATATGCTAGATTCCAAGATTGCCCCAAGGAATCTCATTTAATAGTTGTTAAACTTGAAATATTTAATTTCATCTTATGATTATGGATTATGGTACTCTAAACAATCTTGTTTTGATCTTATCGCTTACACTGATGTCGATTATGGCAGATGTAAGGTAGAAAGAAGAGTACCAGTGGAAATTGTCAATTCTTGGGGAGATGTTTAGTGTCTTGGCACAGCAAGAAGTAATCATGCCTATCCCTATCGACCGCCGAAGCAGAATATATAGCTGCTGGTTATTGCTGTGTTCAGGTACTTTGATGAAGCATACTTTAATTTACTTTCGTTTTGATTTTAAAAACATACCTATTTTATGTGATAACACAAGTGTAATAAATCTTTCTGTAAACCCTGTGCAACATTCAAAAACTAAACATATTGAAATTAAGCATCATTTTATACGAGATTATGTTGCAAAAGGGGATGTACTTTTAGACTATATTTGCACATAAGATCAAATTGCTGACGTTTTTACAAAACCCCTCTCTAAAGAACGTTTGTTAATTGAGAAAATTACTTGGTATTGGTAAATTCCAAGACTATTATGTGTGTTTTGAGTTTCAGAAATTTTCTTCTTTTTTTTTAAGTCTACAAAATCGGACAACAAAAACAGACGAGTGTTAAGAAAATTGGACATTAGTTTTATTGAAGAATTTCAAGATTTCTTCTTCACAAAAATACCGAGAGTTTCGAACGATCAAATCGTGTCTCCAAAAAAATCAAACATCTGATTTCCTTTGTTAAAGAAAAATCGGACGATTGTTTTCAAAACTAGTCGACTGTTTTCAAAACCGGTCGACCGTTTTTCAATTTTTTTTACGATTTCTGTGCTTTTATAATTAGAAAATCAATGAATCCCTCTCATTTGTTCTAACTCTCTCTCTACCACTCCGAAACTTCTCTCTTTAGAAAGCCCAGACGTTTGTTTCTCCCCTCTTACTCAAAAATCAATAGTTACTCTCATTCTCCAAAAAACATAAACCGTTCAATCAACCAACACTCTCTTCGAGTCTTCTAAATCGTTTAATTCTCTCTCAAAACCCTCTATCAAAAACCCACCATTCAAAGACTTCAAAAATGGTGAAAGTGAAGAATGTCAATGTTAGAAGAGGTAAAAATGTTGAAGAAAGAGGAAGCAGTAGAGGAAGAATTGGAAAAGGGAAAAGAGTGGCTTCTAGAGTAAGGGCTCCAGAGAGATTTATCTCTGTCAAGGAAGTTGCTAATTTTGAAGAGCGGGCAAGAAAGAGAAGGAAAATTACTCCAGGTCACAGAGTGGATTTGATTGACATGGAAGGTACGGAAATCATTCCAAATCTTTTCAATGATATTGGTTTGGGACCGCTGCTCATTGTTAATGAACTGTTTTACCCTATAATGATATATGAATTCTATGCAAACTTACATAAGGGTAGAGTTCAAAAGCATGGAGACATTTCATTTGATGATAGATTGTTAAACCACATCTTAGAAACACCTAATGAAGGCATAAGAGTTTACACCAAAAATAAAAGGTGTTATGATCCTAACCTATATAATGAAAGAAAATTTGAGGAAATATTCACAAAGGGAGAGGTTCTTAAAAGGCATGATGATAGAAATGTCAATAAACTTGATGCCTATGGAAGGTTACTGCACTATATGATTCAAATATTATCATTCCTATTATTGGTCATAAGTCTTCCATTACGAACATGCATTCCTTTGTCATGCTAGCACTACATGAGCATAGAAGAATGAACTTTGGTTATATGGCCATAGAACACATGCTAGCAACTCAAACACCTTTCATAAAATGCTTGCCATATGGTTGCTTCCTCACAAAAGTCTTTCAATATTTTGTGCTCAGTTTGGTTGGAGTTGGTGATCCCATTGGGGTTGGAAAAATCTACAACAAGCATACTTTCAAGAGAATAGGGTTTGAGAAAATGAGGAAGGGATATTAGTTAGAGGTGGACAAGATGAGAGTGATGGAGATTATGAAGGGAATGGGGAAAAAGAATCAATGAATGTGGATGAAGAGGAAAGTGAAGAAGAACCGGGAGAAGAGTCCTTTAGAAGAGAAATAAGGCAAAAGAAAAGACAAGAACGAGCCGAAGAAGGTTTATCATCCGGAAGCATGAATGAAATCATGGATATGATAGCTTCTTTGCAAGCCTCTATAAACAGTCGCTTTGATGCATAGATAGTCGGTTTGAGGCATTAGATGGAAAAGTATCCGACATTCAAGAAAGAGTTATGAGAATGGAAGCAAAGGACAAAGGAGAAGACGAATGAGAGATGATGAAAGAGAAACAAGAAGGGAGTATCAAGCTAACTTATGTTTTTATGACCTATGTTTTTAACATTCTTGAACTACTTTTGTTTTCTTTCTTTTTGAACTACTTTTGCTTTTGAACTTATTTCTTGTTGCTTTTGAACCCTAAACATACAAAGAAGCAAAAGATCACTCAAAACAACAAGAGTTTAAGAAGACGAAGTGATCAAGTTGAATACCTTGAAGACAAGAAGATTAGTTAGAGGTATCCTTAAGGTAACTTTGTAAAACTCTCTAACTTGTCTCTTTGATTTTTTAATCAAGTATGATAGCTCCTAAGAAGATATATTTTTGATAAACTATCCTTGAAAAACAAAGTGTTCTTGATAAAGTTTTGATGTTTTAAATGTATTACTTATTTTAAAGAGTATCAAGAATACATGTTTCGAAATGTGAAGGAAAATGCATATTTTACTGGAGATTCTTAAATTTTTTTGTCATAAGTCTAAAACCGATCATCTGATTTTTGCTATTAGGAAAATCGGACGTTTGATTTGTAGTTTTTCAAAATGAAAAAAGAGTCATCCGATTTTAAAATCTATCGTCCTATTTTTCAAAAGTATTAAAAATTGGTCGTCCCGCTTTAAAAATGGTCACTCGATTTTCTTTACATAAGAAAATCGGACGTCCTATTTTGAAAACCGATTGTCCAGTTCACTTATACTGTCAAAAAACGACCGTTGCTCTGACAGTAATGGTTAGTTTTTAACTTCACATATAAAATGGTATTTTGATCAGCCATAAATTTTGAAGTAGTTGAAAAATATTAATTACCAAATTGAAGAGCATTAAAGAGCATACTTTTAAACTTATTCATCTTACAGAAAGAAAATCTCCTTGGAGCTACACTTTGATCATCATTCAAAGAAGGAGAAAAAGAGAGCTTGTAGAAGCATTCAATTTGAGTTGTATCATTCTCTTCTTAAGCTTCTTTGGTAACATTGTTCTGTCCTTACTCTCTTATTTCATTTTGTGAGAAAAGGTTTTGTGAAAAGCCCTTTCGGGTGATCCTTTGATAGTTTGTATAGTTTTTTTATTGTGAACTTTGAGGTTTGTGTGCAAAACTCTTGAAGGGTGATCCTCATAGTGTTATTGTGTAAAAACTTGTGATTAGTGGATTTGTGAAATCCTTAAGTTGAGTCTCAAGATAGTGGATGTAGCTCTATTGACAGAGTGAACCATTATAAATCCTTTTGTCTCTTTTCTTTGTGACTTGTCTTTTACTTCTATGTTTATAGTTTAAGTCTTGATTATAAAATAGATTTTTTTCCTAGGAATTTTATTGAAAGGAGTTATTAAATTCTTGTTCAAACAAAATCGGAGATTTATTTTAAAAATTGCTCAAAAAGTTTTTTTAAATTAGCCAAAAATCTTATTCACCCCTCCTCCCTCTAAGGTTTTTCAACAAGATAAACCCTAAAGTCTAATTAGCCAAAAACCTTATTCACCCTCCCTCCTCCCCCTCTCCTTCTAAGGTTTTTCAAAAAGATAAACCCTAAAGTCTAAAAGACAAACTCTACAGGTAAAGTTACTACTAAAGGAAATGTACTGGAAAGTGTAGGGACGTTATACGTTGTACCTCACGCAACGTGCATTCTGCGCCTCACATTTTCATATATATGCACACATGGACTCACGTGTGTGCACAAGTCTATGTTAGCTTCACGCGCGCTCAGGACTCCATAAAAATAGTACTGATATTCCATGAGCTTTTATTAATGTTCTATAGAAATAGTAATTATGTTCCATGAGTCCTGCGTTAATATTTAATGAAAATATGATGCATCTTCCATCAATTTTGCATGAGGTTTCCCGCATGTCAAGGTTATTTTGTTATGATGAGATTCTATGAGCTCCGTGTTAAGGATTCCATGTCCATGCGTGCTTAGGTTCCATGGAAATAGTACTGATGTTCTATGAGTTATGCGTTAGCGTTCCTTAGGAACATAATGCATATTCTATGAGTTTTGTGTTAGTGTTTCATGAAAATAGTACTTATGTTTCATGGGTTATATTGCATGAGTTCTGTGTTAGGATTCCATGTTAGGGTTTCATGCACACTCAAGTTCTATGGAAATAGTACGTGTTAATGTTCCATGTGAATATAGTACATGTTCTATGAGTTCTCTGCAGGTTTACAGAGTTTTATGCTAAGTTTGCTTTATATTATAATAATGTTCCATGAATTATGTGTTAATGCTCAATTGAAATATCATACATGTTCCATGAGTTCTCTAAAGGTTTCCATGAGTTTTGTGTTATGTTTGTTTTGTTGAAATAATATTATATGGATTGTGAGTTAATCTTCTATTAAAATATAATATATGTTTCATGAGTTCTCTGGGATTTTTTTATGACCACATATAATATAATTTAACAATTAGAAAACTCATCAATTGCACACAAAAAAGGATTCTTCCTGCTCATCTCATCCAAATAACGATTTTTTCACAATCACCTATAAATTTACTTTGCACAATACACTGAAATAAGATAAAAAAATTATGTAAAGATGTAAAGAAATAACTAAAAGGTTATTGTTATTGAAGATACAAGAGGAAAAGAGAATTGTTATACTGGCCATTAGAATCTTTATTGTCGCAGTGAATATTGTTCTTTTGGAAAAAAAAATAAGGGATGGTGACGACGAAGAAGGAAAAAACAAAAAGAAGAAAAAAGAGATATGAAGGAGGGAGAGAATAAGGAATAAGGCGCTGGACAAAATGAGACCTTATTAATTTGCCATTTAAATAAGATAGTGACGTTTGATTCTCATTTAAAATAAAACTTTACCATGTATACCTTACAAAATGCGCTCAAGTTAAAGGTATAATTTGGAAAGATTATATTAAAAAAATGTATTAAATAACTCTGAGTGCAAAAGTACTCAGTCATTGGAAATGCTCATTCATCTAATGCTTTTAGAGACTTGGACAATCTCACCCTCAAATCAACCCAAATAACTGAGGGTAAAGTAATTTTCAAGAGCCAACTTTTGTTATTCTCAAGATAGATAAATAAAATCGGTTCAAATCACCTTTAACATTTTCTAAAGATCCTGCGTGAAATAAAACAAGGTATATATTATTTTCTTGAAAAAGAAGATCTAAGTTTTTCATAAATTACAATGATTTATTTTTTGTATGTTCACATTAACCCGGTATAATCCCTAAAGAAAAAGAGCCTGGACGAAAATTCACCATAAAATCCAACATTTAAAGATTGATTTCGAGGGGGGGGTGGGGGGGGTGGGGAGGGGGGGGTGTCGGGGGGAGGAGAATCTCATAGCTACCAACCTTTACCACAAAACCTCAGATTGAAATAAACCTTTACCAACCAGCAAAATCTTATAGCTACTCGCAACCCTCAGCAGAATCAAGGATTATCCATCGAAATAAACTGTGCCAGCTTATAAAATTTTGAAATCACAATAGTAGGGATGGGAAATATTCCATGTGGAACAGAACTCAGACACAAAAAGTTTCCTTTTGGTCAATTAAATGGTAATAAGAAGCCTAGAGCTTTTGCAGACGTTTTACTTCACCTCTACCTGTCATCCCTTAAGCCAATGTTGCGCGTTTGCCCTTTGCATCTCTCGACTGTAAAATGAAAATATAGGGAACATTTAGTATAGAGTTATGTGAACAAATGGCTAGCAATATTTAGAGTACACATGAAGGGAAGGCTAAAAAAGATTTATTTTACCGACCTGTGCAGCAACAGATCTCTTTGAATCTAAAAACTGTCTGTAGATGTCATATAACCGTTGCTTCTCAGATTCTGAAACAGATGCTTTTGCCTTGGATGCAGTGGATTTCAAAAGAGCATCAGAGATCACTGGCATTTTTCCAGTCTTCTCTTTTTCAGTGCTCAGAAGGTCATGAACTGCTTCAAGCTGTGCATCAGACAGAAGTGCTTGGAGGTCTGCTCCACTAAACCCTTCAGTCATATGAGCTATAGCACCCAAGTCGACATCACTGGTCAATGGAAGCTTTCTTGAAAGAACTTTGAGAATGTCTAATCTCTCACTTTTTGAAGGAAAATCGCAGAAAAGGAGGCGATCTAACCTTCCAGGTCGCAGAAGTGCTGCATCAAGCAGATCAGGTCTACTTGTGGCAGCAAAAACAAATACACCTGTTAAAACTTCAACACCATCTAATTCTGTCAGGAATTGATTTACTACTCGATCTGTCACCCCAGTATTATCATGCCCTCTTTTTGGTGCAATAGAATCAAATTCATCAAAAAATAGTAAACAGGGCGCTGCTGCAGCAGCTTTTGAGAAGATATCACGAACAGCTTGCTCAGAAGCACCGATATACTTATTTAGCAACTCAGGCCCCTTGACAGAGATAAATCGTAGTGAACAAGCAGCAGCAGCAGCACCAACAATATGGGTTTTACCACAACCAGGGGGACCATACAAGAGAACATTGGAACGCATCCTTAAAGGAGCTTGAGAAAAGATAGTTGGGAACTTTGAGGGTAACTCAATCATCTCTTTTATAGAATTTCGGATTTCATCAAGACCACCAACATCCTCCCAACCTGAGCGACTATCTTCAGAAGAAGGTTTAGTGATATCACGCATGGCAACTGGAAGGAAGTCATGCATGGCGTGCAAAAAATCAGCCTCAACTAAAGTAGGTTTCTGATGGCCCCTAGAACCTAAATCATTCGACAAGAAGCGACCAACAGCAGCATGCACAGACCTATCAACGAGTATTTCAAGGTCATATGCATCGTATCCATCACACTTGGAAGCTACATCTGTAATGGTTTTACCAGGACACTCCAAAGAACGCTTCTGAATTTCCTGTTTTAATAAAGCAGTGCGTTCTGCAGCAGCTGGAGCTAACAATTTAACATGAAAGTCAAATCTTCCCGAGGAGCTCAAGGTCTGTGGTAAACTTGCAAGTGATTGTACGGTAGCTATAAATGCAACTGGGCCAATACCGCACATGCTTCTCCTTTTCTCCTCATATTCATCCAAAATATCTACAAGAAATTGTGTGAGTTCAGCAGAAGATGCCGACTGTTGTGAACCCTCCAAGTTGGAGGAAGACGACACAAGGCTGTCCAGATCATCAAATATGAGAATAGAAGGGACACATTCAAAGGCTTCAGCTATGTAACCTGAAATTGCTTGACGAATGGTTGACTGTTTCTCCGCAGTAAGTTTGGAACAGTTAACAAATACAGTATGTGCCAGGATTTCTTCTCCGTCTTCAACAGATTTTGCAGCCACTTTGGCTAATAATGTTTTCCCAGAACCTGGGGGCCCATAAATTAGAATATGTCCGGGAGAAGGAAGATCATAACTACTAATCATAATTGCAGAATTCAAAGATAGTAAAGCTGTTAACCTGTTAAACACATCAGATACAACTGAGCCCATCCAGTTTAATGAAGATATAGTTAGGTCAAGGTTTTTGTCAGCCATCTTCTCAGTGCCAACATACATACATATCGCATCACCCAATTGCAGTTTTGGAAGCAAAACTTCAAAGCACTTTGAATTTCTCTTATCGAAGCATCCATCAAAAGCTAGGTCATAGGCATCTGTCTTTTTGGCATTCAAAGATTCATCAGAAACAGACAGAACATATAGGATGTCCAATGATGGTTCTCCACATGAATGTCGATCTTTTGAAGAATCAGATCTCAGTCCTTGTGTCTTTCTATTCTGCTTCAATAGCTTTCCTTTTAATACAAAATGTAGTAATGTTTTGCTTCCCACCACCAAGGAGTTAACTTTGAATCCTGCATTTGACACGACAGAATCAAGTTGAGCTAGAAGCCAAACATGCACCAAGTGTAAAATTCCCTTCTTAGAATCTAATTCAGCTCTAGCTTCATTTGTTTCACTTCCAGGAGATTCATAAGAGAGAGCAGTAGTAACCATCTCGTGGGTGGACCAATCTGTTGTACCCATATCTCTATCTGGTCTACTCCTGAGAAGAGTTTCTTTATTTTTAAGTTTCTTCTGACCATCCAGAATTTCTACTCCACTGTTCTCAAAAGCTTCATTTTTATGAAACATCTTGAACTGGCAAGGTGACAGCTTTAGTGCAGGAATCGCTTTCTTTAAATTTAAATTCAATCCCTTCAAATACACCCCTGGAAGCAGAAAATATTTCATCAGTTCTGAAATCTTCAGTCTGCTCTGTAAAGCAGATAATCATCATAATGTCATAAAATCTCTCTCTCTTTCAGAACATATGAACAGTTAAACCAAAAGGTATCAAAGATGTGCTTGATAGGATTCTCAAACTTAGAAAAATGTCATGAATCCTATCAGCGTATGCTTTTGGAGAAGTAGAGAAATTTGGGCAAGCACACTGCAAACAAGTTCCTGATGAGAAGAGAATCTGTGGTTTTCTATACATGAAGTACAAAAACTACTCAGGAAGCAACAAGTGTTAAAAACTCAACAGACACTCAGGATACATCGTCTATGAAAATGTAGAAGACATTGGAATTCCCCCCAAAAAGCAAAAGTCTCAGACTTAATGCTAATTTTATCAATGTTAAAATTAACTTTAAATAATAAACAGAACAACAATCAAAACATTTCTTTATGAGGGGAAGTAAGAGAGAAGACGACAACCACAAGAACAGAGACACATTCAAGAGGCACAGGTGAAACATCTATACAAGAAAATTAGATTATACGAATAATTGTGACCAAGTAGAGAAACTAAATAAACTGCCATTCCTTGCCACATACAACATATTAAAAATTGCTAACCAAGCAGTTTCATACACAAGAAATTTTGTGATTCAATTAGCATGCGCCACAACATTATTCAATTTGCAAAAGAATATACCTACATGAGTGTAAGCCAGCGCTCAAATAAAGACGAAGAGACGGAGAAAGCATTACATGTCCTTTAGCAACTGATTCTGAGAAGAGTAAACGAACAATTGCCTGATTTGGTTCCTGCTTATTTTTTGGGTAACCATTGTTGGCTTCCTTTACAGTTCTACTACTTTTCGTTCTTAGCCTATCTGTTTCATAAATATTTTTGGTCTCCTTGGAGAGTGTCCTGGGAACCACTTCTACAAGATCAAGAGAATTGAAGGAATATTTCGAAGCTGATTCTGGATGAATAAAGATTGCAGAAGTGATAGCCACCCCTATTTCAACTCCTCCAACCTCATATTTATTCATAAATCTTTCGTGTAAATCTTGCAACCGCAAGAGTGCTTTTCTTACATGTTGCTGACCCTCAGAACCATTAAAAGAGGATTCTTGATGAGAATCACAATTTCTCTTACGTCTCTTTGGAGCAACTGCAACTTCAGTTCCTGGGACAAGTTGTACTGAAACCAAAGTAACAAATCAGAGATGATCCATGCAATATATTTACAAAATAAAAGCACCATAAATGCAAAGTAATTTGGAATTAGATCATGCCATTCATCTGACGAAAGATAAATTCCTATGCGGCATAAAAAATAATAAAAAGTAAAAGAAGAAAATGAAGTACAATGTACTTACTAATAAAACACCAGATTAACAGGAAAGTAATTCTAGTTTTCCACTTATAGGGTTTATGGTTGTGTTTTGGGTTTTGGTGTGTGTGTGTGTGTGTGTTGGGGGGGGTCTTAAGGAACTGTTCACAATACTAATTAACAACTTTTGTTAGCAGCACACATACCATGCTATATTTCTTCGAAGAACCAACTACTTTTAGGCTTCAAAACCGCCAAGGCATATGGAATAACCAAGCCCTTAAGTCCAACACTCAGATGTCAAAACTCTCAAATTGTGTAAGGAGAACATGGAACAAATTTTCAGGAGATGTACTTCAAAAAAGGAAAACATGAGAACTTCCTACAGGAGCTCTGACGATACCAGTTAACAAGAACAAATAAACAAATCAGATAATCTGTAGATTTTATACGTACTAAAAAAATAGACTTACAAGTGTTTCTTTAATAATTGTGAAACGTCCATTCATGGATGTAGAAAAATTGTACAAACGTACAGAGGATTTACCCTCCTTAAGTAATCACAACATTTTACAACGAAAGAAAGCTCCAAACTTATCCAGGTGTTGATAAGGAACCTTAGAAACAAATTTATCAATACCGCTTCAAACAGTAATTCCAAAGCAGAAGAATTAGCAGGTAAATCCCTGAATATGATAGTTGGAACATATACGAAGTATAAGGTATAATGATGAATGAAGGACACAGCAAATAAAACAATTAGCTTTAAGAATATGGGCAGAGATCATACATCCTAGAGAAAATCCCAAAATGCAGATTTTTGCTTACCTACTGGTTTCTTCGGTGAGGTTGAGACAACAAGAAATGTAATAGTTATTTGTCCATGCAACCACAATGGAAATCTCATTGCTTCATGAACAATACCAACCTGCATCAGTACCTGGTGGCTTTCAGGAGGTGTATTAACAGAAAAAGGTTCCACAAGCCTAAAGATACACTAAATATGAGCCCTATCAGAAAGAGTAAAATTCAAGTGACAAAATTTGCCATCCAAATGGCGAAAATTCCCTTCCAGAAAACAAATGCATCAGCAATCATGCAAATTTGCCGTAGAATTAAGGTACAGCAGTCAATTCAAGCATTAGATAATTGTGATCCAGTACAAGGAAGCATAAGTATTGATCATTTCCTAAAGCAAGAGCTGATTTAAATAGTTTCAGCAGCATATGCGGCTAGTACACTTCCTCCTGTAATTTGGCTATGGATTTTACTAGAAATTGACAACCGGTAACATCAATAATATAACTCAATAGAAAATGTCTAGTTCTAAGACATTGTTCTTCAGAAATGATTTTCAAACTTCTAGTTATCTAATATCAAATAAACTAGAAACTCTTACAGAGAAACATATCAAAATTATGCACTCACCCTTCAGAATACTAATAAGTGAAGGATCTTGTAGGTAATATTAAAAGGAACAAGCAAGAAAACATGTTCTCAGATCGACCAGTTCATCCATCAATAATTTTTCCAAACATGTGTTGATCTAAAAATACCAAGTTCTTGCAGTGCTCCCTGTTAGATTCCAATGCTTCAATTGCTCTAACACTAAAATTTCATCTTTTTGACCTCGCCTTTCAGAAACTGACTGGAAAGGAGAACTAATTCCTCACTACATTGATTAACTTATGTTTCAATAAGCACTCATAAAAAAAGAGTTCTTTTATTATAGGACCGTACGCAGATTCAGACAGAACATGAAAGTTTCAGAACTTCTTGTGATTTTCTCTCCAGCATATGCAGCAATGTTCAATAATTAAAGAAAGGAAAGTAAAAGAAAATATAGACCACAAAAACAATAAAAATGAATAGCATATTAATTAAAATCACCTGTGTCAAAATTGCTTGCTCAGCATGCTCAGCATTAAGCTCTAGAATCTCCCAATCATCCTCAGTATGTGGCTCTATAGTAACAATACTCGCTTTTGGCAAATTGGGAATCACTTTCACTAGCACCAAAGTATGGTTTGACAGCCCAATACACTCTGCGTACTGTTGAGCAATCTGTCGGAAAGATAAACAAATGAAACAAATTTCAGAGTTGATTCTACCGAAGAAAAAATAATAATAAAGAAAAGAAAATTGATGTGACCTCTATGGCAGAAGAAGATGATGCAGAGCCAGACCAAGAAACATTCCAGAGTTGAGAATTGTTGCGGAGTGAGCGAAGTTCAAGAGGTAGAATTGGAGGGAGGCAACCGGAGGCTGCTGAAGACTCAAGTGTCTGGATTAGAATGAGTGGAAGAGAAACATAGCAGCTCTCTATTCCTCCTGCAACTCTCACTTCAAATTCCATAATAATCGATTGCACAATCTTCTTTCGCAGATGTAACAGCAAAGAGAACTTATCGATTGCTAAATTCCATTTCCTTGCTGCATATCTGCTCACTGCTATCGAATGACGTTGAGAAGGGATAGATGCCGCTCCAGGCGGAGGTGGCGGTTGGCGCGCGGCGGAGGGCCGGGGGCGGGTTTTGGTATGAGATGTTTTCGGTCTGTTATCCTTATGGAAAAGTGTGATGATGGATTGCTTTTGAAATTGTGCAGAAACTGGGGCCGATTTTCAAATGTTTGGATAGACTACTCAACTTGTAACACAACGTTAGTTCGTCCCGTGAAGAGGATCTTAGTTTTCTTTGCTTTGTCCCAAATTATAATTCCATTTCCATTATATGAATTAATTATATTAATTCTCTTATATATTCCTTTTCTTATTATTTTACATCTTAACTAATAAAATAATATACTTTTAAAAAAATATTAATAAAATAAATACCATTCTAATAACTTTATATGAGTTTCAAAACAAATAAGTCAAAATTTATTGCATATTAAGAAAATACATAAAAGAAAAATCAAAGCAAAATTTACTAATTTAAGTAACTTTTTTAATCTCTGTAAAAAATTGAAACATGACTATCTTTATGCGACGGAGGGAGTATCTACTACCTCCGATCAAAAATTATAAAGAGATTTAGCCTTGGATACAAAGATTAAGAGTCTTGAAAACAAGACAAAGAGATACATAGTGAGAGTAAAATAAATTAATACAAAAATATGTAAAGATGGAAAAAATTAAATAACTGCTAATTGAAAATTCTAAAACCCCTCTAAAACTCCTTATATTTCCGATCAGAAGCATTATATTTTTTTACTTGTAATATTGTATTTTTTTATTTTTATTATGGTTCTAAGGAAATATGCATGGTACTTTTTCCTATTTATACATTCATTAGTAACAAACTTTTAATTTTTTATTCTTCTAATATGGAAACTAGTAAAAATAATAATGAAAAGAGAGAAAAGTTTGGAAGGTATTTTAATTCAGAAAGAAAAGAAATGTAAAATTCCGTATACGATGAAATTTCTAAAATATACCTAGTAAAAAAATGAAAATAAAATAAAAAGGGTAATCCATTCTTTTATCTGCTAAAAATGAAAAAAAAATTCAAGCATAAATTAATTAGGAATGACAAGTAGGCATCAAATTAAAATTTAAATACAAAATTTATATAACTCAATCACATTCCATTAGATAGTTGTAGAGATTTATATCACTCAATCACCACGTCAGCTCTAGATAAGATCTACGTCATTTTTTTACGCGATTAGCTTGGCTGAACACGGATTAAGCTGCGTGATTAGGGATAACGCATAACCATTGTGTGTTATCATATTTGATAACGCACAATGGCGGTGCGTTATGGCCGAAGTCGGAAAAAAATTTTTGGGCCACTTTAGTACCCAATAGTCAAAATTGGGCTTAGCCCAGAAAAAAACCGTGAAAATGGTATTGTTCTTCACGGTTTTCAGCTATTGCAAGTATTGGAAATAGAGATGAGTTTTAAGGTAATATTCCATTTATAATTTAATTTTTTTCATGTGTTTTAAGTTAAGATAAAATTTTTTTTGAATTTATTTATATATTATTTCTAAAAAAATTGATAATTTAGTAAAGATATATACTGAAACGAAAGTAATAGAATTTGGTATAGTAGAAACGACAAGAAACATATGAATCAGAAAATATATATCATATAATGATACTTGTACAAGATTCAAATAAACACAAACAATTATCATTGGGGATGGTGCACGTTTTACAACTGATACCAATACTTTAAATAATCTATGTATTTTCAGCATAAGATAGTTTAGAAAATAATTTGTCTTGACTACAATAGTCTTATACCCTACTCAATAGGTCCCGAATTCTCATTTTTAATTAATGTTTTTATTTATAATTTTTAAAATAAAGTAAATCACGGTAGATTTTCTTAATTTAATTGAAAAAGCTCTATATCATTTTAAAGTGGGATCTTTGTAACATTAGTAATACAATTTGAACCATAATATTCAAATTTAACTAATAACATTACATAAGAAATTAATTTTTAAAAAAATTAAAATAATCTCTTAATATTTATTTTCAACATTTTCATCTTCTTCATATGAAATTATTCAATATGCAAAATGATACATATGTTAAAAAAATAAAAGCAATTTATAATTTCATAACCCTCTAATTATAAGACAATTTGTTTCCTTAATTATTGAAATTGATGAGATTTTCATTTTTAATTGTTGAGTTTTTTTTAGAGAATATTGAATACTTACACATATATATAAATTATTTTTTAATATTGAATTTCTAAATACAACTAGAATATTTCTAACTAAATATTGATAAAATAAAAATAGTTTGTAGTAGTAGTAATATTTTTACTTTAATTAAATAAATGCAAAACTTTAGTAAAAACATGAATGCTCTCTTAAAAAAATAAAAGAACTATGACATTCAAAATTAACCCAAAAAAAAAAAAAAAGAAAAGTAAAAAACAAGCGCAATTGAAGGGAAAGCACAAGTTGAAATTGATGACCGACCAAAAGTGAACATTAGTCTCATAAAATAGCCATTTTAGGTTTTCTTTTAAAAACGGAGACCATTTTAAGGAAAAACTTGCAAGAGACCCTTTTAGCCGCTTTGATCAAAGATGCACATAACCTCATGACCTAGCCAATTTAAGTCTCTTTTTAAAAAGAGAGACCACTTAAAAAAAAAAAAAATAGGATCAATTATATTTTTCTCCTTGAGGTTTATCTAAATTATAATTTTATCTCTCTATTTTGTAGAAATTATAAATACATCTTTATCGTTTATATTTTTATAACTTATTAGTTCCTACTACTAATTTCAATAAAAAAATTTTATCAGAAAACAATAATTATCTCTAAAAAGTTTAAAATATCCTTAAAATATTAGTTTACAAGTTTACTTCTTATTTATTTTTAAATATTAAAACAATAATATCTTTCATTATAGAAATTAGACTAATTAAAATTTTTTAACAAGGGTATTATTGTCTTTATATATAATAATAAACAAGAAATAAACTTGCAAAATGATATCGTAGGAATATCTTAAACTTTTTACCGAATAATCATTATTTTTCGATAAAATTTTTCATTGAAATTAGTAGTAGGAATTAATAAGTTTGATAAGAATATATTTATAATTTATACAAAATAAAGAAATGAAATTATAACGTCTTCTGACGGAGGAGAATCCACTTGCTAGCTAAGTTACTGGTTAGGAATGAATACCAGGCTTGGCTTTCAAGGAATGGAATATTATCGAGTACCCTATTCCTCACGTTTATCGTTGTCCCTAGACTGAAGCTTGCTTCTTCTCTAGAGTTTTCTTGGTCATCAATACAATCTGTCTCTGTGGGGTAGGCTATTCTGGTAAAGCACTAGGCAACTTCTCCGCCAAGAACCAAAGCTTTCATTCTGCGAACCATACTAAGTCGTGAGTAACAGCTTAGTCTTTTTTTTTTTTGGGAGGGTATGCTCCCTCCAAAGCTAATGGAATGGTTTAGCTTGCCTTGGGTGAGTGGTGGGATGATAAATGGATTGGACTGGGCTGGACCAACATCAGCCGAGAGAGGACAGTCTTTCGATCACTCTTGAAAAGAATGTAGGTCAGGGTCATTAATTGATAGGGGAATGTAAAAGATACAACTGAAAAAAAAAAACAAAAGGATCGCTATAGAATAGAAGCTATACAAACCTCAAGAAGGAAAATGTAATTAATCCAAAAAATTAACAAAGATTATTACATGAGCTTGGGTGACTAAGTCTAGTCTAGGGCCTCCAAAAAGACCTCCATTGCTGGAGGTTAGCGAGCAATATTTTATTTTTATTTATTTATTTATTTTTCAATAAATGTGTCGGTCTTAGGACGGAGCAATTAAGAGTCAGATTCCTTTCAAATTTTTTTATACTTTATATGTAGTATAAAATTATATTTATTCTATATAAAAATAATATATTTATTTATTATTAATGCTCCAAATATATAAAAATCAAATTAAAAAAATATTAATTTATATTTAAATGATATTCTAAATTTTTATATTTAAATTTTAACCCGGGTCAAGTTTTGATTTCGCCCCTAATGACCTATTACTCAATTTTCTTGGCGAGCAAAATTTTTATTTTTGTTTATGAAATCCTTGGACGAATGAATATGTTAGTATTTTTTAAATTTTTTTTACTTAAAGATGTGCTAGTCTGTAACAGTCTCGTTGGATGTATTCCACTGTAGTGGAATTAAAGCTATTTAATACCTGCTAATAAAGCTAGTGTATTAGATAGCCTAAGGGCTACTTAAATCTAATACCTAAATAAAGTCATCTAAAACAAATTTTGTTGAATTTGACACTCTTTCAAAATTTTATTTGTATTTAAACTCGAGGGGAAGAGAACTAATGTGAGTAAAAATTGAGGGGTATATAGCGGCAACGAATATAATTAAGTCTTTAATTAATTCTAAATACTATATATTGATCATGGTATACTATATTATATTTAATAAAGTATATTATTAATTTAAGCACTAGATATTTATAAAGTATTAAGTCCCATATATATATATATCTATATATACTTAGGGTTTATTGTGAGTATATAATATCTCCAATTCCTCTATTAGATTAACTGCACTTAAGTAAGGTGGATGAGGGTGCTTCTCAGCACTAGAACATGCTAATCCATAATACATGTTCAAAAACTTAATACATATAAAACAGCGAAACTTATATATACATAAGTAAATCTAGAGCTTAGGATACAAAAGTTTCAAAAATATGATCACCGAAAAATGTTACAACTGAAACTGCTTTAAGTTGTACTGAACCGCTACAGAAACTCATTTCTCAAGTCAAATTTACAAGTAATGTAGAAAGTCTCACAAAATTTGCAACTCAAGCTTCCAAAAGCTTACGGTTCCTCTGCCTAGTCAAAATCATTTGAGAAAACATGTCATGCAAAAAGCATGAGCTATAAAGCTCAATAAGTCTATGTGGGTGGATACTAATGTACATTTTTCAAAATAGATGATGAAACATGCAAAGGTTCATACAAAGTTCATTTTTTTGGTAATTTTAATAGGACAAATGCATAAATACATATAAAGGTTTAGAGCATAATTTAGAAGTATGAGCGAATCAAGAACTAGTTTCAAATCATGCCAGAAGTTGGGCTCAACAAACATATATCTGGAACCCATAATGGGGTCATCAGAACAAAGCTCTAGGATCTCATAGTCAATATCAGCCCAAGCATCACATTTTCGAACGTTTAATTTCACAAATATTGCACTCTCCAAACATAACTAGGCTTCGCTAAGAGTGGGGCATCTACCATATTGTACTGGTGAACATCCTAGTTTCGAGCCTCTCCTCACTCTCCACTAGTTAGCTCACCACACCTTTCGGTGTCAAACAAACACAATACTGATTGGACCGAACCCTCAATGATGCTATGCCCCCTTTCTAGTGGATCCATATCAATATTCAGAGAGAATCCACACTATTGGAAGAGGCACTCGCATAGGGGACTAACTACGTATACTGCATTTCTCCTGACACTTCCAACACATAGTCAGATACAAAAGTACTTATCTCATATCAAATCTGACCGGAATGGGATTTTCATGCATATGTTTAAACTCAAAAGACCCTTAACCAGTCATCCAAGAAAGTTTAAAACATATCCATATTTCAGAATCAAAAGACCACATAAATGGTCATTCAGACATTTACGAGTCGTAACTAAATCAGAATAACAAAATCACCTCTGACAGTCTAGCTCATGCTTATGCAGATTTTACAAATATGCCATGTATATGCACATGTATCTTATCAAATCTTATCATTTGCATATAACAGATCATTTTCAAACCATATATATTTTCAAGGAACTTGCAAGAGATAGTAAACCTTCCCAATTCAAAATATCTATACGGAACACCGTTCCTATGTATAATGCATAAGTAAGAACCATTTGGAGAACTTCTCAAAAATAAAACATTAATTTATTTAAAAAATAGTAAGTTCAAGTATTTAGATTTTCATCAAGTATTGTTATTTTAGGAAAACATGGTTAATAGTATTAAGATAATTAGGTTGGACCGGTGGATTCACCTGTAAATCGATTTATTTACTCACGAACTATGAGCTCCTACAAATAAAGTAATAGAAACACTTAATAAATAATTAAATCTTCAACACTTCTAACTCCTAAATAAAAAATACAGCTACCTCCTCCAAAATAAGATACATCGAATCCTAATGTTATCTCCCAAAATATTCTATGCTAGAAACCCATAAAATCAAATTTAATTAAAGAATTACCCCGATTGCATAAATCGAAGCTTACCAGAGATTTAAGTTCGATGGATATAGAAATATAAAATTCATAATAATATCAAAATTCATAAATCCTAAGAACCTTCCATTTAAGCACCTATCCAAAATATATAAAACTTCTATAGAAATTAGAAATTAATTTCACAAATAAATTATGCGTCAAAGGGTTACCTTGGATCCACCTAGGTTGCAAGAATTTGAATGAAAATATCTTAGCCTTGGACTTTGAAAGTTCGAGAACAAAGCACGAGAGAGAGAGAGAGAGAGAGAGAGAGAGAGAGAGAGAGAGAGAGAGAGAGAGAGAGAGAGAGAGTAGGGATAAGGACTGTCATGCAGAATTATATAAGAAGGAAGAGAAAGATAGGCATACATGCATGTATTAGTAATAGGAGAGTGGTCTTTATGTGGTGGAATCAAAAGAAATAGGAAGAAGAAAATAAAAGAAAGAAAATCCATAATGGGAAGGATCAAGGTGACCTCGGTCATTGCAATTTGCATGCATGGCAAGAATTAAAATAACAAGAAAGAAAGGATAAGATGAGTATGAGAAATGCTAACAGGATGTGGCACAAAGGAAAGAAAAACAGTGGCAAATATACGAGGTAATAAAAGTCTCTCATATTTATCCTACGGTTATGAATAAAAAGTTAACTACCCTTTTACGTACTTGAAAATCACTTGAAAATCATGTAAGCTTAATGCTAGTTTTTGTTTATTTATTCACTTTTAAAAGCCTTGTAATTTTTTTCTCAAGTATTAAACTTATGTCAGCATATATCGCATAATTCATGCATGACTGTATACCCAACTTGATATTCTAAACTCTATGAATATCCTTACATACCGTTGTACCATACATATGTCCAATTCATTAAACTAAACCTCAAACAATTTAAATATTATGTTTCTACCCCTCACCCTCACGATGTTAGAACATACTCAAGGTACTTATAAGTTAGAGTGTTATAGTTTGAGTGCCTTAGGTTTGTTTTAACTATGCAATTTAGCAATATTTTGTGTCAGGTTTGCAGTGTTACAACAAGTAAATAATATAAACAAATCAACACAAATATAGTTCGGCCTAAACCTACGTTTGTGGAGCCACATCTAAAAAGCAATCCACTATAAAATGATAACACAGTACAAGAAATACCTAACTTTTTAACACATCTAGTATTTTCCTAGTGGATCTAATGCAAACTCTCTTTGCACACTGCAAAGTTGAAATCCTTTCAACTCTTCATGGCTCCCCGTTGGAATGTAACTGCTTGTGCTTGAACTCTCTCCAACCCTTGAACATCGTTGAAACGCGGCACAACTGAACTACTTTAAAGTAGTCAAGCTCCCCCTTGAAATATGGCTGTTTTGATTTGAACTCTCTTCAATCTTTTAACATCGTTGATATCACAACAAGGCTTCTTTCCCAAATAACAAGTGACTTGAACAAGAACCAATGTTGAGAAACTGGTCACACAACAACTCAATACTGGAAGAATCATCATTTATGCAAGAATGATGAACTCCATGAATTTCGCGAAATATTGATGCATAAATTGAAGCTTAGAATAATAGAAGAACTTAGAATGCCTAACTAGAATGAATAATTCGGCCAACTTCAATTATTTAGTCGTGTCTCTTAAATACTTAGGGTTAAACTATTGTAAGAATCCTAATCCTTTTGTATCTTCAGGTTCTCCTTTGATTCTCTAAGGATATAGTTTCCTAGCACAACTAAGTTTCCTTCACAATAAGATGCACTATGATTTGTGTCCTAATTAAACATGCAACACATAAGGAAGCTTAGATCTTGTGATCTTTCTAGATATTGAACGAATCTTATTGATCTTCAAGACTTCAAAAACAATATAATACTTGTGAGAATCTTCAGGTGGAACCCATGTGAGTGTAGGTGCGTCAACTTCAGTTCGCATAATCTGGTTCACATTATACACCAGTGTAATGATTTTATACAAACTTAGATTTTTGTGATCTTCAAAGACTTGATCAATCTTTAGATTTTTCTTTGATATCCTAAAGACTTAGATTTCTAATTTACTTGAACTTCCTTAGACAATAAGACACACTAGGACTTGTATCATAATTAAACATGCAACACATAAGAAAATTCGGGTCTTGTGATCTTTGTGGATATGAGACAGATCTTTAAGACCTTCAAGACTTCTAAAACAATGCCAACACAAACTTCAAGTGGACCCACGTGTGTGTCGTCGTGTTGACCTTAGTACACACTCATCTGGTTCACAACACTACTGTGTGACGATATTCTTCAATCTCTCTCTTTAGCATTGTTTTTTAGCAAACTTACATAACAGTATCACATAGACACATTAAGATCAAAAGCTATGCATCAAGCAATTCTTCATGCTTAACAAGATTTATAGAATATGCAGTCCAGATAAAATAAACCCAAAATTAGAAAGGAAAAAACAATCATAAGGATAAAACTAAATATCTCAAGAGAAATGGCCACATATGATCAACACAAAGCATCACCAAAATATCCAATAGAGACCTTGTTGGTAGAGGTGTTCTACTCAAAGTCAACTTCTTCTAATGTGTAGGTGATCAGCAGCAAAAGACTTCAAGTATGTCTCCAAATCTTGTATAATATGAGCTCAAATCTTCTCCTAAGACCTTGTTGGTAGAGGTGTTCTACTCAAAGTCAACTTCTTCTAATGTGTAGGTGATCAGCAGCAAAAGACTTCAAGTATGTCTCCAAGTCTTGTATAACATGAGCTCAAATCTTCTCCTAAGATCTTGAATATATTAAAGAGATAGAACTCTTTATTTGATTTGAACTTTGCTTCTACTCATCCAAATAATGCCAATCCACATCTTCTGATACAAGTAGGAAACTTAATTTCCTTACTAATATATATTTATATATAAATATATATTGTGTACGGTAATATCTAATATATCTAATATACAATAATATCTAATATATATTATAAGGTACTTGCTTCGGTCAAATAAGGGGTTTTGGACTTTCGCACATGAATTAAAGGCATTGAAAATAAGATAAGTTTTGAAACAAAGTACTATTTACACCCTTAATAAATAAGGAGAGAGATAAATAAGAAGGGGTGGAATAAATAATAAAAAAATGGGTAAAGAGGGGAAAAATGCAATAAATACTCATTAAAAAGTATAAAAAGACTTAAATTCTTGACCATCTTTAAACACTCTAAAACCCATTATATTCTTGACCACAGAGAGTATATATTAATTATATCATTGTCTCATTTAATTATAGTATACGGTTTATACCATGGATGATATACTATTTATAATACGATGTTTATTTATAAAACTAATAATAATTATGTGTTATATGTGTTATCGTGTTTTTACATACAAAACTAATTATATACTAGTTGTGACCTCGAGCTTGAAGTACGGGTTAATATTTATAAGTTATTAGTGTTATATTAATAATAAAATTGAAATATTATGTCAATAAATAATTATATTATAACAAAATATATATAACACATGTCACTAATTTATTAAGAAGACAAATTGTCATAGCATTTGTGATTTAAAAGAGAAACTTTCAGTAAAAATACATATCATCCATCATCCATTAATCTATTATCCTATTATTCTTCTGAACACCAATATTTGTTCTTCTAAATTAAATTATGGATCTCCATGGTCAAAGAAAAGTAAATAAGAGTAAATAAATTTTTATATGATAGTATTTATAATTAATATTTCAATTTTAAGATTTATATGTTATGACACAAATTTTTTTAGGAGGTAACTCAAAATTTTCATCCGTTTTCCTGATTTATTGATAAATCTTCATCAACAACTATAACTTCAGTGGCACCCTCAAATATTAGATTCAATTTTTTACTCTATATATCAATCTGCAAAGCACATATAACATTTATAGTATTATTAATATATAGGAAATAATATATAACAATAACTATATGAATATAATTACAATCATACCTCCTTCAATATATTGGTAGACTCAAGAGAAATTTATATGGTAGCAACTGTGAAATAGTAAACATTCAACTAACTCTTTCGATATTATAATCGTTTAGTTTGATTTGAAAAACAAATGGATGAGCTATGAGTATGTTCATTATTCATTTCAAAAGTATTGTTTTCCCATCCATCATAAAAATAGAAAAAAGAGATTGCACATCTATTAAATAACAACACAATAATAACAGCTGATTAATAAATAAAATTATTTGTGAAGAGAGGAATTACTATGAGTCACAGAAAGAGGATGCCAATAGTTTGTTAATGCTACAGAAACAAGATCAGACGTTATTCTGGTTCATCTTCATTTTCGTGAAACTATTCCTCAAGCAAGGCAGCCGATAAGTCTTCAAAGGGTTTGTGTGAATAATGGAAAGATCAAGTAGCTCAGTCAGCCTTTTCAGCACTGAGTCTCACAATACATATGGCTAATTGGACCACCCTTAAACAAGCTACCTTGACCATCTTCCGAAGTTATAAATAATCTACTGACTGAAAGCTGTAAGGGTGGCTTGGGCTCGAAACCCAGCCTTACTCAACAAGCACCTTTCTAAGGTTTCTTATTTCTATGACAGATCACTGAAGAACCTAATGATCAGATAAGTAGCCTAAGGATAGTTTGAACAAGGTCACCTCCCAGTGGAACAAGCTAACCAACTAGCTTTTGGTTGTATTGTACTATAGGAGTCACCAAGTTAGTCAGTGAAAGCGTCATGTAATAGGGGAGGTGTGAGCCTCGAAAGCCTTTTTCACACAATTCAACATGTCCTAATGTCAAGCTGGGGCCAGCAAGGCCACTTGCACCGGGAAGGTTCTTTGCCGCTTTGGGTTGTAGGCTTACTTCCTAGCCCCAGTGGAAGCCATCACTGTTAAGAATAACTAAGATCCAATTGAATTTGCGCGTAGCTCCTGGTCTTTGATATCAAAAAATAGCTTCGCTAAGGAAGAGCTTTTAGGTTTGATTACTTACTTTCTTCGTGGGGTTCCTCTACTCCTAACTCATGTAGAACCAGAATAGCCACAACTTAAATTCTTTCATGGGAGAGAAGATGAGGGATGAGTGATGATCGACCTAACGCTCCGTGTGTTTGTACTAGTCATTATTGGGTTACCCGCTTGCTCTAAAACTACTTCTCCAAGCTGTAGACGGAAGACAAAGATTTTGATAATGATACATCCTTAGCTATGGGAAGAAGTACGATGCTTTAGCCATGTATCCTAATTTTTGGCCTAATTCTTCTTCTGATGATCGATTTGACCTCGGATAAAAAAGATATACCTTAGATATATTTCATCTCAGCTCACCATATTAGGGATATAGATTCCATTTCCAGATTCATAACAAGAATCTCCAGCTTTGGGTCAGCGGGGCATTTAAGCATCCGAAATACACCGGGGTTGTATATTACATAGCATTCCTGATAGAAAATGATGACTTTCTCGTTAGCGCAATGACTTTCGCACATCTCAATCCATTCATTCTTGCCTTAGTAAAGCAACCTTTGAAAGCTAGATCCACATGAGGTGTGTAATCCATAGCTAAAAAAATGCCAGTCACTATCTGAATGACTAAAAAAAATACCAGCTAATGAACCGAACGATGTTTCTAGCTCTTGAAAGAGGATTTAAGGTTCTCACATTGGGAACTCTAAGAAACCCTTATTTCCAGTTCAGTTTCATAGCAAAATCTAGTGGATGGGGTTCCATATTCAGGAAAAACCATGTTCGAACCATGTTACAGATGATTTATGCCAAAAAAATGATTTCGAGATGTGAAAAACGATATAAGAAATTCGAAAGAACTCATATACGAAACGAGGGCGACTTCATTGTTTGCAGGCATTTTAGATATGGAAGATCTGCTTCTATTCCAATCGGAGTTTATGCTGTAGTGAAAGATTTTCTCTTGCTTCCTTCGCTAGAAAGAAGATCAAACAAAGATGCTAAGTTTCTTTCTTGAGCATAAGCTTTCCCCATCGTAGATGGTTCAACTACGCCGAATGCTTGGAAAATGACTAAGGAAGAGCTGACACCATGGGCCCTCAAGTCTCAATGCGCCATGATTTTTGGGGCTTAGACTTTTTAGAGTAACAATTAGGGGCTGACTAAGTGCTATTTGGAGGTTTCCCGTCCGCCCTGTCCACCCATTCATATGAGTGCTTTTGTCTCTTCGAGACAACAAAGGGGCAGCCCTCTCTCTTTATCTCGGTCTCAGTTTAGCATCATATATCGATCAAGTTCTTAGGAAGAGCTGTACAATGCAGCTCACGTCCGGTTCGGGAGCCAAGCCCCAACACAGGGGTGGACGATTTTATATAAAAATTTACTATCGTTTACTCAAAAGACGAGACAACTCCTTCTGTTTCATCGAGTGCTATACACATAAATTGTACTTTTAGATATAACTCAACCACCGTCTTAATATCATTTTCAATAACTTTTTCCATCTCTTTATTGAAAAGCACGAACCAAACACTTCCAGTTTCATCACTTGCTAAAACTTTTAATATATACCTTATAACATATTTATTGGTAACATTAAGCAATATCAGTTCATATAAATAAAATAAATATATTCATTACGTTTACACACTTATATAATACTCATGTAGACATTAACATGTCGACTATTATTCACATGAATAATGTAAGTTGAAATCCCTTAATTTTGAATAGTCAACCTCTTTGGAGCAATTAGCACAATAGAATTTTGATCCACTATCCACCAACTTTCTATAACATACGTTGAAAGTATGATATTTCTCCACCTTCAAAATGATAAACATTTTATTTTACTTTGTAGACTATAATACAAAAACAATTCTTAAAACGAAATGTGCATTGCAGAAATGACTATACTTACCTCAAGATCAGCATTAGAGAAAATTTGAAAAAGCTCAGATTTTATTTTCCTACTTTTAGAAACCATTTTTTAAATTAGCTCGGTATCTCTTCTATTGTGTATCATCTCGACTTTACATGTATCATTTTCTCTAAAATCATAAATAATAACGAATCATTAAATGATAAAAGTACATAGAAATAATAAAAATACAATAACAATCTAATTAAATAGAAAATACATTGTCTTATACGCATCAACCTGAGGTATGTTTATATAATAACTTAACCATTGCTTGTGTTTGTTGTGGATAGATTATACACATCTACAAGAAAATTGCAAAGTTTAATAAATAAAGTTTTATTTAATAACTATATATAAATGATACACTTAATATGTATCATTTTCTCTAAAATAATGAATCATTAAATAATAAAAGTATTTTTAAATAATAGAAGTACAATAACAATCTAATTTAATAGAAAATACCTTGTCTTATACTCATCAACCATATGTATGTTTGTACTAAAATAAACCTTGCTTGTGCTTGTTGTGGATAGATTATACACATCTACACGAAAATTGCAAAGTTTAATAAATGAAGTATTATTTAATAACTATATAATTTGAAGTAGTACTTTTGAACTTTTTTCCTATGGCAGATAAAATTATCAACGCATGGGATTTTGAGTTTTTTAATGAGTATATCGTCATTGATTTGATGCACCGTGGAACCCCATAGCATTACTTTCAAAGAAGTATCATTGTAAAAATACAAATATTTAGAAGAATATAAAACATCAGTATATCTTAATATATCAATCAAACAAAAGTTAGTTAAATGAATATGGACCTATACTTTTATCTCTTGTCTTTTAATTTAATTTCCTGAATTGTAGCTTTTCTTCCATGTGCAAGTATCTCACGAATAGGACTGATCTCGTAAAACATTCCAATAACATCTCATAAAAGAATAAAAAGGTTACATTAACAATTTTATGGTACATAGTTCCAGACTATGTTTTAAACTATAATAAATGAACGTGATACCATGTAAAATCAAAAATACATGTAGTGTATATATCATTTTGAAAACGGGAAGGAATATCTCTCAATTCAACAAATTCAAATTTGTGCATCTTGATGCTTGTGATATCTGTATTGATACACTTCCAAATTAAAAAACAATCATATAATTTGCTTTGACAGGTCTATAGGATTGTTTGCTTTGATAAACTTTCAAATTCTCAATAAAATAAACACATCCTTCAAGAAGTTGACTCCTATACATTTGTATCAAATTCACTGGAACAATTGCTTGTATTGCTGAGTCCTATTAATAAACAATAATAAGTAAATGAGGATATAATTTAAAATTTAAATTTGGATATTATGACATATATAAAATGGTATAGCTTAAGAAACTTTCCAACAATTTTGTTCTTTTAATATGCACTACGAATATAATATAATATCCTACTTGTATTATATATTTTAATTTGAGTAGTAGTAAATTATTTAAAAATAGCACTTGTATGTTCATCCAAAAGAACCATTTCAAGAGAAATTTCCCCCCACAATGTCAATAGCATCCCACATTCTGATCACTCTAACCTTAATCTTCTTTCCTGTGGTAGCTGAATGTAACTCTTCCGGAGACTGATAATTGGTTCTCATTTTGTTCCTAGTTCACCTGTAATAACAATAAAACATATTAACACGAATAATAGTAAACAATATGCAACCTAAAACTAAAGTAACACGCATAATATCAATATATATTTCAATGTATATACAACAAATATTACCTGCATGTATATTGCTAAATATTTCAGTATACACAACATTTTTAACCACATTATTTTCACACTTTCCAGTATCGTCAATGTAGTAGAACTTCAATCCATTGCGTGAAGAAACTCTAGAGGTAGCTACATATAATTGACCATGATAAAATGCAAGTTTTGACAAATATACACCAAATGTTTGCCCTTGACTTTTGTTAATTGTAATACAACTTTTATTAGGAATTTCCTCCTTACAAATGAAAATGGCCACTTTGAATCTGATGGAGGCATATAAATTCTATTGATATAATGTCTAACTCCTGTATTGGTTCTTATGATTGCCTTTACTTCTGTCATACTTTCTCCTAAGCTTGTAAAGATTAACCTCATCACATTACACAAATCCTTTACTGTATTTATGTTGTACATAAGCATTATACAGACACCAACTTCTAGGTCTAATGCATGATTAGAAATTCTTGAAAATTTCAACAGTTGTGAAATTCAGGAAAATAAAAAGCCGATTGTTCATCAAATGAAGCACTACTTGCACAAATTCTATCTGCACTCAAGAACTTTTCTGTATTACCAGGTAGCAATGAAAGAATATATATAGGAGTTGACATTATAAAAAGTGTCATTTTTTGGTGCAATAATTGCTCTTTTGCATATATATTGCAAATCACTGAACCTAGCAAATCATGATAGATTTTATTCAAAATCTGTTCAAGTTGCATTCGCCCCTTTCTCAATTAGAATATCATTTAGAAAACTAATCCAAGTAGGTTCTTCTTCATATTCTAATGCAATTGCGAACAACTTCTCTTCGCCTAAATCTAGGATGCATTGGTTGAACTCTTTAATTTCTTCACATAAATTCTGGGATACATTCCTTATTTGTATATTAGTTGTAAGAATGAAGACCTTACACTTCTCCCATATATCCCTAGAATTGCTTATGTAAGAATGAATGATATCATCAGTACTGCCTTTAGATATGGTTGGCAAGATTTATCTGAAATCACCCTGAAGTAAAATGGTCTTTTCTCCAAATATATATTCTCACATTGTGCATCCACAAAAAGCATATATCTCTAAATGTCAAAAGTATTCCTACGTAATATTAGTGCCTCATCCCAAATAACTAAAGAAGCTGACTAATAGAACAACTTGAATAATCATCAATGTTCACAGGAGTTTTAAATCTTGAATGTATAGTTCTTCCACCAGGAAATAAAAGTGAAGCAATTCCAAAGGAAGCAACAACTAGTACAATCTTACCATGAGAACAAAGGCAAGCTATTTATTTCCTCCACAATACGTCTTTCCAATTTCCCCACTACCGTAAACAAAGTATACACCATTGCAAACCACTATCCACATCGTTTAGAATAGTATCATGCACAGACAATTGCTCATAATGTAGAAAATACTCTTGAGCAAGCATTGATTTGTCGTAGTTTAACTCTTCCAAAATCAATCTATTTGTGAAATGATTTTCAACTCATCTAGTGAGGAAAAAGGAGCATTGGAAATTCTCCCAAAGATCTATTGTTACTATTTAATATCTTTTCTATCTCAAACAAACATAGTTTTTCAATTGATCATATGTTAAAGATAAATGTTCAATACTCCATATTCTTTTTTGTCGATACTGAATATCACTGAAATTATTGCCCAGTCCCTTCCCATAATCTTAAAGGATCTGTGACTTCACTGAATAGTAATATAGTGACAAACAACTCTTGCAATTGTTCCCAACCTCGCTAAATTTTCCCCTGCATATGGATGTACAGAGAAAATCCCACCAATAGATGTTATAGATTTCCTCTAAGACCAAATCTTTTCCTTTTTGATGCCAAAGAAATCCCATACAAAAATCCACATACGTAACTGAATGTTACAAAGGGGAAGCGAAAGACAAAAAGAAGGGTAAAAATGGATCTTTTTTCCCTTTGGAGTGTGCTTTAATGGTTGTTCTCTAGAAACCGGTTGCATGACGGCTTCGTGCTTGTTGCTCGGTCTTGCTTTGTTTTTGAAAGAGGATATCAGTAGTGGCTGTCTAGCAAGGCTCCTACTTCTTTTCATAAAACATACAGGCTTCTAAGGCCTTCTGGAGTATTCTCAGAGCCCAATCTCCCATAAAAGAGAAAACAAAGAACTAGAAGAGAAGAGAAGAAGAATCATTCAAATTATTTTTGAGAAAACTTAAAGAAGCTTTTGTGCTCTTCTTTTCTCAATTAATTTGGCCACAATAGAGGAGGAGAGTGCTGCCAGTTTTGTGATTATAGCTGATGGAATGAATTAGAGAGGAGTCATGGTTGTTTAGATCAACTTCTATGAGTTTTGGATAGGTTCCAATTCATAAGTGATCACAACCACCTACTAGATTCTCTCTTTTCCAACTAAGACTCTAAGGAGTTAATTATCCCATATGTTGGCTACCATTCTAGGCTGAAATAACCTTAGGGTTTTGGCCATGGGCTCCATTTTGGGCCTCGGACTATTTCGGTCCAACTTTGAACAACCCAATCCTCTCTTTTGGTCCAGTTATTTCTAGGCTTCTTTTAATTAAAAGAATTAATTAAGAACTCAATAACTACCAACTCAATATATGACAAAGCCTTTTGGCTTATTATTTAATTAAATAGCTCAGCTAATTTACTTAATAAATATTCAGGGCTCTATTAATTGAATAATCCTTATTTCTTCTTTATTCCTTTTGTTCTTGTGTTGTTACAATTAAGTCACCTAGCTTTAATGAGCTACTCTAGGGACCAAAGACTAAATTATTCTGGACTACTAAAATAACCAAAACACCCTAGCTATAGAATAGTAGTATTTCTCATTTTAAATATCTTTATTTATCACCATATATAGATATTAACCACCAAAACAATACTATGTAAACAGGTTTTTGCCTTGCAAGTATAATGACTAGAATACCCTCTATGTAACATACATCATTGAGTATTGGTTGATTGTACTAACTCCTTCCTCAATAACGTCAACCATCCTTAAATATCTAGTCCGATAATCTATGTCTCCTTAGGATGTTTCTTGCTTATCTTAGGAAGCTAGAATAAAACAAACATCCAGATTCCCAGGCTTAGATGTTTTCGATTATCCCAAACAATCAAAAGAGGGTGATTCCCATAGAAGTTATTATACAAGTTCGTCTTTACTAAATAATTCCAACTACCTAACATATAAGGATTATTGACCTCATGGCTAGAAGTCTCCCCTATAGCACATCTAAGCAGAAGGAGCTTAGCTACACTAGACCGCCAACTCATCCTTTAACCATAGAGTACTTGTCCACGAAGTAGCTATGATAAACTAAGTTTTTTTTCCTTTATAGTACTCTCTTGAAAATCTCTATCACGGGGTCCAGTTCTATATGCTCCAAGAATACTTGTATAATAGACATGAGATGACCACTCATTGATGTTACGATCATCCATAAAGGACACTATCATACAATGACCTTTAATCCAATGGTATGCTCAACTCCATTGACTGACCAAGAACAATATTACTTGTACTTTAAGCAACAATAATTTACACCTTCCTGTGAAGCACGACCCAATATGTGGATTGTGTACTTAAAGTATGTAGATCTTATGTGTGTACTGCATCCAAACAAACACATAATCATAAAGATTATTTTATATAGTTACACTAAGTATAAAGTTTTACATCAAATAGAAGTATATTTTGGCATAATTTCCAACAAACTCCCACTTATACAACAAAGAATTATCTAGCCCTCAGTTCCCTACCCCTAAAGCATCAAAGTGTTTTTGAACACCTTCTCTGCTCAAAGCTTGGTAAGTAAGTATGCCAGATTCTTTTCTAAAAGGATTTGTTCCAGCATTATTTTATTCTTCTGGATCTCTTTGAAAGGAACATTGAAGTTCAAACTTTCATTTTTCAAGTCTTTTAAGAAAAAATCATGGATAAGAACATAATGAAACCTCGTCAAATCAAAATTCTTCTTAGAATTCCAGGAACTCTTCATTTTCACAAGGTCTAGCAAAAGAAAAAAAAAAGTTCAAGCATACTATCCACATAAGGACCAAGAATCGATTTGAAAATAGATAAATTATCTAATACCAAATTCGAAAGACCTTTCTTCCATGAGGATTCTGACATGAAATCCAAGAACTCATCGAAAAAAGTATAAGATGGATTATTTTCAAAATCCCAAGACTTTCTAAATTTCTCTTAAACATACAAATTTCTTCAAGAACCCTAAGGTAACTGATACAACAAGGTACCACTAAATTCATATTTCATAGAAATAAAAATGATTTCTTATTTGGAACTAACAATCTATCTAGAAAAAAACATCTTTTCAAAGAATTTCAATGAAATTTTTAAATAACAAAGATGTTTCTCAACAAAATTCCTCAAAAGTAGTTCCAAAAAGTCTTTTCTCAAGATGATTTTCACAAAAATTCCATGACAAACATATGTACTTCAAAACCATCTTTCCTCTTGTTTCACAAATTAACAAAAATATACTCCTTGAAATGCAAATGGTAGAATTGGAAACCAAGAATATTTTCAATCAAGAAAGCTTTCAAAACTTTGAATTCAATTAGGAACTTATGGTCATCACAAGGATTTTCAAGTTGAACCTTCACATTCAAGAAATGGTTTTCAAAAGGAGCAATTCCATTAAGGGAAAAACGTTTCAAAGGAGAGTATAAGAACATCTTTCAGCTATCCTCCTTATGGACTTATTGAGAAGATATTCAATCAAAGAACATAAATACCCTTCGACATTCTTAATAAGAAAATTTCCAACAAACGTTTCAAGAAAGTTAGGAATCATGCACCACATAGGTACCCAAGAAGGAAAAGAATCAACAACCATAGAATCAATGTCAAGAATACCATGCCAACACTTACAGTTAAAACAAGATTGTTCAAGTTTAACATCTCTAGTCAACAATTTTTTTCGAAGAGAATTATAGAAAGACAAATATTTAGACAAGTGAACATCAACAATGCATAGATCACAAGTTCGCAATACAGCGCATAAAACTCCTACTATGATCTCATGAAAAGCACAAGAATTTAAGAATAACTTCAACTCCTTAAAATAAAATTCAAGGTAAGAAGGAGATGAGTTTGTAAGAAATCTTATAAAAGATTTTGCTTGGCTTGGAAGCACCACTTTTCCCCCACTATTTTCTTGGTCTTTAACTCCATGGATAGAAACTTCACAAGCTAATGTTCTAAACTCCATGGGATAATTCCTTCCTAGAATGGTCCACGAGGAGAAAAGTTTTTGCAATGGAGTCCTATTATCCAAAAGCAAAAAAGAACATATGTTAGTTTCTTTGAAAAAGAAATCAAAATAATAGCAAGAAATGGAAGGAAAGAGGCTTATTTTTTGAAGGAAAAAAGCTTGTCGTTTTGGAGACATTATATAGCCAAAAATTCCTTCATCCTCCTTGTTTGAAGCTCCAGAATTCTTCTCAAATAAAACAACACTAGAAAAACAATGGTTGGTGTGAGTAGAAGAAAAATCATCCTCAGTCTGAAGTGAGTTCAAGGATTGCTCAAGCACAAGTGGAAACCACACTCCTTATCTTTTAATTCCTCACTAGTGTTTTCAAGTTCTACGCTCTCAATTTTTCTTCCTAAGCTCTAAACCTTTTCATACACTTCAAACATAGTAGTAATGGAGTCAAGGAAGTATGTTTCCTCTTCTAATTTCTCATTTGCCTTTTTCTCTCTCATTTTTGTCAAGATCATTCTCTTCTTCTTTAGAACTCTCATCTCTTTTCACACTCCTCACCTAGAGAAGAAATGGAATCAAAGTAACTTGATTTTTCAACTAAGCATTCTTTTTCTTCCACTCTATATTTTCCTTCTATCTCAATGTTCTCCTCTTTATCAAAGCTCATATCTCTCATGGAATCACAAGAATCCTCTTTAGACATTTCTTTTTCAAAAAGCATTTCCAGACTTAAATTTCGATTTTAGCTTGTGGAAGTTCAATGCCTCTTGAATATTCTTCAACACTTGATGGTTTTTTGATTTGCTCCCTTTTTAAAATCTCATTGTACTTTCTCCCATGGGATCATTCTTCATATTTATCCTCCATATAACATAATCACTTTTTTGCACAAAGGATCACAAAATTCACCAATGGATGTTTCTACTTCTTCATAGTCAAGAATAAAAAATTTACCCCTTAAAACATGCTTCAACGATTCCAAAGATATGATTGGTGTCCTCCCATTTCTCAACCTATTATGTTCATGAATATATTATCACCATCCTAGGAACAATTAAAGGACTCTATCACTAGTTGAACCTTGTCTTCTTCAAATATTCCATAGGAGTAAAACAAGGCTTCAACTCTTCTTATTCTACGTAATTTTCAATTTGTGATAGCTTGGAAACCTTACAACCCTTCTTCCTTTATAATTACTCCTACCCTAAGCATCTCCTCCATGATCATGAGCACCATGAATAGCCTTTTTTTGTATCTTTTATATCCTCCATGGTTACTCTTCCAGCCATACATGCTTATAACATTTGAAACCTAAAAATCAAAGAAACAAGTAAAAGAAAACATGGACCTTACCACTACTTTAGTGTTTACACTCAAGATGATAGCACTCACCCTCGTGTATCACTCACTCTCTTTAGGCGTTTACTACAATATGCTCACCCTCTTGGCTTTTATGTTTCTCACCTTCTAGGGAGTTCTATATAACTTCTAATCCTACCAATTCAACAAAGAAAACTCAACAAGAAGATCTAATGAGAATCCTCAAAACTAGGAAGTCAAAGATTAAGAGGCATTTTATGGAACACTTGGAAGGCAAGAAGTTCAAAGACATTTTCAAGAGCATGAGCCAAAGTAATGATCATCTCTACAAAGAAAACAAGAAAGAAACATAGTGGTTTAACAAGAGAAAGTTTTCAAATAAAAAATCCAAGGCAATTTTAAGCACAAATCAAAGAAAACTTAAAAGTATAAAAACTATCCAAAAAAACAAAGCACAAGAGATAACTTGCACAAATTTTGCAATATATCACAAAAAACTTATCCAAATCACTTCACATTTATTGGAAAAACTTGATAGGACTCATTTGATATGACTTTCAAATATATCTTACAACTGCAAATTTTCTATTTGAGCAACATTTTCCAGATTTAATGTAACTTCATTTTTCTTCCAATTTTTCATCTATTATCAAAATTTCAACAAACGAAAACATAAATAGTCACCTCAAAGAGAGTATCTCCGATACCAAATGATATGAACTCACTTATTGATGTATTTTGAGCTTAAAACTTCCCATGAATCTCTCTCTTGTATAAGAGAATTTTGTAGAAGAATTCCACTCCAGACAACCTTCGCAAGAATACTAAGACCTCCTAAAGATAGAAAAATAATCTTTTCTTTGTGGGAGAACTAACGAGAGCTAAATAACCCCCACCTATTCTCCACCTCAAGGAAGACATTTGTCCAAGCAACAATGGCTAAAGAGCCACCCCTTCTTGCCACTAAGGAATTGAAGATGATCTAAAGAGCTTAAAATTTAATTCAAGAAATATCAATCAAACCCCACTAGTTGATCACTCTTGGTAGAAGAAGATCCTAGGAAACCCTAGGAAACTCTCTCAAAGTTGCTTGCAATTTTTTCATATTTCATTCAATGTTTTAAAATAACCAACATAAAAAGTATTTATAGGTTCCTTGGAGACTGATTCCTTACCTGATAAAGTCTATTTTTTGTACAAATAAATACCTTAAAATTTAATTATTAGCCTATAGAAATATTTTATTTACCAAGCATAATTGTTATATTTAATTTATTTTATTTTGGTGATGAAGGAAAAGAAGCCCATTAACTGACGCAACCTACAAACAAAGAGGACAAAAAGGCCCACGTTCAAGAAGAGTAGCCCACAAACTAGCCCAAGATTGGAATTGGGCTACCACAAAAGAGAGAAAAAAGAAGAAGAAATTGAGGAGGACAAAGAATCACAGTAGAAAGAGGAAAGGTAATTATAATAGGAAGAGGAAAGAAAAAAGAGTCACAAAAGGATTAGAAAAAGAAGCTGTTCTCCTTCTTTAAAAGGAGAGAAGCTGTGGCAGAAAAAAATATATTAGGGCCGAGAGAGAAGGAAACAGAAAAAGAAAAAAAAGGAGAGCAGCTGCAGCAGAAAATTCCAACAAGCAGAAGCTGTAGAATTTCAGCTTCAGTTGAAAGGAAAAGCCATGATTTTCCCAAATAAATTGGTTTCTTCTTTCCTTTTAGCCATGAACTAATTTTATATTTAGAATCTTGATGAAATCCTAGCCATATGACTTTGGTTTATTTTATTTTGGGAGATCTATTATTTTATTTATGTGATTGCATATTTTGGGATGTTCTTGGTTTGATGCAATTAATTCTTTGTAATTGTTCTTGTAGAATAATTATTTGAGTTAATTGATACTTTAATCAATGCTTAATTCTTGTAGTCTTGAGTATGAGTGATATGTAATTTTTGTAAGTATATTGTGGGTTTTAGAATTGAATAGTTAATGCTAATTTTAGATGATTTATGTCATAGAATTGAATAGGTCATGCTAATGGTTAGATGGATTATGTCATACATTTAAGCACAATATATTTCTTTAGTGAATCGAAGCTTGTAGCATAGATCACCACATAAAGGTTTAATCTTTTCTCCTAAATAAAATTAAATCATTGTTATATGGGTTAGTGGTGGATTCAAGGTTCTAAATCTTCTCTTTGGTTAAAACTCTTATTATTTCTAAGTTAGTTATTTTATTTATTAGTTTGAATTAATTTAGGAATAATTTTTAGATAATACAATTTGATTCTTCTTTTTCTAAAATTAATTTAGAGAGATAGTAATTTAAGTAGTTAAGCATTCCTCTGTGGTTCGATACCCTAATACTTCCATATTACATTGATCTTGTGCACTTTCAAGTGTTGGGTTTAAAACTTTGTTCTAAAAATCTTGATCATTACCCTAGCTACTAATCAAGCTTAAAGGGAGTAAATAGGCATTATACACCACTTAATCACAAGTCAATACACTTAAAAACCAAACTATGAAGTCAAAAAAAGCAAAAAACTTCAAATAGAGCATTCAAATAGGATTATTAATCTCCCCATTTTCTCTATCCCCTAGAGCCCTTCCTGTGTAGCTTGCCGTCTGCGATTGAAAGTTTTGGCTTTCTGTCCCGCCCGAATGTTTGGTTTGTTTCTCTTTTGCCCTTTTCGCCCCATTTTTGGCTCTGATTAAGTTGTATTTTCCCTTCTCTCCTTGTTTGTGTGTGGTGCCATGTTTAGGTGTGTTTGTCTCGTCCTTCCCTCTTTTGTTTGTGTCTGTCATGTCCCTCCCCCCTTTCTCTCATCTCCTATTCTAGGTTTGTTCTAATGGTTTTGTTTTTGTTTTCTTTTTCCTTATTTTCTTTTGGGCTTGTGTTGTTTCTCTGTCCTTTAGTTTAGTTATGTCTGACCTAATATTATTCAAAAATGCTATTAATGGCGACTCACTAGATCTTACCATTAATACACGTTCACAAAACAAGAATGACCTGGCTTTGGTTCGTAAGATCCTTCTTGACAAGAGTTTAAACATTATTATCGTGAAGAACATTCTTCTAAGAGCTTGGGAAACTAAACCTCCTATTAAGATTACTAAGTTGGAACAGAACTTGATATGTCTTAATAATACTAAATACGTCTCCTTGGTCTGTGAAAAGAAACATTATGGTGCTCAAAGGATAGCCTGCCAACTCACCTCTTGAAAAAATTGATTTTTCCAATTACAGAATTTTGGTTCTAGATTCATAACTTCCCTCTGGACCGGTTTAACACAGTGAATGTTTTAATAATTGGAAAGTTCATTGGGAGGCTTATAAATAAGATTTTGATCCACGAATGCCCCATGTTCAAAAAGCTAATCTGCATTCGTGTAGAAGTAGAAGTCAAGAATGCTTTAAGGCAGCATTTTTCCTTCCTATGAGTGATAGAATCCCCTGTTGGGTACAGTTCAGGGCTGAGAAATTATTAGATTTCTGTTACTCATGTGGCATGCTAGGCCATACAGAACCAAACTGTGAAGAACCGAATAAGATTGAGTGGGGACCTAGAGAACCAAGCAAGGCTTATGGTCCTTGGATGAAAGTCTCAAGAAACGAGGAACATCTTATTTGACTTACCTAGTTCATCCTAGGATGTTCGGTTATTTGTTCCCAATAGTGAAGAAGGTAATATAGATCAAGAGATGGCCTCCCTTGTCATGGTAAATGCCTCTTTAGACTCAACTTAGTCAACTTGGAGAAATTTGGAGCATAGAACAATAACTGGGAATATATCAGAATTCCGTACTGACTTCCCTGATACACTAAGTTAGGTGATTGACACCAGTGATGGAATTGTATCATATATTATCAACACCTCTTCCTCTTCCCACCTAGAGTTATCGCTTTCCAACCAAATCCCTAATAAAATAATAGCCGACTTCACCCAACCATATATACCCACATCTTCCTCTCAGCCCTATAAATCCACTAGCTTATCATAATATTTAAAGATCCCAAACAGGCCAGCCCAGATCAGCCAAATTTGCCTGGACCCTTTACTTTATAGCCCCAAATACCCTCAGATAAACCATTCCCTCCCACTATTCTTCCAAACCTAGGCCTTAAAAAAATATTGATCACGAATTAGAATGGACCAAAAAAATAGAAACTCTGATTGTTTAGCCCTATCCTCAAAATCTTTCTCTAACCCAAGATACCTTTGACCAACTCTCAAAACTTGAAGAGTATCCCGTTGACATCCCAAAAGATCCGGAGAAGTTCATTCTGACAGAGGAAAGAGTTACGGTCATTCAGAGACGTCTCATCCATGTCAAAGGGTAAGCAAGAAGAGTTCGAAGGAATCCTATTCTCTTGAACCACTGTTCTGCTTCTCATCTTGAGACTGGTCCAAAATTAGAGGATCGCTTTTTACTATGAGCTCCTTCAAGAGCCCAGGACCAGAGTGCTGATTAGCATTTGCTTAAGAAAGTTATGCTTCCTCATGGTTTCCCTATTTCTATCTTTAATATATTTTTTGAGTGTGTATCTTCCTGTATTTTCTTTTTTATGATAAATAGATTGCCTTATGGATTCTAGAAATCCTCCAAAGGAATTCAACAAGGAGATCTTATGTCTCCATCTTTGTTCACCATTGTTTTTTTATGTGCTTTCTCGGTTGATAACGAAAGCTAAAATAGAAGAAACATTGTATGGTTAAAGTCTCTAGAACAAGCCCTGCCATCTCTCACCTCATGTATGCAGATGAGCTTGTGATATTTTGTCGTGCAAATGAACAAGAAGTCGTTGTAGTTGCTGAATGTCTGAACAAGTTCACTATATTGTCTGGATTCCTGGTTAACCAAGCCAAATCGATTATTCATTTTAGCAAAAGTGTCACTCTAGAGGTAAAAGAGAGAGCTCTGAACCTGTTAGGAATGTGTAAATATGATCACGAAGGTAAATAAATGATTAGGATTACCTTCCTATAAAGGATCATCAAAGAAAGTAGCTTTTAATCACATAATACAGAAATTGGCTAATCGTCTTCGAGGAGGGAAACTGAAAGCTCTATCACAAGTGAGTAGAAGTGTACTCATCAAGTCTGTGGCACAATCAATTCCATCTTACATAATGGAATCTTTCCTCATTCCCAATCAATCTCTAATCATATAGATAAGTTGATAAGAGACTTTTGATGGGTTTAGGGTTGAAAGTTACAAGGTCCAGGGCAAGGAAAATAGAAAAGGAAACACAAAGAAACAAGTTTGGAAGAGTTTGAAGCTATAAAAGCCAAAGGAAAGTAGCCCAAGACCTACCACCGACGGTAGGGTTCTGGTCCATAAAGTGATTGAGAATCCGACCTACTATCGCCGATAGGTCTCGGGAAACTGAAGATATTGATCGATTTTAACTCCTTTGACCCATTATTTTGATTGTTAAATTTATTTAGACTTGTAATTAAGTGTCCTAAGTGCCCATCAATTTATCTTAATCAAGATTAGCCATTAGGGTTGGAAGTTAATGATTTGGAACCATATATATATATATATATATGTATGCATTATTGCAGCCATTTTGGAAGAGTTAGACATGAAATGAAATAGAAAGAGTTAAACCTAGGGTTCTTGGGAGTTTCTTCCACTTCCATTGTAAAGTAGGGAAATCTTTTCCATTGTATAATCTAGTTAATCAATTCTTGAATTCAATTCAAGAGTTCCTTGTCTAAATTCCAAATCCTATTTCTTCCTTGACGTGCTAACTTCTATAGTTGGTGTTGCTTGGAAAATTAGGTGTTTCTTGAATGTGTGGAGAATAGGTAAGGCTTCCTTAAGCCTTGTTGATTTTCCCCTAAGTATAAGAAGTTTTCTTTGTTCAAATTTTGCTTCATTTTGTTCTTGGAGTACCAAGTTTCTCACCGCTTATGTTCAAAGGATCCTCTTGTAGAGAGTTGATTCTTGGGAGCAAATTGGATCTCATTCAAGCCTAAGAAGATTCTTACCAGTTGAGTCCTCCCGCTAATATGCGGACGAGTTAGCACACCAGAGGGCATCCATCGATCAACAGGAGGTGATGTTAGCCCGTCTAATATTTGGTTTTGTTTATTTTTAGAGTTCTAATATTTGGTCTTTGCGTTTGTCCTTTTGTGTATCGTCTTCTTTGAGCCAAAGTGTTGCATATCAGTGACGGTAGGCTACCCTACCATTAACAGTAGGTCTTGGAGAATTTTTATTACTTTTGGACAGAAATCTACTGCGGACGGTAGGTCTGACCTAGCGCCAGTGGTAGGTTCCGGCTATAACTAGTTAATGGGTTTTTAGGGCTTTTAAATGTAATTTTTCACTCCTTTTAGGGGATTAATTTAGTTTTTAGGTTTGAGAGAGTGAATTGGGGGCGAACAATAGGCTAAAAGCTCTTACCATTTCCTCTTTGATTAGCGAGATTTCATAAAATTAATAGAAAATTTACTGCTTTAGGAAAAGGTTGAAGACTGTCCAACGAGAAATTTCGAAGTTCTTCGAGTAGATTAAGGGACAAGCTTGCTAACGACTCAAAACTGTAGAATCGATTCTTCTCATCCTAAGCGCTTCTTTATCTTGTTTATTTATGATTTCCTTTATTGAAATGTGTTTAGTGAAGATGTTTAGTGGCAAAATTTGCTTTGTTTAAATGAGGGTTGAACCCTAAATTTTGAAGATATGAATTTTTATTGGATTTCTATAAATTGATGTTTGATTCACTTGGGGTTGTTATTCAATTATGTGATTGTTTCATTTAATTTGCGCAGAATCATTTAATTCATGAAATCGGCTAGAATTGAGGAAGGAAAACCAATTTAGGGCAATTAATTGAATATAGAAGTTAGCAATTAAATAGAGATATTAATTGCACTTTAGGTCTCTTAATCACTTAATCTCAAAGCTTTTATAATCAGTTAGAGAGAGAAGAGATCCTTCTTTAAAGATTAGTAAACAGAGTGGTTCTCGCCTAAAGATAGGGATTACTCGAGTTAGAGTGTGATGATCCAACCTTGATTTCTCAAACATCCGTTTTGTTGTTTTTCCAATTGAAAGTAGTTGAAAAAGTCTAGGAGATTCTATCGTTCAAACTTGTTTCTCATATTTTCGTTTCTCGAACCAAGTAATCCTTACTTTATTAGTTTATTTATTTTCTTACTATTGTTTTAGTTTTAATCAGTTTCATCAAAATTCATTTTTTTTGGGCTAGACCTTAGAAAAACGATTAGTACTTTAACTTTTCCGTTCCTTGAGTTCGAGAACCTGAGAGATTCTCTTTTGCTGCATCGGTAGGTTCACTTACTTGTTGAGTATTTTTAGGGTAGTCCCGTTTTTAAACAACACTAGTCAAGTAAAGTCTAATGTCCATTAACAAGGAAAGCAATCATTCTAAAACTTTTTTGAAAGGTTTATGATAAGCAAAAGATGTGTTAACAAACAAGTTTAGACAATGCCAAGCCAAGGAAAAAGCAAGCACAAGCCACCCAGGATTTACAAGATTTTCAAGAAGGGCATAAAAAAGAACAAGATTTTCATGTAAAGGCAATTCATTAAGAACCTCAATGCTTAAAACCTCTTTAATTGGATGATGAAAATAGAAGCTCAATTTGTCAAGATATTTGCAAATGATGCACAAGAAGTTATTCAAGGATTGAAGATGCAAAATACGAATTATACTCTCAAGAGTTGAAGATAAGAAATTTAAAACTACTTCTCCAAAGAGTAAACTTCTTGTGAATGCCTCAAAGTACTTTTCAAAATCTACATCTTTGAATGGAAAATGATATTCATAGCTCACGGTTCATGGAATCTTTTAAAGTAAAATTAGATAATACAATATTTAGGATTCCACAAAATCAAAACATTTTGATAGTTTACAAAGATCCAAGCAAAAGGTTTATTAGTAAGCAAAGGAGGGAAGCAAGGATCTATATAACTTCCTTTTAGCACATAGAAAGAATCACAAGTATGCCTTAAAACAACATTCTTTAAAATGAAGATGATAAAACAAGAAGCTTTCAAAGTGTTAGTATTGAGGAATTGCTTTTGGAATTTGAGCATGCTCTTTTTGAAAATACAAGGAAAATTAAAACACGTCTTCCAAAAGAATTCGAAAGAAAGGAAAGAGCACTTTGTGCTTCAAGGATTTTACCACATCACACTTGAAACGAGGAAATGTAGTCACAAAGTTTTCAAGTTCACAAAACCTTCTACATCCCTACACAAAAACTATTTTCTTTAAGAACTCTTTAAAAGGTAAGTAATAAAACAAGATACCACTAAAAGCAAGAAAAATAGATAGGACATTCAAGTTCTTGTTAATTTCAAACTAGCAAATCATTTAAGAACACATCTTTCCAAAGAAACTCAATGAAAGAGATAATTTAGTCAAGATGTTTCTCAACAATTTCCTTCATAATTAGTCCAAACACACTATTTTCAAAGGTAGTCTTCAAAAGACCACAAAGATGAAACTTTAACACTTTAAAACTACTTTCCCCTTTGTTTTCACTTTCCCAAAACAAGATGGACTCCTTGAAATGCAAATGAAAGAATTGAAAACCACAATTGTTTGTTCTCAACAAAGTTTTCTTAGAGTTACTGTCCTTAAAAATTCATGTCCATTGCAAGGAAATTCAAAATTTTCATTCACATAGAGCAAAAATTTGTTTAGAAGAGTAAAAGCTTCATGATGCATCACAAAAGTTTAAGGACAGATGACATGTAACCACAATATTCAACAAACTTTTTCTTATACTCATCATGATGATCATCACATAAAGAACAATTAATCCAACTAACACTTTAAGCATCTCCACCCTTACTTGATATAGAAGCATAAGAATTGAAAGCACTAGCAACCATAGATTCTATGAAGAGGTCATCATGAAACAACTTAGCGTCATAACAACATAGCTCATATTTAGTCTCTAATCTCACGAGTGGTTTCTCAAAATGAACACAAGAAGGAAAACACTCAGTCATGCGAGGAATAAGTAAGCATATATGCCCATCAAGAAAGATTACACATGCATTTCCACATAAGCTCACATAAGACAATTGAGATTCTAACAACAACCTAAGCTCCTTATAAGATATTTCATAATATAAAGGAGAAGGGTTAAGAGAAAAGCTCATTGTTGTTTCTTCTTGTAGATTGAAAAGCTCTTTCTCTAAGCTCTTTCCTTTGCTTTCAACTCCTAGCATAACAGAATTCAAATTAGTACCATTGGAGTGGTAACCATTCACTCTAGAATCATATAGAGAAATATCACAAGGATGGCCACATTTGACATCTCCCATCATCAAAGGAGTTTCAAGGAAAATGTGAGATTGAAAACACTTATGAATGCAAGCTATCAAGAAGAAACGATGATGAATAAGAGTTCTCAAATGAGTTTCCAAGTGCAATCTCATGAGACACATTTGCATTCAAGAATAACTTCAATTCCTTAAAGGAAAATTCAATGCTCAAAGATAAGGAGTTAGAAGAAAAGCTTTTTGATGTTTCCTTATGGTTGTGATGGAGCTTTCCTCAAATTCTCTTCCTCTTATCTTGAAAATTTTGCACATAAAAAGAAATAAGAGCAAGGAGAGGGTTAATTTGGTTAGCTAGTAAAAATATCTCCTCACTTAAGTGTGGGTGCAATGGTAGCTCAAGAGAATATGAATTTTTGTAAGGTCCCTCATTCGCATTTTCACTCCCTTTTTTCTCTTTTAGTCTCTCATGCTCTTCAAACAAACTCTCCTTTTCTTTTATTGAGATCTCACTCTCATCTCTCTCAACTTTCTCAAACAAGGAAGAAATAGAATCAAGAAAACAATTTTCTTCACTAATTCTCTCTTTTTCTTCCACTCTTTCTCTTCTCTCATGTCTTTCTTTTTCCTCACCTGTATCATACTTGTCTAGTGTCACTTCTCACACTCTTGTATTTTCTCTATTTTCTCTCTTTTGCACAAAATATCACAAGGTTTTCCCATGGATGCTTTCTTCTCTTTTTATTCACTAGATATATCTCCAACATCCTTTGGTTCATCTTTAAATCTAACTTTCTTTTGAACCAAAGATTTTCTCATTTCATTTTTCCTTGAAAGAGTGGGTGTCACACTTCTTCCCACATTGGCAACATTGTTAACAAGCTCCAATTCACGAAGAAAGGACTTTATCTTCTTTTGTAGGACTCATTCTCATAATATCTAGTTCCTTGTTCATAAAGATGCCAATTTCCATATCTGTCATCCATGTAGGAATTCCTAGAACCTTCGTAGCTCTTATAATCTTCTTTAAAGTCTCTCCCCATACCTTCACTTCTATTCGAATACCCTTGTCTATTTTGGTATTAAGAATCCTCTCATGATATTCTTGATAACCAAGATTTCTATAGTATCCACTCTTTGCATACTCGCACCCTCTTTGGTCCAATCTCTTCTCAGTGTTTCTAAGATTCTTTTCCACACTATTAAGTTGAAGTTGAAGGGACCTCATGGTTTCCTTCAGATCTTGCCAAACCATTTTACTAGGACCTCTTTTTAGGTTTCTTGTAATATCCACTTCTCGATACATCACTTAATATGTAGGATTAGACCTCCAAAACAAAGGTGTGTATAGAGAAGCAAGGACCTCACCACTCTTTTAGTGTATAACTCCAGATGGATTCACTCACACTCTTCAACTTTTATAATAAGAATTTCACCCTCTTGCCTTTTTCAATCCTCACTTTTTAAGGTTTTCTATATAGCTTCTAAATCCACCGAATTACCAAAGCAAATTCAACTAGAAGACCAATAAGAAATTCCAAAAAAGCTAAAAAGACAAAGACGAAGAGGATTTTCATCCAACACTTGATAAGAATAGAGTTTCAAAAAAATAATTTCAAGAGCATAAGTAAAAGAAATGTTCACCTCCACCAAGGAAAAATCAAGGCAACAAAGCGAATGCCCAAGGAAAATGATTCAAATCAAAACAAAGACAATTTGAAAACATAATCAAAGAAATTTTAAGAGTATTAGACCAATTCCAGAAAACAGAGCATGTTTGACACCTTGTACTATTTTTGCAATAATTTCATCATTATAATTCAAAATCAATTGAAACTTGCCCAGGAATGTTTCTCATTCGATGAGGATGAGTTCAGGCACATATTTTGATCAAACCCAATCGTATAACACAAGTTATAAGAGAATTATTCAACAACTTTTCTGCAACCGCGAATTCTGAACACTTTGAAACTTTTGCATCAATTGACCCACCAAAACAAGTCCAAATCGACTCAAATTTGTTGTAAAATAACTACAACTCGGCAATCTTCATATGAAACAAATTTCAATCTATTCATACTTCTTTTGATACACTTTTCATGTCAATGGTTGCACATAAAGTTTTCTGTCCAAAACTTCCAGATTCTCTGACTTGTAAATTTTTCTTTCAATTTTGGCTTTTGTAAATCAAAAGTCAACAAATAAAACCAATAAAAATCACCTCAAAGGAGATGGCTCTGATACCACATGGTATGAACTTATCATGACGTATGATTGAGCTCATTTCTTTCCCAATGATCTTCTCTCTTTACTTGAGGATTTGAGAGGAAACCCTTTTGGCAAACTTGTGATAAGCACCAAAACCTCCAATAGAAAGATTCCAATCTTTCCCTTAGGAAGCAATCAACAAGATTTAACAAACCTCCACCTATTCCCTACCTAAAGAAGACCTGACAACTAATAACATTAGCTAAAGTACTAACACCTCTAGAAGATTAGGAATTTTAAAGAGATGAGACAAAGAGCTCTTGAAAATCCATTCAAGAATCTCTTGCTCAATCAACCAATAAACCACTCAAGTCCGAGGGAAGAAGAAGAAGAAGCTAAAGAAAATCCTAGGAACAAAGCGTTGGTGGCTGCAAATTTCTCATATATTCATATTTCCTTCAATGTTGTCAAATAACAAGACAATGAGAGTATTTATAATGCACTAACTCTCTAAAGAAACCTTATCAACTAAATATTTCCTAAAGGGTCAAACCCAATTAATTACAAGTTTAGGACATGATTAAAATTTCTGATAATTAAAATAAACCGAAACGGGTTATAAAGCAGTCAAAATGGCCCCAAAAAGTTATGCACACGACCTTCTAAATGTTGTTGCAAGTTGAGGCCTACATAGTCCAAACTGGGTCTTGTGTCCTTCACAAACATTGTAGAGCTTCCTCTTAGCTGTTTAATGCATTTTTAATCCTCTCAATTGGTTCTAACTCAAGTTATAACCATTATACGAAATATGTCATCTTAAGAATCGAAGGTAGAAAGTCTGATTTAACACTAGTCATAGGATAACTAAATAGACTAATATAGAAATATACTATTATGGAAACCTCAAGAATTTTTCTACAATATTCATGAAGATCACCTATTCATTTGAAAATTTTAAGATCACCGAAATAGAGCTTTGCGAAACTGGTACACAAATTTCTAATTGCTTCCAAAATTCATTACTTCGATTATTCTTCTTACTCCATCTCTTGGACTTGAATCTTCAAGGAATTCATGCATTTCAATGGTCATATCAAAAAGTATATCATGAAAGAAATGGTCATATCAAAAAGTATATCATGAAACAAAAAAGAAATAAGAGAAGACTAAGGACAACCAAAGTCAATTCTTTAATTAATGAAACTTATGGTGCATTACACTATGTCGGTGTTATTTCACATAATCATGATTTCAGACTACCGTTAGTCAATGAACCCTCCAAGTTATATATTCATTCCTCATTCCACATTCTCTCCTACTAGAAACACATTTATGGTAATTGGTCTCAAGACAATAAACTATACGAGTCAGACCATTCCAAGTTTTTCAAGTCAAAGCTTTCTAGGTTTTTCAAGTCATTCCATTCTAGGTTTTCCGAGTCAAACCTTTTCAAGCCAAAGCTCAACACAAACAAATAGCATCTTAGAGACAGAATTAGTGCAAGCGGACTGTACAATTGAAACAAGAAACCGTGAGGATACCAAGAATATAGATACAAATTCAGTACTTGATAATAATTCAAGTAAACTTATAGAGTTATAGTTTAGCTGTTTAAAACTTAATTTATCAAACAATAAATCTTATTTACTTTACAGATGGCCCAAATGGATGAGATCTAAATAGTGAGCCTATGGAAGCTACTCATGAACGTATGTAACATTTTAATTACAATTTTTAATTAGCTTTACAATTAATCGATAATTTTGTTAAGAGATTATAATTTCTATCATTATTAGGCAAAATTACAGAAGCATGGGATTTTAGTTATCCTGATGAAATTTGTTCTAGGTGAGGAGCGATTTTATGGTACGAAGAAAGAAATACTAAGAACACGACCTAATTTTTCAAAATTTACTATGTGTTGTCATGACGCTCGGGTTAAACTCCCAACACTGAATGAGGCTCCAGAGTGTTTAAACAAGTTATTGGATTATGAAGGTGAAAAAAGGTCAAAAAGTTCAGAGATTATTAGAATATATAATTTAACGTTTGTCTTTTTATCTATGGGAGGCATTGCAAGAATCCAGCCAATTACCGACCCACAAATCGATCGGTAATGGGAAATTACTAACCAGTACGATCAATCGGTAATAGCGTGAGACGGAATAAAAGTTCGGCCGGTAACTGTTACCGACCGAATTTTTCAATACCGACCGATGAATCGGTTGGTAACTTTATTTTTCTGAATTAAAATAATCAATTTAAAATAAGTTACTGGCCAATTTTTAAATCTTACCGATTGATAATTCGGTCGATATATGTAATTCGGTCGGTAACTTAATTTATTCTTACTTTTTAATAACTAGTTATCGACCGATTTTCAGTAGGTGTCGGTCAGTAACTATTTATTTTTTAAAAATTTTTTATGTATAATTATAATAATCCACCTGAAATTAGAAACCGAAAACAGTAACAAACAATATAAAACGAATACAATCAATATATATAATGTAGTCCAATAAGATAATAACAAAAACACTAGAATAGATAATATATAAATATCAAATACAAACTGAAACAAGTCTAGAATACATAATATATAAATATCAAATACAAAATGAAATAAGTAATGAAACGAATACTCTAAGTATGTGAACTACAAAACCATATAATCTATGAAATATATAAGTACCAAAGTACAAAATAGATAAGTAACAAAGTACTACATAGGTGGAGGTGGGCTAGAGGAGAAGGGAGGATCACTCTATGACTGAGATGTTGGATCATCCATTGGAGGGAAAGAAGGGAACAGAGTGGGCACCGAATCCAGCTGCACACTACACTAAGAGGCAAATGAGGTCATGAAGCTGGCGAACTTGTCCTGTTCTGCTGCATGTATCCCCAAAACCTCTTCTCCCTCTTAATGCAGGACTCATGGGCCGTCGCAAAAGATACCGACGGAACCGATGATGAGCTTCTGATGCCTCCCTGTCACTCAATGGTGATGACTGCAGATTGTGAGCCAAAACTAAAGGCCCTTGTTGCTGCCACCGGCCGCCTCAAACATCAACTGCTTATCAGTTGGCATGGGCGAGTCGGTCTCAGTATAAAGGCGTTCCGCGTTTGCCTTTAGCTCCTGATGTTTCACCTACAAGAAAGACATCAATAAGTAATTGTTAAGCAATATACAAAAGAGTAATAAATGATAATATGACATTAAAATAAAACTATTAAATAACTTTACAAAAAATTTATCGGCTTGCATGTTGACCTACTGTCTCTTTTGTTGATGTAGTAGGACATATAATTTTGATTGTGCAAATTCCTCACTCATGTTTTCCTACTTCAAACATTTAAAGGATAAATGAGATTTCAAATATCAAGAAAGTTAAAAAGAACTATAAGTTATAAAAAAATATGGTTGTAAGTTAAGAAAAATATAATAATTAAACTTGGAAACGATGTAATTGACTTATCCACTCAATGATGACCTAGACTCGCCAGTATGCTTGTAGGGTCCCTAGCCACCACGCCCATGTAGACGATTCCTCTATGCCGCCTCTCGCTTCTTCTTGAAAGCCTCTGAGCTCTGTATATCACAGAGACTTGTGTGCTGTGTAGTAGCCATCCAGCCGGGCTGATACCCGTCTGCTCGAACCTCGTACATCAAGTCCTTGCAACGTAATGAGGTTCGTTTCTTCCAAGCGTCCCATATGGCACACTCATGCATCAGGTCCTATAGATACGTTTTCTGCAACAACGCATACTTTGTTAATGAATATAAGCTTACATATTTAAAAGTTCTTGTAATACAGTTATTTTAACACTTACCCCAAACTTTGTATACCACATGCTCTTTATTCTGCCCAAGATCTTCCCAAAACTTGCATGAGCCTCAACAAAGTGTTCCTTGATGATTTCAGTAATCAACTTTGCATAGGCCGAATGCTTGTTGAAGTTGTCTAAATGTTAAAAAAAGGTGACATTTGATTAACTAAATCCAATCAAATCGCAAAACAAAACTTAAGAGTTTAACATTCAAATAGTGGCATTTAAGTTTTGAAAAACATTTGATTGAGTTTCCCTTATAAAATTAACAATTCCTAGGTACAGAAAACAACCACACAGAGCAAGTCAATATATAACAAAGTTTTAAGAGTCCGGGCTCCCCCATAAAGTACTCCAACCAGACAACATCCCATAAACTGGAAAGTCACTAACAGTCCAAAGAAGAGCAGCCCTCATATTAAAGTTCAGTTTCTTCGAAATATCGTACTTGTTAACTCCATGCAACCACAATTGATTCAATTCTTCTATCAATGGTTGCAAGAAAACATCTAACTTATATTTTGGGTTATGAGGGCCCAGAATAATACATGTCAAGAACATCACAGGAGTTTTTAAGCACATCCAAGGAGGCAAGTTGTACGATGCAACAATCACTGGCTAAGAAGAATACTGCTTTCCAGACATCACAAACGATGAGAACTGTCAGTACACAATCAAAGTCTTACATTCCTTACTTCGGATGCAAACTCATGATGAGTACTATCGAAATACTTCCAAGCTTCTCCATTTCTAGGATGACTCATCATATCTGGCTTAGGTACCGATTTGAGTGCCATCTCATATGTTTAGCGTTCTTTAAAAAGCATACAACCTCTATAATCTAGGAGTTAGCGAAAATTAATACATCTTCTTGTATGAATCTCTTTGGACTTCTCCTTATTTTTCTTTCTTCTCATGTAATGTTCATGGTCACAAAACTTACACTAACGTGTTTGGGCGTCATCTTTCCAATACAACATACATCCATTAACACATACATTAATCTTTTAAACGAGCATATTCAAACCTAAAACTAATTTTTTCATCTGGTGCCAATCATCCAACACCTTATTGCTTTCTGGGAGTACATTCTTCAAGAACTGTGCTATTTGATCAAAGCACTTTTCAGACATGTTGTTCTCTCACTTGATGTTCAACAACCTCGCCATCGCTGAAAATTGTGAATAATTTGTACACTCTTATACAACGGTGTATTCACAAATTTTAGTATGTCATAAAACCATTGAGCTGCAAATTAGTGCCTCTTCATAATTGTAGTATGCTGCATTGGGTTCAAAATCTGGACCAGCCGCAGCAAAATACCTTCATAGTAAGTGTTGCTTTCAACATTTCTTATAACACTACCATCCCAAACATTCAGTTGGCAACCCGACGATGGTTCTCATGTGCAGTCCAATTATAATAATCAGGTAAAAACCATGATTTATAAAGATGCAAATTCACATCATCCTCTTAAGATACCTTTTGTCCTTGCATTTTACACATGGACATCGTAACCCGTTAGTTGTACCAAGACCATAATTAAGCTACCAATTTACAAAATGCTTCACACCTAGTTGAAACTCACTACTAATCCCTATAACTCCAGGTACAATTCTCCGATACATACAACTATGATCCTCGTTCATTACTTCACAAAACAAAACACATTCATTTAAAGTTAGAATTCATTACTCATTAATTAAGCCTTACATTTGAAGTGTTTGAATGTGATTTATGAAATATTTAGAGTTTAAGAGTTTGTTGTTTAAGAGTTTAAAGACTCCTATAATCATGTGAATATTACAAATACATCAAAATGTTTTAAAGATTAAGATTTTAAGAGTTTTACGTTTTAAGATTTTAAGATTTCACTTCTAAAAGAAGTAATAGATGTACAAACACTTCTATCGGTTTGAAAAAAGTTCACTTCTAAAAGAAGGAGTAATATATGTCTAATAATATAACTTTTGATTAGATTACTTCTAAAAGAAGAAGTAATAGTTTTTAACTATTATCTAAGATTTTAAATAATTTTGACAGAGTCTACTTTGTAAAATGGATATTTTCCTGCCACAAAAGCCACTCAAAAGGTAACATTTAAGATAATTTAAAAAATTTGAGCTCCCTCGTAAAAAATTTAAATTAAAGAGTTTGGGCTCCCCCATAAATAAGTTAAATTATAAAGTCAGGATTCCCCCATAAGCAATTTAAATTATAAAGTCCGGGTTCCCCTATAAATAATTCAAATATACTTTGGATACTTAAATTCTTTTATAAGCCTTAATAAGTTTATATGACCTTGTAAACCCAAAATAACATGTATTACAAGTTTAGAAAACCTCAACTTTAATCAAAAGGTACCTCTAATATCTAGTAATACTTAGAGTCATAGCTAATCCAAATCAGACCAACAAAATCCCATAACCAAAAACCAAACATCAACACATAGATTTAAGAATACAAGAGAAAGTCATACCTTAGAAACAGCATAAAAGAAGCAGAACTTTGATACTTAACCGTCTAAGGTTTGATGAATAAACTTTCCTTTAAGATTTCAAGAGAGAAAAAATCTTAGAGTGCCTTTAAAATTTTAGAATACATGATGATAATTAATAATTGACTTTAATTAAAGAACCAATTAAGACTTACTAACATATTAACAAAATGAATGAATGATGAAAATAATTTTCACTCTAAATTCACTAAAAGAGTAAAGAACAAGAGCTTGAATCATAGCTTTTGTTAGTAATCAATAATTTTTAGCATTTGATAAAATCCCAAGTCAAAACTTTTAGGCCAAATTACAACCTTATTACTGTCACACTTTACCAGAAAATTGTACAAGAAATAGGAGAAGGTTCTTACTGCAGGCAACATATTACTCCAAAACCAAAGAATGCATAGAGAGCACTAACAAGATTACCACAACTATTAACTATTATCTCTCATGTGAAGAAGTTGACAAAATAAGCAGCAAATTCAAAATATATTATCATTGCAAAATAACAACTTCGTCTATTAAAACACTCTAATACAAGAAAGAACTATGAAGCAGAAAACGATAAGCAGAGCGATAGCATAAAATCAAATTCAAATTGTCTGTTATATAAGCTAATCAACCTAACAACCGAAAAACGAAAGGAACACAGACAATTGAAACAAGAAATCTTACAAGAAGCCAAAGTCTTTAACTTTCCTCTTTTTTCGAGTTGAGATTGTGAGAGTGAGGGTTTATGAATCGTCTGCAAAATAAAAAAAAATTGAAGGAGAGGAGAGAATAGAAGAAACTTAGAGAGAGCGAGAGAGCGAAAGAGAGAGAGAGAGAGAGAGAGAGAGAGAGAGAGAGAGAGAGAGAGAGAGAGAGAGAGAGAGAGAAGATATATATGTGCGGACGTGAACGGACAACAGCAGCGTCTGTCGGTGGTCGCTGAAGGAGATGAGGAGGGGAGGTGAGGGTCACCGGTGGGGATGGATTTCTGGTTAAAAGGGAGGGAGGGTTCGCAAGAGGGAGCAGCTCGTTTGATTAAGGGTTGAGTTTGTCTGAACAGGGATTTTGGGGAATTTTATTTGAAACAAAATTAAAAAAAATTAAAAATCAGTTACCGACCACTGTATCAGTTGGTAACTTGTTCACTCGGATTACCAACCGAATTTGTCAAAATCGGTCAGTAACTTTATCTACTTACTAACTGAATTCTACTCTGTTGGGAATCGGTCCATCTACTTACTGATAGATAAAAATAGCCGCTAATATGAATTTTTCTATTACTGAGGCTCAATTGATAAAAATATAAATACAGATGGCAGTCCATATGTTTTTCGATTGAATAGACAAAATCATCACAAAATTGATTCTCTACTACCTCTTAGTGGACAATGATCTCAGTTTATGCAATTATATATATCTGATATTCCTAATGAGGTAATATGGATCTTCAATTTGATGTGAATTTGGATTCCATCATCACCCTAGGATAACAAGTTGTTATATCCTATACTGAAGCATACCTTGCAAGGTATGCCTAGTTTCAAAACTACGTAGTTTTATCTAATATAGGAGTATGATAAAGAAATAAAACCAAACTCACATATTAGTAATTAAAACACACGCGCCAAGAAATTCAAAGCACAAAGCAATTACATCACCACTAAAAGTCGACATTTTCTAATACAGATTTTAATTAATCGATCGATCAAAAAAATTTATCAAATTCAACATCTCTTACAATTCAATTTTTAGACTTCTTTCAGAGAAATTTTCAATCCGATTCCTCTTCTTCGTTCTCAAGACCTCTGCTCCATATAATTCCGATATGGATGAACCAAATTCTAATCTTCGTCTTCTCACGATAGTACTCATTTTCTTCTTCTTCTTCCTCGTGATATCTGCTGCTGCAAATTTACAGCTGACGCAACCAAATTGCTAAACGAGTTGAATCGAAGCCGCCCTGCAAGAACTAATTCTGTTGAGATTAATTTGGCAAATTATGAGAAGAAGAAAAACATATAAAACTTGAGCATTTGAGGATCACAGTGAAAAAGTAGCCTACTGGTGATTTCCTCCTTTATTCTCTCCCTGTATCTTATCAGTCGTCCAATCAACCTCAAAAGATCGGCATTGTCATCAATTTGTTAAGAAGCCTGCATTTTTAATGTATCTTATCAGTCGTCCAATCAACCTCAAAAGATCGGCATTGTCATCAATTTGTTAAGAAGCCTGCATTTTTAATCAGTGCACTTAGTCTTCGTCTTTTTAGAATTATTTGGAAGATGTATAATTATCTTGAGAAATGCTTAAAATTTAGCTATTTCATTTGCTCAATTTAACAATATAATTATAAATTGATTACAAAATTCACTTAGTTTTAAAAGTAGGCACTCACAGTTATAAAAAGTAGGCATTTTCAATTATAAAAGTAGGCACTCTTAGTTATAAAAGTAAGCACTCCAAGTTATAAAATTAGGCACTCTTAGTCGGGACAGAACCAGGACAAAAAGGTTGGGGGGTTAAAGAACAATAAAAATTTTGCTAGAATTTTGTCTATTTTGTAGATGCATTCCAAGTACAAAACTATTCAAACAATTCCAAATTTACAAATAAAATAGCAAGTTTTGGGGTTGTATTGAAAAAAGCAAAAACAAAAACTGGGGGGGCTTGAAGGTAAAATACCTAAAATTATAAAGTTTTTAAAATTTCTCGGGGGGGTTCGAGCCTATACGAGCCGCCCCTGGTTCCGTCACTACTCTTAGTTATAAAAGTGGACGCCCATAGTTATAAAAGTGGACACTTTTATTTAAAGTATGCACTTGCAATTATAAAAATAGACACACTGGCTTCTAAAAATAGACACTCACGGTTATAAAAATAGGCATTCAATTATAATAGTAGGCGCTCTTAGTTATAAAAGTAGGCACTCACAATTATAAAAGTAGGCACTCCAATTTATAAAAGTAGGCACAGTAGGCACTCCAATTTATAAAAGTAGGCACTCTCATTTATAAAAATAGGCACTCACAGTTATAAAAATGGGCACTTTCAGTTATAAAAGTAGGCATTCATAGTTATAAAGGTAGACACATATGGTAATGTGCCAAGGGGCCTCTCTGAAATCAGTTTGGTAAGCTAGCCAATCTGATTCTCCAAATTATGTATGGAGGCTTCTTGATTCCTCCGAGAAGCTTCTACGCTTTGCATCTTAGCAACCACAGAAGTGTTATACTTGCTGATAAGATCCTCCAAGTTAGACTTCACTTGTGGCGGATTTACCAATGGAGCAATAAAGGGTAGAGATTGAGTGTCCTCCCCCAAGAGAAATTGGAATGATTCCTCCAACCTGGATTATATGTATTCGAGTAAGGGTTGTTCCCTTATCTATTTCCTTGCATATAATCGACCTGCTCCACAGTTGTACCCATGCTATGGCAATCAGGGTTAGGATGTCCACAATTGGAGAAATTATATAATTACACTTGTTGAGTTGTAGGCCGAGAGGACACTAAATTCAGACTACCCATCTTCTTTTCTATCATTTCTGCTAATCTTCATTCTATAGCAGTGACCATAACCACATTATTTACCCCTGTTAGTTTTGCTCGGGACCTCGTACTTCCCCATGTATAATTGTTCATTACAATTTGCTCAATTAGAACCTAATAATGAGGTCAAAGATGTGATGTGGACACTTCTTTAGGAGCTCTTTCCATCTTTCCCACGTTTCATACAAACTTTCCCTATCTGTCTATTGGAATAGAATCTCGTTTTTTAGCTTCGCAGTATGACTAGGGTGAAAATATTTTCCTGGAAACTTCTCTACAAGTATCTGCCATGAAGTGATGGAACCTCCCGCTAAAGACTTTAACCAAGACTTCGCTCTGTCCCTAAGAGTGAATGGTAACAGGTGAAGCCAAATTGCATCATCGGAGATTCCATTTATCTTGAAGGTGTCACATATCTCCAAAATGTTGGTGATATGTGCATTCGGATCCTCTTAAGGCAGCCCATAGAACTTTACATTATTTTGCATCATCTGTATAACATGGGGCTTGATCTCAAAATTGTGTGCCTGGATTGCTGGCCTCGTTATACTCAACTGCACCCTATGATGGATGGCCAAGCATAATTCTCCATGGTTCTTTCTGCCATTGGTGGTGGAGGTGGATTAATAGGAGGGATAGGTGGTGTCTCCTGTTGCTTTTCCTCCATTTTATCCACCAGGATGATCTTGTTTCCAGCCGTTTCAAATATAAGGGCATGGTGGGCACTATGTAGCATACGCTCAATCTCTAGGTCGTAAGCAACTAATTTACCTGTTAAATTTGATGCATATACTAGCTTAATAAAACCTCAAAAGAAAGAGAACAAGAACAAGTAAATCACCAAAGGTAGGATAAAATGCAAAATAATAAAGAGATAATCCACCACTGAAAACATAAATAAAGAAAAAACAAAAGGTAACAAAATCATTAAACAAAAACAAGAAAAAGAAAATGATTAGGACAAAAGAAAAATGGCGTTCTTTAAGTTACTGTCCCCGATAACGGTGCCAAAACTTCTTGTTTTAAAATAGAACTACTGTAAAATTCCCTTACAAGAAAATGCACCTATTAAAGTAGTAAGGAGAAACTCCTGGGTTGTTGAACTCTAGGAATGAAGAATCTAAAATACTAACTATGTTCTTAAGGTCTAATCACTAAAATGGTTTGAAGAGTTTTCTTTAAAACAAAAGAAGCGAAAACAAAATTAAATTAAACTATAAAAAATAAAATGAAGGTTCACTTAAAAATAAATGTGTATGAATGGTTTGAATGACAAAATCCTCCTAACTCTATCTGCTACGTCAACTGGTAAGAATATGAAACTTATGTTGAAAAAAATGATTGGGTCTCACACTAATCTCACCTAATCCCTATCTCTATTTGAAAACCATCCTACCCACTATCCTCAAAGGAAAATTTCTTCTGTTTCTAACCAATTATGAGTGCATTAAAGCTAAGTGATTAATAACCTAAAAGCATAACCACATCTCTACATGATTACCAACTTTTAAAGTTCAATTAGATGCTTTAGGTTAGTGTTCGTTTTTCAATTCCCACAAACCTTGTGATAAATATGACCTCGCAGAAATCACACAAACAATTAATCATAAAAGAACAACAATCTCCACAAAATAAACATATATTTCTTATAATTAAACCCAAAACAAAGCATAAGCATCATTTAAGGTTGGGGTCATCCCTCATTCAAACATAAGAATTTAGCTACGACTCATAACTAAAATAAAATTTAAAACTAGAATTCATTAAATTAAACAAGGTGAAAAAAAGCTTAGGATTGAATTGAAGTTTCACGACTTCGTTCTATCATGAGCTCGTCTCTCAATTTCACCCAATGAGTTGCAAGATGCCTCCTTTGAAAGCCTTCAATCTCCAATCCTTTTATCCTAATATAATGTTTAATTTGAAGAATCTAACTAACTACTATGAGGATTAGAGAAGAATTGGGAGGAGATTTGATTAGTATTTTCGCCCCTAACTTTCTCTCTGAACTCTACACTAAGCATACCCCCAAAAAGGGATGAAAAATTACACTTAAAGAGAGTAAAAAGTACTGAAGTTGCTGCAGTCAGGCAGTAGGTCTTTGTCCAAAATCTTCTTTAAAAGCCTCAGGACCTTCTATCTCTCTTCCTTTTTGTGCCATTAACCTATCGTTTGCAGTAGGGGTAGCATACCATTGATGGTAGGCTGCTGTCCAGAACAGTGTTAGCTTCCATCTTCTCTGTTTTCATTCTATTTTCGCCCATTTTACTTCCATTTTAATTATATTTATCAAATTTCTCTTCAGGAAGAACCTAAGTCAAAAGGAGAGGGAAATGAAGTAAGTTATCTATTTTATATACTAAAAACATGACAAAATGATATAATTAACATATAAAATATAACGTCACTTAAGCACAAATCAAGTTTCATGAATTTCTGCTACCTACATTAGATCCGTCTCTTGTTCCTTCAGTTCCTTACAAGGATGAGGGTAAGGCCCTTTGAGATTTATTGAAAAATTGTTTCTTTCCGGACAACGGACCAAGAAAATCTATGAACTGAAAGGCACTTTTAGGAAATTGTAAGCAACGAAGAGACACTCTTCTTGATTGTTTTGGAAGACACGAAATTATGGGATGAACTGGACACATATGAGAAAATCTCAGAATGCAACAGTTGTAGCGTTGCTGGACAAAATTGCTTGTAGCAGATACAAAACGCTAAAAAGAGGAGGAGAAACTTCACAAGTTTCTACTGGGGTTAGATATTTCCTTTCGCACCATTGTTTCTCAGATTATAAATATGAAACCTTTCCATATGTTGATAAAATGGTTACTTGAAAGAAACGTCACTGTAAAATTATTTGAGACCAAGATTCTGGGTTCGAGGGAATAGCCATTTTGACAAGACCTATGGAGAAATCATCCCTTGTCTATTCAATTTGTAATATATCAGGACATTTAGCCTCTGATTACTTCCAAGTGGTGGGATTTCTAGAATGGAGGGATATAAAGGAAATAAAGCTGATGACAATTCTGGTACTAGAGTGAATCTATCAAACAGATCAAACTGAGGGCATAGAAATAGGGGCACTGGAAGTGGTCCACCGCCAACAACCTATACAGCACAACAATCATCACTAGGTGACAGCGCTCCTCCTCGACTACTTCCATTCTCACAGATGCCATGGACTGGTTCTTCTTCTCCGGCACAAGCATGGTCTTCTCAGGCTGGTCTCCTCAGAAATCCTTGGGGGACTTCATCACCGACTGCTGCTGTACCAGGTGGCAGGGGCGGAACTGCTTGGGGGCTCGGGTGGGCTTGATGAGCCCCCTCAGGAAAAAAAATCTTTAGGAATTTTGATGTTTTTACAATCAAGTCCCCCAGTTTTGTCTTTTTCAATAGAGCCCCACAACTTTGCTGGGCTAAGCTGCTGATTAAAAAAAAAAATTTTTCTTTCTTCGTCTCTCGCACCGCGCCTGAAACCAAAAATCTTCACTCCCTCTCGGCTCTCCCTCTCTCGACTCTCCTTCTTCCCTCCTTCTCTCCCCTCCTAGTCCCCCTTCCTCTTTTCTTCTCGGCGAGTGCGATCGGCAGCCACCAAACTCCAGACAGACGAAGACCGCTCTTCTGAAGTCTGCTCCTTCTTGCTGCTACTGCTGTTGTGCGCTGCCTCCTCTCCCTTCCTATGCTCTTCTTGGCGACCGGCAGCGACGGCGCACGACGTGCTCCTTTGCTGCTCCTTCTTCCTGGTGTTGCTACGGTGCTTGCTGCTGCAGTGCTGCCTGCTGCTTCTGCTTCTGTACTGTACCTGTTCCTGCCTCTGCTATTCTGTCAGGCTTCAGTTGTTCTTCAAATTTGAAGAAAAGGTAAGCTTTTAAATTAATCTATTTTATGAAATTTCTTGAATCCTGCTGCTTTCTGCTGCTAGTTACTTTTGCTGTGATGTTCATATTTTTTTGGTTGTTTCTAGGGTTTTTGTTTTTTTTTTTTTGGTAAAAATATGATTGTTCATTTAATTTATGTTATAATTAATGATTATGTCAATAGTGAAATGTGTTGAATTTATTTGAATATTTATTATATAGATTTTTACTATGGATAAATATTTTGAAAAGTAGAAGGGTTCTAAACCGGTTGAAGAAACATCATCTAAAAAGCCTCGAGTAGGGGTAGAGTATTTGTATGAATGTTATTTGTTTTTATATTGATCTTCTAATCGTTCTAAATTAATTGCAGCTCATATTGGATTTTGTCTTCTGATCGTGCTCATCGGTTATGTCAAGACTCTGATCAAGCTTCTCAGATTTGACAGAGGTATTTATTCGTGAGTGATGAGTAATCATTCCTCGTGGGTGATGAGTGATCACTCCTCATTGGTAATGGACGAGTACCTATTTTTTCTATTTCATTTGTAAATTTAGAATTGTAATGCTTATCCCGTGAGTGATGGGTAATCATTCATCGTGAGTGATGGGTGATCACTCCTTATTGGTAATGGGTGATTACCTATTTTTTTGCTATTTTATTTGTAAATTTGGAATTATTGAATAGTTTTGTACTTGGAATGCATCTTTTATAGACGAAATTCTAAAAAAAATTTTATTATTCTTTAGCCCCCCCAATATTTTTGTCCTAGTTCTGCCACTGCCAGGCGGTACTTGGCCTGCAATAGAAGATTCCATTGGGTTCCTTCAACCAACATTGTTGCAACCAGCCGCATCACTACAAAAAAAAAAAAAAAAGAAAAAGAAAAAAGAGCTATTTAGCGGCCATATGTTTTTCATTTTGCGACGATTTTAAACCTCAGCAGAATGCTTTTGTGGCGGTCTACTAAATGATTGTGGTGGTTTTTTTAAAAACCGCTGCATACACCGTTGCAAAATATAGCGACATTTTTATAATTATTTTGCAACAGTTTGAAACCCCCGCAATAATTCCTTCATTTTTCCAAAAAAAATTATTTGCAGCGGTTCAAAAAACCCCTAAATAATTTCTTCTTTTTTTTAAAAAAAATATTTGCGAGAGTTCTAAACCCCAATAATATTCTTCTTTTTTTTAAAAAAAAATATTAGAAAAAATACAAAACTGAAACTAAATCCAAATGCATCTTTCAATTCAACTTCAGATGTATCGTGACATAAACAACATACAAGTTGAAACAAAAAACCATTTTTCCCAAAAAAAAAAAAAAAACTCTTCTTGCATATATGTGGTGGTGCCAAAAACACCTTCAAAACTACTTCAACATTGCTCATCACCTGTCCTAAAGTAGAGCATCCCACAAATGAAAAGGATGATCACGTGTAGTACTTGCAAAAGCACATGTATCTGAATCTACATACACAATAAAAGTTAAAACTCCATTGAACATCAACATGACTACTATAAATGCACTAATAAAAAACAATGTAATCACTCTTGCGGTTGAATCATTGAATCATTGAATCATTCTCATGATTACCAATTCAGCTAGCACAAGTATTAATTATTTAAAGACAATATGGCAAACTAAAAACACAACATTTAACAAGAATTTACACGAAAAGCAAGCAGAGTAACCTCAATCAAATGAACTCATGGTTACATTAACTCCAATTTACAATATATATAAATATATATATATATATTTACATATACACACATATATATATTGTAAATATACATATATATATATAAATATATAGTCATAGATATATATCTATATACATATCTAAGAATATATATATATATAAAGAATACATGGTCTAATAGGCCTACTGTATTTCTCAAAATGCTACTAGCCTTGGTAATAAAATCAAAGTGACTCAGTCTTATATACATGACAAACTCAATTAAATAACATCCCGAAGTTCTTACTCTATCAGGAAACTGGTGATTACTAAAAATATGTCTGATTTATACTCCCAACATCCATTTTGTTACAAAATAGATAGAGCCAGTGTGGTGTAGAAATAATGGTAGAAGTGCCTATATCGCACAAATCCATCGTTTGGGGATCGACATGCTCTTCTCAAAAGTTTTAAGAATTTTAATGATGCCATATCGCCTACAGTCCAGTCACCAAGTGTTTTATATGTATGCTGTACAAATAGTCACCGTCATCATCACATGAAGTGATAGTTACATTTTCTCATACGACTGTAACTCCTGTAATAAATCTTGTAGTTGACTTGAGTAATGTTGCCTCCCGGGATAATTTCATTCCGGTTAGGACGCGAAAGAATAAAGAGAAGCAGCTTCAAAGTGCGCGGACCTTGTAATCTGCCAAACTAGATGGAAATAGCATAGTTTTATTGATTTGCTTTTAGCTTTCTTTTGTATAGCCTTTTGGCTCAACTTTTTCGACCTTTTTCCTGTTAATAATAATTGAGCTATGCTCTTTAAAAATTAAAAAAAAAAAAAAAAAACTTGCAATACACTCTGGAAAAACAAGATGGCCTTACTATTTAATGGCCTGTCTCTATATGTGGGGATATAAGTATAAGATTACAACTGCACAAATTAATCAGTTTACCCATACTTCTAAATTATAAAGCAAACAACAAGTACTACATGCTAACAAAAGTTGGTTGTAGTATTTGAACAACTTTGTTCAACAAGTGAAGGAATTCTAAATTAACAATGTATTGTTCCAGGTATCTGAAAGGAACTGGTACACTGGTGCAAATAAAAACAGAAGAAGAGTTAGGTATGTTGGAAGAATTTCTATTACATATAGACATTTGGAAAAAGTAACAATAATTCACTTCATTTTATTTAAAGACAGAGGGACTAGAATCATAAAGGTAACAGAATTATTCTTCAACAGTGTGTCTTACCATGGTGCAAAGAATTCGACAATCCATAGGTTTTTGCTTATAGCACCATATCATCAAAATTACGAGAGTTCAGTTCAATAGATGCGCTAGGTTTAGACTTCTCAGTTGATCCTCCAGATGCTTTTCCTTTTAAACGCTCCTTCAACAGTGCCTTAACCTACATACAAGATTATATCTTAGCCAATTGAAAACAAAAAATGCTTCAACAGAAACAACACAATCTTAACCATGGAAACATGATGTAAAAAAAAGTCCACAAAATTCACAGACAAGGTTTTCAAGTGTAAAAGGCCATAAAACTAAAAAATTTTCTATATTAAACCTAAATAATTATCTCACATATATATCTCAGTTTAGACAAGTTATCATCTTTAAGAGGAGGAAAAAGTAGGAATAAACAAAAAGAATGTTTAGTCCATAAGCAGTTTGAGATTTTTCCTAAGGTAAAGAAGCCACTCTATTAAGCAAAGATGAAAGAATTAAATTCAAAATTTGCAAATAGTTTCTCATAATAAATAAAGAGTATCACCTGCTGCAAGGCAATTTCAGCAATTGGTTTGACATCCCTAGTTCCTTGATAGTCCACAGGGGGTTTTCCAAGTACAAAGACCTTAATGGTTGGAAACCCTTTGATACCCTATTCCTGTATGTAAAATTTAAGGCAAAAGTTCAATACAAGTAATTTACAAAAAATTCACACAAAAATGTAAGATTTCCTAGCAATGGAAAAAATAACTTTATGAAACCACAAAAGATCAGTACCCACTATTTTTCAGGTAAAAGGACACTACAAATAGAAAGAAAAAAAAATATAATAAAATATCGTGAATGGAGAAAAGTTCTTTAGGTTTTTCCTTAAGAAAAAAAAACAACAGAAAATTCTCAAATAAAATATGAAAAGATTAAGAATATAGACAGGAACAAGCGTAGCAACTTCAAAGTCATTCTTGCTCCAGTTAATCCAGTATTAAACTAGCTTTTAACATACAAGTCATCGGTTCAGTTTAAATCTTATGTCTTGCTATCTCTTTCTCTCCTACTATTTACCACCATCACCTTAAAACCACATCTGCGTTCAGTTCAGAATGACCAAATTTAAAGCATTATAACCAACAAGACTTATATATATGTATATATATACATACATATATATGTACACACACAAACACGAAATTACATAAAAATAAATTAATAATAATAACATGTAACTTTAGGATAAAGATATGTACCTGTCCACGCCATATCGGACCTGCAACATGACCAGCGTATGATGGGATGAGCTCCGGGTCAACAGGACCTCCCTCTGCCGGGCCTGTCTGCTCCCAATCTAAATCCTTCACTTTCTTCCTCCTTTAAGTTGGAGCTGGAACTTCACGAGCTACGTCGGGTCTTTTGTTATGAGACCATGAAATCTTATTCATGACCGACATAAACCTGTCGGTCAACCCATTCCCTTTTCCGTGACGAGGCCGCCCGTCGGATCCGCTAGTAGGTGCCACAGGCACGGGCTGCTCCTCATGTCCAACATCCTCACCATCATCCTGATCATCATCATCACTATCACTATCATCATCAACTCTCCCATCCGCCTCACCCTCAATATGTAGGGATTGGACCCTGTCATGCTCCTCGCCTAAACCCCTATCACCCTTAAAGCCCCTATCTGTAGAATGCCTCCCTATGTAAGGCTCAGAAGATGAAATACCATAAGCTGTAGCAGTATAACCAAGTGTACTGTATGAAGACTCCTGAGGGGCAGCACCCACCATCTGATAAAAAAAATCTACCCCTATCTGTCTCAACTGACTACTAAACTCCTTTAGAGGCTCTTGGGCTGCAGATCTATATGGTATGTGAGGTCGTATAGTGGGAGCATATAGGTAGGGATCATACACTGTGTTTGGGGGGTGTGAAGGTGGATGTGCAGATCCATATGCCTTATATAGTACAAGAGTGTGAGATAGATGTGACGGGAGGGGAGGACGAGATCTAAAAGATACAGGCGGTGGTTGGGTAGAAGACCCAGGTGCACGCACCTGTATCATAATGAAAACCAGCAGGAAGGTGGTTAAGGGTAGACGGGAGATCGGATGTACTCTATCGCCCCCTCAAACCTTTAGACGAAGGTGTGATTGATAGTGCGCCCTTCAACTCGACCTATCCTGTCAGTGACATGACCAAAATTATCATCTCCTCTACGGCCGCTAGGTCGAACCATCTATTATTTATTCAAACTCTTTAATAGTTGTTTATCATATATTTGAACATTTACTTTAAAATCTACTATTATTTTATTATTTATTATTATCGGGATCTTTTATTTCATTTCTACTATTTCTTTGATACTATTATTATTCATCACTAATATTACTTAGTAATAGTTATTAATTTATATATTATTTGATCTTATCTCCTAAACCCTAAACCTAAGGCCAAAAAATAATAATTTCAAATTAAAATTCAAATAGTTAAGTAATTACAAAACATATTTTCTTATTAAACACATAATTGTAAGCAAACAATTTTAAACTAGTTACATTTACTCTACATAGACAAAATTAATAACATTTGAAATAACATTTATTACTACTTTATTATTGACCTTACCAAGATTTATTATTTCATTTCCTTTATTTTATTTCTTCTCACTAATAATAATTCATTTCATATTGTTCACAAAAACATAATCCATAATCATATTAATAATAAAAATTATAATATAAAATATTTTAAACAAATAGTTACACTCATTCTACATATACAAAATTAAATAACAATTCAGATAAACATTTATGAACAAAAAAATAAAATATATAATAAAAAAAATAATGCAGGCATTTTCGCCCAAACTGGAGAAATTCAATGGTGATTTTCGCCCAGCCTGGAGAAAATCACCTGTGATTTTTGCCCAGCCTGGAGGAAATCACCCCCTATATTTGCCAGCCCAAGAGAAGGTCTGGGTGCATTTTCGCTTGATCGGGAGAAAGTTACTAGCGACTTTCTCCGGCCTGGGTGAAAGTGCATTGTTTTGGCAGAAAAAAAGTCATTCTAAAATTGTAATTTTTTTCAAATTAAAGATATATCTTCATGATCTAAACCGATAAAATTGTAAATAAATGAGAATAGATTGAAGAACTAACTTTTATTTTGAATTTTAACGGTCGGATATTCCAAGATCTGAGATTGAAGTGAAAAGTCCGAAAGAGCGTTTAGGGAATTTTTTTTTAGACAGAGAAAATTTTCAAGTGAAAATGAAATTTTTTGAATTTTTTCGAGTTATCATTGTAGATTCTCGAGTTGTTTTTATTAGCCCCCATTTTTAGAGGAAGAATGAAGGAAAGGAATGGGATAATAAATATAACCAGAAAATCTATAAAGATAGGAAGAAAAAATTCAAAAAGTTTCATTTCTCATAATCAACTTTCTCTCTACCAACAAATTCTCTTGTTTCTCTCTAAAAGTTAAAATTTTAATCTCAAATTCAGGAAGATTCGATCGCTGAAAATAAAAAAAGGTTAATACTTCGATCCATGCTCATTTATTTATAATATAACAGTTTAAAATTTAAAAGATATGCATCGGATTGGAAAAAAAATCTGTCTTTTTTTGTTGAATTCTGCTGTTTTTGGTCAATTATGCCCGAACCGGCAAAAATATTTGGCGTTTTTTGCTCGGTCCGGCGAAAGTTTCTAGAGTTGAGCGCCTGGTCCAGTGAAAATGTCTTGAGTTTACTGCCAGGTGAAATGGAATTTTTTTAAATTTTCGCCAGGCTGGGCGAAATTCGACCCTGTTTTCGCCAGCCTAGGCGAAATTATTATAACCATTTTTTTTAATATTTGTTTATATTATTTAGTTTTGTGTTTATAAATGTTTAACATTATGATTATATTTATTTGTTTATGTTATGTTATTTAATTTAGTGTTTACAAATATTTTATTTCATATTTATTTGACATATTATTTAATTTCATTTATTTAGAATAAATGTAAGTAGTTGTTTAAATGGTTTATTTTATAATTATTTGTTTAATATGATCATGAATTATATTTCCGGGAATAATTTAAGTTTAAATCTGCATTAATTATTTTGTTAGTATAAGTGTTACAATTGTTCCTGTTATATTTTGAATCAATTTATATGTTTAGGTTAATTAAATTTATTTATTAAGTTCATGGTTTAGAAAAGAAATGGTGATGGTAGATTATTGTTTTGGTTAATTTAGTGCATTATGTAGTACATAATAAATTGATATAATAATAGAAATTATTTAATAAAAAAGTATAAAATAATTAATTTTAAAAGATTAATGAATGACTTTAACCAAATAACAATTTATATATTGATATTTAAATAATATTGTGAATAATAATTTAAAATAATTATTGAATTAATAATAATTAATAATACATAAAGAATAATGATAATAATTTAAAGAATAGGAACCACCCCTTTTAAATAGTAATTTTAATAATAAATGATTACACTATTGATGCAATAACTATTATTTCCATTATTAATAAAGAAAAGTAATTAAATAATATAAATTTAATAATAAACTTATTTAAAAATAAATAATAAAATAATAAAATACAAAGCAATTTGAGAAGTAAATATTGATTCAAAATATAAAATATATAGCAGTTTATCCTTTATTAATAATTGTAAATAATAAAGTAATGTAAATGAAATAATAAACTTATTAAAAATAATAAAATAATATAATCATACAATAAATTTAAATAATAAATAATAAAATAATATAAATTACGTAATTAAAAATATATTTTAAATAATAAAAAATTATAAAGAACAAAGTTAATATTGATTCAAAATATAAAAATATACATAGTTTATCTTTTATTAATAATAAAAATAATAAAGTAACATAAATGAAATAATAAACTTATTAAAAAATAATAAAATAATATAATAATACAAAAGAAATAATACAATTATTTAAAAAATAAAGAATAAAAAAATATAAATTACGTAATTAAAAAATATATTTCAAATAATAAAAAATTATAAAGAATGAAGTTAAATAATACAATAAAGACAAATTGTTATATGTACCGTGTAAAAAGATTTAAATAATATAAGATATGAATTAGGCAAATATATGTTAATTATTTATGAATATTTTTGAAAATTTGTTTAGATGGGTCGACTAGGAGCACGTAGAGGAAATGATGATTTAGGTCCTGTGACAGACAGGATCGGTCAAGTTCACGGGCGTACAGTCACTACATCATCTTGTGGTGTAAGAGGTCATCACAGTACATTTGACATCTCGTGTACTCCTGCCCTACTTGGACTTGGGATATATTATTACCTTGATACATCGGGGTCTTCTACCCAACCACCGTATATATCGAGTAGGACTCATCCACATCTCCCATCACACCATCCATACACTCCGATACCATATGTGATATATGGATCTTCTCAACCACCATCTTAGCCACTACATACATCATATGACCCGTATGCACCTGGTTCTTCTGTGCCTCCCTATATGTCCGGTCAGGATCATATATTATATAGAACTAAACATCAAGCACCATAAATTAGGTTAGTGGTCCAGGGGTGCAGTTAGGTGCTTCTTTTTTCGAACAGCTTGTGTTAGGAGTCCCGATCAACTCATCTTATAGCATGGCTGATTATACAACCACTGATTACGGCATTCCCTAATCTTCACCTTGTTTAGGGAGGGATACTAGTGATATAAGGTTAGAGGGTGACAGGGGCCTGTCTGATGAGCATGACATGGTTGGATCCCTCCACATTGGCGGGGAGGATGTTCAGGTTAAGCCTGAGAATGATGATGATGATGGCGACAGTGACAGTGATGAGGACGAGCCTGTAGCTGTGGCCCCTGCGTCGTCATCCGGTGTTAGGCTAGGTCTGGGAAAAGATGAAGGGTTGACCGATAGTTCAGATCAATGATGAGTAAGATCACAGGTCTCAACAAAAAGACTTGAGAAGTCCATTCCTCTTACACAGCCTACACAGAAGAAGAAAGCGAAGCATGTAGGTTTCAGAGTAGACAGGATCAGCTGAGGGAGGTCCACAGAATCCAGAGCTTACCCTTCATACAGCGGACATATTGCTGGTTCTATATGGCGTGAACAGGTAAATTTATGAATTATTTATTGCTCAATTCTGCATTTATTTTTAGTATCATATGATTTAATATTTATATTAATTTATTGTGTTAATATGTATGAGCGAGGTATATTGAAGTCCCAATCGCGCTTTGTGTCACTAAGGGGCTAGACCCCTAGTTTGCCTGAGGTGGCAGAATTTACCAAGGGGACAGGATTCGCCCATTTGAGTTCTTGCATGTCCCAACACCCCAATGCAGCGTTATTGTCTACTTTTGTTGAGAGCTGGCGGCCAGGCACCAACACCTTCCACATGCCCTGAGGAGAGATGACAATTACGTTACATGATGTCAAGTTAATACTGGGCATACCTGCTTATGGTAATGTTGTGGATCTACAGTATTCTCGGGACCAACTAGTTCGGATTGTTCAGAGCGACTTGGGTATCACCTACTCCGAAGGTAGTATAAATGCTCAGGAGTTGGCATACGCTGTAGAGGATCCCGATAGTGGACTTTTCTCGAAGTTTAGGGCAGCATGCTACATCGCTTATTTACTTGGAAGTTCACTCTTCACCGATAAGAGTGGAAACATCGTCCATGCCAAGCTGTGATCGCTTGTGAAGAATGTTCAAGGCAGTGGAGGGTTTGCACGGGGTGCTGCTACACTTGCGTTCTTGTACCGGAATCTAGGTCAGGCCTCGCAGATGATGCGAAGGAGTTGGCTGGGAGTTGGTCACTGCTTGAAGTATTATTGTTTACTATATTCATTTGTTTATTTACTTTGATTATGTTTAATTATGTTTAAATTTACTATAACTAGTCAGTATTTCTTTGGTGCTATTTTTTATGGATCTATTAGGGTTTAGGGTTTACTTATACTTTAAAATAATTCATATGCTCTATATGTGTTTATTGGGCATGGATATACATGTATTTTCCTATGGTTTCTCCAACGGTGAGACCGGGAGTGAAGTCTTTTAAGCCGTATATCTAGCGATATGAAATATTGGGTACGAAATCTGAGCATAAATTATTAGACATCCACCTATGGTTAGATGTGATGACTGCGGATGAGGAACATTGGACTCCATACAAGCCTTCTGAGATACAGGACGTTTGCGTTTCTACTTGGCATGGGATGCTTGCATACTCGAGTATATTGAGCCACATATATCCGATAGAGTTGTCCGACAGTTTAGGTGGCAGCAATGTATTCCAGCACATCCTATTCGACTTTTAGAGGCTCACAGGCCAGCAAATAATAGAATGTACGTCGTCAAGAACACATTTATAGAGGAGTTGTGGCTAGAACCACCATCACATAAGCTTACAGAGACATGGACCAGTATACCTGTTGTACTCTTGAGTCGATGCATAGACGATTACATGCCATGGTTTATCCATCGCACCCATCCCATACAGAATCCTGACACACTTCTACGTGGCTCGGCTGGAGCTAGGCCATCACCTCAGTTGTCCTTGACATGATTGCTCCTTTCATAGACCGTGATAACACTGATGACTCTCCCTACAGAAAGATATGGCATATCATGAAGGACTATTATCTGCATGGTGATTAGATTTCTATATTTTTATGCAGGTATTTGAACATTTCTTTTAGTTTGTGATCTTTATGTAAGGTGGTTTTTTCTATTCGTATTATTATGAGCGAGTGCTTACTTTCCCACGCATTTCATGCGATTATCTATATTTATACTTTTTTTAAGTCAATATAATTATTAAACTTAAAAGAAAAACAAATGTACATGGACTAATTCATTTAAATATTAATGAAATAATAACAATTTTTTAAATAGTTATATATTCCTTTTTAAAATAGTTATACATATATATATATATATATATATGAAAAAAAACACTCTTCCCTAAAAAAACTAATTTGAACATATATTGAAGTATAAGTTTAGATACTTTATACTAACATATTAAAATTACCCCACTATAAATTAATAAAAAAATTAACTAATTCATCATTAATACAATATTAAAATTGATTAAACTATCACAATTCCTTTAAGATAATCCAATTAATATTATAGCTTAAATAATCAATATAAATTTAATATCTAAATCTACACTCAATAGAATGTATACAAACAACTTACTTGTTTGTTTTATACGTTATATCCATTATCAATACATATGGCCATATTCTCACATTTGAATTGATGTTGGGTGTGCAACAACAATATCATTAAGTATGTTGCTATCGTTACAGTTTCTATAGAAGACAGTATAACCCCATTGAGCACTTAAACAAATAACTTCTTCTACTGTGTTTCGCCCCTGCATCCTTTTCTTCTTCATCTTGGCAATGATGTTGTATAATTTCTGTGCACTAATAAATCATATAAATCATATTATTAAACCTTAAACACAAATTTAAAATATTATAATAACCTATTAAAAGTAATGCGGCATACTTCACAGCACAACCCACATTTTTGTTCTTGGAAAAATTGTAACATATTACGTGGTGGCACTTGACTCTTCCTAAATTGCTCGGTCTGTATTAGCTGCTTCTCCATTAGTCCTTAAGCCTGAGCTTGACTGTGATTATAGGCACTTATTACATGGTTGTGCATTCCGTCATGTATGAATAATTGCCAGTTTTCACTCGTGGCCATTTGCTTGCTTTTTAATTTAAAGGGGCAACCACACTTTTTAGTCTCATAAGGACCCCGCCTTTTTATAGGAACTTCCTCTTCTTTATTATCAACTCTCGACTTTGTTCTGATTTATTTGCACCTCTAAGCTCGCAAGCCAATGTAACTATGGTCGACGATCGAATGTTTGTGATCTCAAATACTGAGTAACAATAAAATATGTGTTCACTTTCATCATCTTTCTTTTGCCCAATCCACCAACTCTATTTTTGAATTAAAAATTTGATCTGTTGCAAATAAATGCTCGTGATCCACATATTCTTCCAGTTCAAAAAATTCTTCAAATGTATTTGGATCTATGTCAGCCTATTATGTTAAAACATAACACGAAACAAATTAATATAAATCTTACATTAATTGAAAAAATTATAAAAAGTATAAAAATAATATTTAACATTTAAAAAAAATTTTAAAAAAATGCGACTGGACTGAGTTTTGCCTAGATGGGCGAAATTCTCTAATGAATTTTGCCGACCTGGGTGAATTTATATCAACAATTTTGCCAGGTTGGGCGAAACTCATTGGAGAATTTCTCCTATCTAGGCGAAACTCAGTCCAGTCGAGAAAAAATTTGGGAGTTTTCTTACTTCAAAATTGATATTTTGTTACAAAAAATCTTCAAAATGACCCATATCTACCTTCAAATTATGTTGAATGTGAAAGATTTTAGTTTGAGGTTAGAGAGAAGTTAGAGAAAAGTTGGTAAGAGAGAGAAAGTTGATAGTGAGAAATGAATTTTTTCGAACTATCCTTATAGATTCCCGAGTTATATTTATTATCTCTCGAAAAAAATTATATTGCCCTAGCTAAAATTTAGAAAAGAAAATATTTTTTTAGTTTTCCCCTCATATTCTTCCAAAAAAATATTAAAATTACAAGACAAATATAGTGGGGGTTCAAACCGCCACAAAATAAGACAACTGGCGCTGTTTACGTTTTATTTGGTGATCTAGCGGCAGTTATTAAAACTATCACAAAAACACGACTGACGAATAAGCTTTTTGTAGAGTCTCTCAGTCGTAGCAAGCCCGATTTTCATAGTGGGCTGCAGCTGCTATCCCATTTCCTCTACCCCCTCCAACAGTGGTCGAGTAAATGTGATGTTTGACAATTTATCTTGTATGACCACTTGGTTTTAGATTCCAGTGCTTCTTGTCACATGACTGGACAACGTAATTATTTGGTTAATGTTCACCCTATATCTCTTTGTTACATTGGTTTGCTAAATGGTCCTCAAACTCATCATATGTATGGTGTGTGTTTTTCTAAATTCTTTTGTGTATACAGGACCATAGTTCGAGGATGGAAATTAGAGTGTTGGAGAAGTTGGGATGCACTCACATGAAAGATCTGGGTCCGTTAAAATATTTTTTGGGAATCAAAGTTGCTTGGACTAATCAAGGCATATATCTCTATCAGCGTAAATATGTTTTTGATATTCTCACTGATGCAGGCATGTTGGGTTCTAAACCTTCCTTGTTCCCTATATGGAACAAAATCATCAACTTAGAAAAGCAAAATGATCTCTTCTTATTCATCCAGTCTCATATAGATGCCTTGCGGCCTATTTGATTTATCTTAGTATCACGCAGCCCAATTTGGCCTACTCTGTATAAGTACTTTCTTAGTTTATACATAAATCTCATCAGAGCACTAAGATGCTGCTCTTCATGTTCTCATATATCTTAAAAATACATCGGGACATGAATTATTTCTTCGTGATGATTTTGATCTTCAACTCCATACTTTTTGTGACTCTGATGAGGTGAGTTGTCCTATTACTTGATGTTCCCTCACTCATTTCCTGGAATCTAAGAAACAACATACGGTCCTATTACTTGATGTTGCCTCACTCATTTCCTGGAATCTAAGAAACAACATACGGTGTACCGCTCTTCTACTAAGGCAAAATATCGATCCATGGATGTTACATGCTGCGAACTAAAATAGATGTGTTATCTGCTGATCTTATACACTGCTATTCTGCGATAATCAGGCTGCATTTCACATTTCCTCCAATGTTGTGTTTCATGAATGCACCAAACACATTGAGATCAACTGTCATTTTGTCCGAGATGAGCTTCTAGCAAATTGCATTCATCCTACCAATATTTCTACATATGCTCAACCTATGACATTTTTACCAAGGACTTAGGACAATCTCAGTTTCATCTCCTTTTAGGCAAGCTGGGCTTTTTCAATTTGCATGCTCTAACAGTAGAAGGGCTTTGAGAAGGAAAGTGTATTATCTTGTATTATTGAGTTTTTTTCGGGAGAAAATGGGATCTTGTATATATTAATATGAACAAAAGCTAAGACTAGCCAAATTTACAACTGCAAGGCTTGGACCTGATCTAAGGTCCTTCTTTTGATTAATCTAACTAATCCCTCAGTGGACAAAAAGCTATAGAATGGATCAAACACAAAAGAGTTTCTCCTAGTCCAGATAGCCCGACTGCTTCACAAAAGATATATTTCTACTCGTCATTCTAACTGTCCCTGCGCCATCTATTACGTAGGTTCAGATCAACCCAAGAAGAACAGCCAATAAAGGAGTAGAACTCCTCCAGCATATTTGGAGGGACCAAGAATTCCCAAAATTCCTTTGTTCTTACACAGTCTCTGACGGCGTGCACTGACGGCGTGCATTATTCAGTTACCTAGTCATTTTAGACTTACCTTTTGTATTTATCTAGTGCATAGCTGTAGGGATCTTAATAGACTAGAATACTGTAATTAGTCTTTTGATTAGGGTGTCTAATTGTATATATATTCTATTTTGCAATCATAATACAAGCAAGCATTGGAGCTTACTCTATGCATCGATCTTTTATCTTTTATCCGAAGCATCAAAATTAAATCATTAATGATTATTTTGTTTGAAAGATGTAAATGCTATGGCTCTTATGTATTAAATACTAAAGTTATATAAGTAACATCCGATCGGTTGAAATGCTCTTTACTGAAGCGAAGGACTCTTTAGAGTCAAGTATTAATTGAATATTTAATCACATAATGAGCCAAAGATGTATGTGCCTTTAAGTTATTTATATGAATTTTAATTTATAAGTTGTTAACTAATTTTAGAAATGAACGGAAGGTTACTATTTTGGATTTAAAAAAAATGATGTTTTGGTGGATTAAACTATAGTGACGGTAGGCTTTTTTTCTCCAGGTGGTGAAAATTAAATTTGGTAGCCTCATCTCATCCATTAATTGCTTATTTTTTTTTGTACTTATTTTTGTATATTTGGTATTTGTGAACACATAGAAATATGTACGACACACATAGAAATACGCGTGTTAATCATTTAGAGTATACATATGTCAATCATCATTGGATGGATTTATTTCTCCACCTGGAGAAAAAACTTACAACTAAAACAATGTTAGAACAATTGTTTATTCAAAGTATTGTAACATAATACTATTAGAACAGTATCAAAGTATAAATTAGTAAAATAAATCAGTAAAAGAAAGGAAATAGAAATTGAAATCCGAGTCTTGAAATCACTTCAGTTTCCTTAAAATAAATTCACTCTCCCTCTACGAACAGGACTTAGAGGTTTGTTAGAACATCTATTCCCCAGGATAAAATGGGATTGAGAAACTTGCTTTGCACTTTTAGCTATTTCCCCTATGAACTCGAACAAATAAACCGCCGATGAGCATAAAAGAACAATACAGAAGTTTATGCAAAAAAACAGAAGAGAAGAGGCGAGGATTTCAAAAAAGCTAGTTTACAGAAACTATTTGGAAAGAGCTCTATTCATATGCTCTAGAAGGTGCCCGAATTAAAGATGACCAATGAAGATAATTTCTTCAGTTTCACCATTTAATACACTTAATTAGGATTATTATAGCCTTTTAAATCAACTATTTGAATATCACAAGACTGTTACAACAAGAGCTTAAATTCAACCATTGAATCCTGCCATCCAGTGGTTACAAAAATAATTAAATTCGGTCCATTCAATAGATATAGAATTAAAAATCAGTAGTTACAAAAAAAAAAGTTAGCAAAATTTGGGTCAGACAAAATCCACATTTTTTGTCTGCGCGCAGATCGCACCCACACACAAGTCAAGCTTTTTAAGCCTGGAATTTACTTTTTGAATTGGAGTTGATGGCGTTAGTTTTCTTGATGCGTGTGCAGCTTGCACTGAAAAAATTATTTTTTTTTCTTTTAGAGAAATGGAAAAGGCATTTTCAATTCCCTTGATTAGAGTGCTATTAGATTAGATTTTATTTTCAAAACTTATTTATTTTTTTTGCATTGAACCAGACATCCACCTCACTCTTTTTCTCATATTAAATTTACTTTAACAAAAATAAGAAAAAATATTAACTTTCTTCCTTTTCATTTCTAGTCTAGAGTAACGCTTAAATGAGGAAATTTTTACTATCTAAGCCTATCATGGCCCTTTGGCAAGTTTTTCTTTCAATATTCAATTGTAAAATGGTTTTTACTAAACCAGAGCTTATTTGAAGCTCATGATTTTGAGAAAAAGAAATGAGATTTTAATCTTAGGACCCTTTGATTCAAAAAGCATGTTCCAAGATTTTATTTTTTTCAAAGTGTGTCTAATAATGGAAGGAGTTTATTACTTATTGAGTTAGAAGCTCATTCACTTTTCCTATATTGCAGATGATTCAGGAGATTGGGAAGAAGTCTTTTTTTAGTAATAGAATAGTTATTATTTTCGTTGTATAGCTTTTTTTTGTTAAATAGTTGCTATGACTTTTATATTAAAGTATTAATGTTTAGTTTCAAGTTGTAATGGATTGATCATTGTAAGGGATGTTTGATATTTAATGTTAGATTTTATTTTATGATTACAACTTTAAGAACTTTAGTTTATGTATTTAGGATGGTTTTATGTATATTTTAGTACACTCTTTTATGTACTTTTTCTTTAATACTATTTTTTTTTAGGATTTATGTTTGAAAGTTTAGAGTTAATTTTTACTATATATATGATTTAAATTAATAAAATACTATAAAAAAGTGTACTAGAGAGTTTTCTAAAAGATATATCAAATGATTTGATCATTTATGATATATAAGAGACCATGTGTAATAAATAAATCTATTTACACGAGCGTGACATCATCTCTCAATCTCTTCTTCTTCTTCTTTGGTAATTCCCTTTTTCTTAGGAGGGCAATAAATGCAACTCGGAAATCTATAAGGATAACTCAAAAAAATTAAAAAATTTTCATTTTTTTCCTAAAAATTTTCTCTCTAAAAAAAATTCTCAAAACTCTCTATAGGACTCTTCACTTTAATCTCAGATTTTGGAAGATCCCACCGTCCAAATTCAGAAAAAAAAAAAAAAATTAGTTCTTCAATTTATACTCATTTATTTATAATTTTATCGGTTTAGATCATGAAAATATGCTTTAAATTCGGAAAAAAAATCGTACTTTTAGATTGATTTTTTCCCAAAAAATATTCACTTTCGCTATCTTGGGCGAAAGTCCTAGTGATTTTCGCCCGGTCAAGCGAAAGTCACAAGACACTTTCGCCAGACCTAGCGATCATGGACGTGAACTATCGCTAGGCTAGGCAAAAATGCATGGTGATTTTCGGTAGCCTGGGCGAAAGTCACCTGCAGCTAACTTTTTTTAATATTTGTTCATTTATTTTACTCTTTTGTCCATAACTATTAATAGTGAGAAAGGAAAAAAATAAAAGATATAAAATAATAAATCCAGTTAATAATTAATAATAAACTAATAATAAATGTTATTTCAAATGTTATTTAATTTTGTATATGAAGAATAAATGTTACATGTTTGAAATTATTTTCTTATATTTATGTTTTTAATATGAGAATGTGTTATGTAATTGCTCAACTATTTGAAGGTTAATTTGAATTGATTGTTATTCTTGGCCTTAGATTTTAGGGTTTAGGTAAAATAGTATGTAAATTAATAACTATTACTAAGTAATATTAGTGATGAAATAAAAAAAATTAATAGTAGTAGAAATTAAATGGTAGTAAATAGTACGAAATAAAATAAAATAGTAGAAATTGAATAACATTATCCCAATAAGAATAAATAATAAAATATTAATACAGGAAAATTAAATGTTCTAATGTATAAAAATATTTATTAATGTGTTTAAATAAATAATAGATGGTTTGACCAAGCGGTCGTAAAGGAGATGATGATCTTGGTCCTATCACGGACAGGACATGTTGAGTTCAGGCCCACACTGTCATAGCTTCGTCTAGAGGTGTGAGGGGGCGACATAGTACATCGGAATTCTCGTATACTCCTATCCCTCTTCCTGCTGGTTTACATTATGATACAAGTGTACCCGGGTCTTCTACCCAACCATCGCCTGTACCTTTTAGATCTCAACCTCACATCTCATCACATCTGTCTCACACTCCTGTACCATATGAGGCATGCGGATCTGTACATCCACATTCACAGCCGCCATCCGTAGTGTATGATCCCTATATAGCAGCTCCTACTGTACGTCCTCATATACCATACAGATCTTCAGCTCAGGAGCCTTTGACTAGTTTATTGGTCCAACGAGACAGTTAGGGGTAGATTTTTTTGAGCAGATGGTTGGCATCGTCCAGCCCGACTCTTCATATAGCACACATGTTTATATTGCCGGAGATTACGACGTTTCATCTTCTGAGCCTTTCATGGGGAGGCAGTCCGCAAATTTGAGGTTTGATGGTGATACGCGTTTAGGCGAGGAGCCTGACAGAGTCCGATCCCTGCATATTGGGGGAGAGGAGGATGAGAGAGTTGATGATGATGGCGATGTAGATGATGATGATGGTGAGAATGCTGGAGACGAGGAGCAGCCTGTGCCTTTGGCACTTGTGGCACCAGCTAGTGGATCCGATGGGCGGCTTCGTCATGTGAAAGGGAAAGGGTTGACCGGCAGTTTTATGTCAGTCATGGGTAAGATTTCAGGGTCTCGTAACAAAAGACCCGATAAGGCTCGTGATGTTCCGGCTCCTACACAGAGGAAGAGAATGAAGGCTTTAGATTGGGAGTAGAGAGGCCCAGCAGAGGGAGGTCCTGTTGACCCGGAGCTCATCCCATCACACGATGAGCATGTGGCAAGCTCAATATGGGGCGGACAGATACTTATCTTTATCCTCACGTCTATATGTTATTTTTTTGTATGTAATTTCTCAACTATTTATATTATATGTATATTTTTGGTATGATTTATTATGTAACTAACGTTAATAAAAAATTGATTTGTTTAATTTTCAGGATTGTGGTTTATTACAGTGCCAATCACGCTACATGGTACTTACAGGGTGGAGCCTTACTGATGCAGAGATTGTTTCATTGGCGACCAGAACAGGTCTAATGCATTTGCGGTCGTGCATGTTCTAGCACCCCAATTCGACATTATTATCGGTATTTATTGAGCGGTGGCAGCCGGACATGAACAGCTTCCACATGCGATGGGTTGAGATGACGGTTACACTACATGACATGAAGCTGATACTCGGGGCCCCAGCATATGGTTGGACAGTTGATCTACATTTATCACAGGATCAGTTGGTAGCTATTATCCAAGGTGATCTTGGTTTAGAGTTCACTGGTTGAGGGATAAAGAGTAAAGAGTTGTTTGATGTTGCCACTAGCTCACGGAGTATATTGTCCAGGAGTGACAGAGTTGTATGTTACATACAGCATTTGCTGGGTAGCTCCTTGTTCACTGATAAGAGTGGCAACATAGTTCCTTCCACACTTTGGCCACTGGTGAAGGATGTGAGATCTTCTAGGAAGTTTACTTGGAGTGCTGCAACGTTGCATATCTGTACAGGAATCTTGGTGCTTCCTCACGCGTAGATGCAAAGGAGTTGACAGGATGCTGGTCACTACTTGCGATATTATTTATGTCTAATTTTTATCTGTTAATTACATTTATATATTTTAATTATATATTTATTAATTATATTTATATATTTATTATGATTTATATTGCATATTATTTATGTTCATAAAATTTATGTTTATTTATAATCTCATTAATATTTATGTAAGTATTTATTTGTTGTATTAAGCATGGATTTACATATACTTTCCCATGTTTGCACCTACGGTTAGACCGGGCACTCAGTCTTGCAAACCCAACCAGTGCTCATAAGGCGCCGGATCCTCATCCCAGCAGGTCTTCCTTATCAGCTCATACACACGTTCCACAACAATGACACATACATATTCATATGATGGTACAAATCATAGGACATTCTTCTACAAATTTCAGGCTATTGGTTTTCATCCCTGAATAGCAAATTGGCTACTATCCTAAACCCACAATTACCATCACCTACTACATTCTTCCAGTTTTGAATGAACTCATACACGAACCCAAAAAATGCATCACTGAACGGGAATGGCGTTTAAGGGGCATCCGAATTTACAACAGAAGATAAACTGCTTTGTCCATTGTTATGTCCTCTGCCCCTACCCCTACCGGAACGGGGAGGTCTACCTCTTCCATGTGGACTAGGACCAGACCCTGAACCAGAACTGCTTCCTGAACCAGATCTCAAACTACTTGACTTTTCTATCTTCCTATGTGCGATGGACACGTATTCCCAGTAAGACTTATCTCTTTTGGTTGAATTCGTCTTCCATCGTCTCTTCGTGGCTCCGGTTTCCGGAGGGAGGAGGGGAGGGGAGTTGTCAATGGAGCACAGGGATCGCGGGGCAACACCGGACTTATAACACCTTTGATGAGATAACGCACTTCCTTTACTTTCAATATTGGACCCATGCTTATTTCGGTCTCATCAATTTCATTTATTAATTTGTGCCACGAGCCATTTACGAATAGTTGTGCAACCTTTTCGTGTTTAATGAGCTCTGTTAATTTTGCCAACACATTCTGATTGATGTACTTTCTACATAACATATGATATGCGTTTTTGAACACGTCATCAATCACAGGCATGAGTCTGTTTTCCCATATCAGTAATAACAACGATTGGCTCACCATCATTAAGAATTGAACCGTTCTCAGATGAGACAGCAGATGAAACATATATGTGCTTGATTTGTTGAAGTACCCATCTCTATATAGTAGCCTGTTCATTGCACATAAAAGCGGTTCCCACTGTGAAGTTCTTTCCGGTCGGGGTCATTCCTACAGCTTCCAATAGTGGCATGTTGTACCTAAATTATATTCATAAAGGGGAAAATTTATGATTACAATAGAAACTGTTTTAAACGATAGTTAAAACATTTTTCACTATTTAAAAAATGATTAAAAAGCAATATACATTTAAATTAATAAAGAGATTTAATAATAGAATGATCTACTAGAGAACTTACTTGTTCGTTTCATACGTGGTATCCATTATTAGTACATATGGCCACGTTCTAATCATTGCAATTGATGTTGGATGTGCAACGACAATATCACTAAGTAGATTGCTCTCCTCATGGTTTCTATATAAGACCGTGTAACCCCGTTCTGCACTTAAGGAAAGAACTTCCTCTACCGTGTTTCGTCCCTTCATCCTGTTCTTCTTAATTTTCGCAACAACATTGTATATTTTTTGTGCACTACATATATCATAAAATTCGTTATATTAACCGAATAAACACAAATTTAAAATATTTTAATAAACTATTAAAAATAATTCCCTTAACATACCTAACTGCACAACTAACGTTTTGTTCACAGAAAAATCATAGGATATTAAGAGGCGGCACATGACTCTTCCTGAACTGCTCATTCTGTTGCAACTGCTCCTCCGTAAGTTTGGCAGCTTGAGCATGACCATGATTGTAAACAGCTATTTTATAGTTGTGCCTCCCGTTGTGTACGAATAATTGCCAATTCTCACTTGTAGCCATTTGCTCTCCCTTTAATTTAAATGGACACCTACTTTTTTGGTCCCGTAAGGTCCCTCGCATTTTGATTGGAACTTCTTCTTCTTTATCGTCAACTATTGGTTTCATCTTTTTTTCGAACTGCACCTCCGCTCTCATAAGCCAATGTAACATATGGTCGACGGTAAGATGTTCTTGATTTCTAATACCGATTAACGATCAAATATGTATTAGCTTTCATCGCAGTTTGTTTTGCCCAGTCCACCAACTCATCTTTCAAATTAAAAATTTGGTCTCTTGTGAATAAATGTCCATGATCAATATATTCTTTCGGTTCTAAAATTTCTTTAAACGTACTTGGATCTTCATTACCCTGTTAATGTAAAACAAAAATATTAGCAATGTATTAGATCAAAAAAAAAATATATTAGCAATGTAAAAAAAAATTAAAAAAAATTCTGAAGATCCTAAACCGAAAGAAAAAAATTTTTAAAAAAAATTTGGAGCACTTTCGCCCAGACAGGGGACAAGTCCAAGTAACTTTCGTCAATCTGGATGAAGATGTTTGTGCAGTTTTTCCTAGATGGGCGAAAGTTGCTTGGATTTTCGCCCGTCTGGGTGAAAGTGCTCCAGAATCTGGAAAAAAAAAATTTAATCGATTTTCTTACCTCAAAACCAACATTTTCTTGCAAACAATCTTCAAAGAAATCCATATATTCTTATAAATTTGGTTTAATGTTGAAAGTTAGTGTTTTTTAAAGAGAGGTTAGAGAGAAAATTTGTAGAGAGAGAAAATTTGTAAAGCAAGAAAGTGAAATGTTTAAAATGAAATTTTTTCAAGTTATATTTGTAAATTTTCAAATTGTATTTTTTGACCCCTTTTCTTATTCGTCTTTTGACTTTCTGGTCATGGATTCACTTTTGGATGTTCAAATTGTAATAATTACACAGCAAGAGATTGTTAAAGGATTTCAAGTTTAATTTTTGGATAATGGTTACTTCAATCTTTTTCCATGGAGAAAAGGAAATTCTTTCAATTCACAAAATATCAGAGAGTAGCAGCAACCTTCTAATGCTTACTATTCAATTCTCAGCGCCAGTTTCCACAGAGAAACCTGTCATGGCTTCCAAGAAAGCAGCAGCCATCGCTGCTCGGAGCATCGGAAGGCAGATGCTTCTTTCACTTAATTAATTAGATTTACTTTTCACAGTTTTCTTAGGGTTTTTTTTTTGTTTGCTTTTTGTTTATGGGTTCTTCAATCTAGTATCATTGCTACCAATTCATATGATATTTCTTCTTAATTGATGTAATTAAGGGATCTGAAATGAAATTTTCTACTGATTTTAGTGGAAGGATTAACTTGAATTCCTTGGAGTAGAAAGTGGGCGCGGTACCATGGTAGGGAAAAAAGCGAAAATTGTACAAGTGTGTTTTTATTTTGAAAAAAAAAATGAATGATTAAAGAATACTTAAGTGGTAATAAGGAGAATATAAATACGTTGCCTTGGATTTAAAATTGGAACTCTGAATTTATTAGTTACCTTTTAATTTTATCTTGAATTAGTTTTTCTATTATTTTGAGTTAAATTATCTTTATAAGATATGAACTACCACAATTTCTCGGAAAAGCAAAAAGAAACCAGATTTATTTGTAGAATGTAAATTAAAACTGTTTTACACTCATCAATTCTTTTAGGCAGAAAAAGAATTTACTCGAAACTTCAAAAGATTATACTTTACGTTAAATCACAACTTATAAAATATATTTTGGCATTGGCTTAAATTAATTATTCACGGATGGACATTGGAAATCAATCATATAATTCTCAGACATTTCGGACTTTGCCCCTAATTTTTTGAAGGATGTCATTTTTCAATGAACACCATTTTTTTTTTTAAAGTTTTTTTCTTGTCCATCTTATTATTATTTTATGTGATAAAATTTTCTTGTTATTATTAATTTCAAGAACATGGGTATAGTACGGCCATCACTTTAACATTAAACTTGAATTGGAGGTAGATATAGATCATTATGAAGAATTTGTAGAAGAAAATATCAATTTAGATGTAAGAAAAGTTGAACTTTTTTTCAAAACTAGGCTCGGATCGCCCGGACGGATGACCCGAACATGGGCGGATCTCCCAGATGGGCGACCAGTACACATCCGGGTCGCTGGTTCGGGCGATCGGCTCACGTCCTGGTCGCCGGCCCCGAAACGCGTCCGGATCACTTTTTCGACAATGCCGTTGCGTTTATCTTTACGAGAACCATCAAAACGAGTGGTCATACGCATGAAACGGACATCTGATCGCAGAGTTATTTATGTTTCAAGTTTTCCAAATACCTACAAAATTTCTTCCTTCCTTAAAAAAATAAAAAAACTCGGATCGCCCGGACCGGCGACCCGGATGTGTACTGGTCGCCCATCTGGGCGATCCGCCCATGCTCGGGTCGCCCATCCGGGCGATCCGAGCCTAGTTTTGAAAAAAAGAATTTTTTAACTTTTCTTACATCTAAGTTGATATTTTCTTCTACAAATTTTTCATAATGATCTATATCTATCTCCAATTCAAGTTCAATGTTAAAGATTTTAGTTTTAGAATGGAGAAGGAGTATAGAAAAATTAGAGAGAAACTGTGCAGAGAGAGAAAGATGAGGAAAAATAATAATTTTTTTCGCTATACATTCATATTCCCGAATTAGATTTATCGACTCTTATAGTGTATATCTTCAAACAATGTTGAACAATTTTTCGTAATGCATGTTTAGAATTACGAAATTCGTCTGAGAAACGCACGCACTCATGTATAGTCGTAAAAATGAGTAAATAATAAAATTAGTCATTCACATCATTTCAACTCCAAATTATATGAAAATAGATCGATTTACCTGTCATATTAGTAGTCCTTTCACAATAAGCGAGTGGGGCTTGCCTTCCTCATATGGATTCTACCTTTTCTAACAATAATTATCACAATAAGGCACTTGAAAATTGTTTAAGTTCATGAAAAGATAAAATAAAATAGTTTAGATGGAGGCATATTTATAGCGAATTTCTCAAAATACTATTTGTACTCGATCAATAATTTATGTCCTTTGATGAGGTTTATTTGTACAAATTGCAATTTTAGAGGTAAAATCTCCAATTCTTACTTCCATATTTCCTTGTAGGCAAACTTTTCATATTTTAATTGTGATACCTCTAATTCTGTTACTAGGTCAACTGCGATTGAGTAGGATATTGCGTACCTCTCGGCACTAAACTATACGTTCAAAGAATGAAAGTATAACCCTAGGATAATACTTATAAATATATACACACACAATACACAACGGAAAAATTAAGTAAACTGAAAACTAATAGTATGCTCAAAACACGTGGTTTAAGAAAACTTCTTATGATCATTCTAATACAAAAAAATAATGAAAATATCTTACATTGGCACATCCACACGATAAAGTAAAAAGAAGAACTTTACAAACGGTTCGAGTATAAGAAAAACAAAACATAAACATATATCCTTCCGGGGAAATTCGGTCTAAAAACTCTATGCCTAAAAAAAACTTTGGCAGCTTACTGTGCCTTTGACTGTCCGGAGTTAATCTAAAAAGAAAACATGATATAGAAAAATATGAGCACAAATGCTCAGTAAGTCCACATGTGTGTGTGCCTCAGTGATTTCTTTAAAACTATAATGATGCAGTCTACGAGACAGTTCATACAATGTTATAAGAAAGCAATTTTCTTTTGTTACTTTAATAGCATTCATGTTTGAATCCACATTAGGGTTTCGAGCACAGTTGAGAAGTCTGAGCGAATTAAGACAGATCAGTGCAACTTCTACACCCGAATTCAAAAGAACATGTAATGCAACAGCTAGGCTCCACGGACAAAGTTCGGATCCCAAAACGATGTCATGGGAACCAAGTTCCGACATTTCATAGTCAATACCAGCCGAACACCCTACGAGAGCTCGATTTCCAAACAACCGCACTCTCCATATCACTGGTCAAAACAGGCTACAGATTCCTGGGGCACATAGCGGGTCTGCTTGGGATTAACCTTAGTTTCAAGCCCCTCCTGTCTCTCCACAAGGCAGCCGACCACTGCAGAGCATGATGCGGTGTCAACGTAGACCGATTGAGCCAAACCCTCGACGGTACTACGCCCCTCTTCAAGTAGATCCACTCTTCCGAGTCTGAAACATCCACGTCATCAGAAGAGGCCCTAGTACGGGGGACTAGCTGCGTATAGTGAATCCTCTAACGCTTCCGAACATATGATCATAACCAGAACTGTAATCTTGGCCGAATTGGGTTTTCATATGTACTTATAAACAAAAAGGTCATTTTCCTGGCCGTCGGAACATAATTCAGGTTATAAATATTTTCACCAAAAATCCCTATCCGCCAATCACCACATGCTTATACAAATTTCACACAATTATGTCAGATTTATACTAATGCATGTCAAAATAGCGTAATTTTTCTAGACTAGAGCATTTTCCAACATGTAAATATTTTCAGAAAACCTGTGTATAAACAAATTCTGCTTCACAACAACTATAAACCGTTTTGAAAAAGCAACACCTATATAGAGCATCGCTCCCATACATTTTCTAAGGAACAGGTAACATATTGTGGAAAACATCTCAAAAAACGTGCTAAATTATATCATTCCGAACATAGTAAATATTTTGTAAAGATCTAGGAAACATGTTTATATGGCTCGTAATATTTAAATTTAACGCTATAAAACAGGGTTTATGGACTTACTTGGATGCAGATCTGGTACTATAATCCTACAAGCAGGATATCAACAAAATACTTAATTATAAATCCCAATATTTCTATTTGCCATCTAAAATAAATAAAAAGAAAAACGTATCTCCTTCTGAACTTGGGATATTTCTACGCATATACTAATCCAAATAGCCTAAACTTCATAACCATATATACTAAAAAATAGTACAAACCCGCTAGTGATACTAAAACCATATATGCTATAACCATATACAAAAATTTTATACATACTAATATCATTTACAAAAAATTAAATATGCTAGAATTATATATATAAAACCATAAATGCTAAAATTCATTTGCAAAAATCATTTATACTAAAATATGTACAAAAACTATGAATATTAAAATCATTTACAAAAGTTATGTATATAGAAATATATACAAAGCTATATACTAAAATTATTTACAATACTATATACTAAAATTATTTACAACAATCATATGTATGCTAAAATATATACAAAACTATATATGTACTAAAATTATTTGTAAAATTCCTATATATACTTTATACTAGAATCATTCACAGCAATTATGTATTACAAAAATATATACACAAGCTATATATACAAAAATTATGTATACTAAAAATAAAAATATATATACACTAAAATCATTTAACAAAAATTACTATGCTAAAAATCATTTAGATAAGGAAAACATACCAAAGAAATTAAATAAATAAATAATATAAAATTAAATAAGACAACCCAAGAGTCTCAAATTAACTAAATTTTAACCAATTTACACTCCACCTATCTTATCTTAAAAAAAATTAAATTCAAACTCTACAACTCATTAATAAAGAGAAGAAAAATAAATTAAACTTAACTAACCAAATAAATAGATAAATAAAGCTAACTACAACTTCTAGTTTCAAAGTAAAACTTGTAAGTATATATAAGTGTATATATATATATATATTAGCTAACAAATATAATTATTAGAATTTCAAAAAAAATCACAACACTACACCATACCAACCACACTAATCTAAGATGACCAAAAAAGAGGAAAAGAAGGATGGGGAAAGAAAAGAAAAGAAGAAGAAAAAAAAATAAATTTACTTATCTGAATACTATGAATAGCCGAGAGGAGGAGAGGAGGAAAAAAAAAAGGCAGCCATCCTCTTTCTCTAACCATATGTTTACCCTCTTGATAGCCATGCAAGAAGCCAATTAGCAAACCTCTTTTGACAAGTGACATGTTTTTTTTTTTAAAAGAAAACTAATCATAATAACTCGAGTAAATATAAAAAAAATAATATTAATAATAAAAGATAATGTTCCTCCATTAAAAAAAAAAAAAAACTATTATTTTAAACTTTATATAAGACTATCGAATATTTAAATTAATAAAATGGTGCACACCAAAAATTCATAAATTTTACTATGTTAAACTCCGACTTCTATGTTTACGACGATCGCCCTCTTAAGGTCACCCGAGACTCCTACCTAGTGGAGCGTTACATTAATTGTTATTATTTACATTCAAACTTTAAAAATAATTTCAATTTTAAAATAGGCACAATTATCAACACGTGGTTGTTTAGAAAAAATATTCCCACTACAAATTTTATTAAGGAGGAAATATACAGCATATTTTGAATCAAGGGAAAGAATTTGTTTGGTAGTTGACGAAATAAAAAAAAAAATGTCAGTGTCAAAGATTTTTCTGAAAATTGAATCCAAAGATTAATGTCAAAGATATGTACAATAATTCTAATAAGGAGTTAAAATAATAAGGGTTAATTTAAAAAAATATTATCAAAATATTGGATCAACGTCAATTAGATACTCTGTCATTTAATTTTGATAATTAAGTACCCAAATCAATTTTTCGTCTTTAATATAACAATGAAATCTATTGAATATCACATATCAAGCTTAAAAACTAAGCAAATTTGCTTGTTTTTTAAATATTAGAGCGAAATTTATGAAATACCCTATTAATTTTATTAAATCAAGTAATTCAATTTAGACGAAAATTTGATTTGAATATTCAATTGTCTAAATTAAAGAATTAGAGGACAATATACATAATTAACACTAACCTCAGACTTCAGGTATATCTTTAAAATTACTCCAAATAATAGGGTATTCTTAGATTGGATTTAAGTTTTTGAAAAAATTATTATTTATTTTAAAATTTGTAAAAAATTAAATTAGTTGTGAAATAAAATATACAAAGAAAAAATGAAAATAATATATATTTTTGGTTTATTTCAACTGTTTAAAACTTGCACGCGAATTTCATCAAGGCACCCAAACAAATACATCATCCTAGAGTTTGGCGAGAATTTATCTAATAATTTTATAGCGTCACATATATATATATAATTCAAAATATTAATCGCCAAGAGATATAGTTAACAGTGGACAGTAGTCCATAAGGTAAGAATCATGCAGAAAATAGGCATGTGGCTGCCTTCTCAAGGTGATCTTTGAGCAAGCAAAAGCAGCCGCCCATTCCATAAAAAGCCACCAGTAAATAATAGGAATCTGTGGTAGAATCACGATTTATTTTTCTAGAAACAATCTTAATTATCATTCATAACAGCCAACTGACAGTTTACATCAATAGTTCCTCCATTTTCATTGAGGATATCCAGGGGGATAGCAGATGGGGAAAATATCCCACAGCCTATTACATCTTGCCCAGTGGGTAGCGTTGTGAGCTAAGGTATTAGCACTCCTAAGGACAAAGTTAATATCCCAGGATGGGTGATTAGCTAACCAAGTTCTACCCTATCTAATAGATTTCTGATTCCTCCGGTTCACTTTGTCACGCTGCCTTTGAGAGCTTGAATGACAAAAGGGCATCGTCTTCAAAAACAATCTTCTGAATCCTATCCCACGAAGAAAGCAAGTTTTTTGCAGCTTCAGCCTCAGCTCCAAAGGAATCACCAACATTTTCTTTCCTAGACCACATACCAAACACATCACACCTTTCCTCCCTAATCACACAAGAACTAAAAGAACTCTCATAGTCGTAAGTAGCATCAAAATTACATTTGACCTATCCTTGCGACAGCGCTTCTCACACTGCAGCCCTCAACAGTCCACAAGGCTTTGATCTCTACCGCCCAGCTTCCCAGTAACCATCAGCCTTCCTACCAATGTGATCACTAAGTTCCTTCCAATCTGGAATGACTCTGCCATGAATTGCTCTATTCCTCATCATCCACATCGTTTCAAGAACAACCATCGCGTAAGTCAGCAGTTCGTTCTTATGCTCAGAGGATGACGGGAAATCATTATTACAATCCAAGAGAACCTCAAACCATTCAAATGCACTCCAATTAAAGGAATCAATTCTTAACTGCCACCAGGAAGTAAACCAGATCATGATAGCAAGAGAGCATTTGAAAAGGAGATGATCCAGAGTTTCATCCTCATAATTACAAAAGATACAACCTTCCTTGCAGCGAGAAATAAACCAAAACCGGGTACTCATCGGAAAAGTGCTATGCATAAGTTTTCCAGATCAAATTCGTGTGTCTGCTTTGGAGCGTAGATCTCCGTAAAGCCTTCCAAAAACTCATGTTCATTTGAAACACCAAATTTGTCCTGGTTGTAAAGATTGTAGGCAGTCTTGACAGAAAACTTCCTTGAGAAAGAGAGAGTCCACACCAGTCTATTCGGTTCCTCAACAAGAGGAATTTGAATTTAAGTAATGATTCGAACCACCTCCGATGGAGATAAATTGTGAAGAAAATAAATCCTCCATAAATCCAGATCTCCATCAATCAAATCATCCACCAAAGGTTTTTTTTTTTTCTACTATTAGCACACTTTTCTGAAAAGGCCACTAAGATAGCGATAATGATTATGCGTTATTCACTAGAATAACGCACAATGGTTGTACGTTATCACTTAATTCAAATTTCTCTTCCTTAATCCGCCGATATGGCGGATAACGCATAACTTTTGTGATTTATTAGCCACATTAGTTTTTTTAATCTTTTTTGTTTATGTTGTTTAGAATTTTAGAAAATTTAAAACATAAATAACTTTGCGATTTTGTAATGGATATGACCACTCGTTTCAATGGTTCTCGTAAAGATAAACACAATGGCATCGCTGAAAAAGTGCTCTAGATGTGTTTCGAGGCAAAAAAATTTGTCCCGTTAAGTCGAAAACTTTGACGGGGCATAACTTTGCACTCGGACGTCCGATTGAGGAGATTTTTGTAGACATTTCGTGTATTTTTTTCGAGATCTACTTGATGAAAATGCCTTTAGGCGGTTTCCATTCGCCATTTCCACAAAAATGCTCTAGTTTTGTTTTAATTTATGTTTTTACATTTTTCTAATACTTTCTTTCTCTCTTATTAACTAAGGAAATTACGCTGCCGATTTTAAAACTAAACATAGGAGCAGTTCCTTTTTTGCTCTAATTAAAAATTTAAATGATTGAAGTCGGTAAATATAAGAATATATAAATAAGTTATTATTAAATACAATCCCATACACCTAATGCAATAAGGTTTCATGTTGGTGTATTAGTAAGTCTTCTATGTTATTTTTCTTGAAGTCAAGAGTTTAAATCTCTTACAGGGCTGCGTTATCTGCCACATAGGATATTTACCATTAAAATTATGAATTATTTATAACGCACAATGATGATGCGTTATCATTAAAGATAACTCACAATCAACATGCATTATGGCCAAAATAAGACTAAAAAGAATATTGTGGCAACTTTAGTGGTCTTTTAGAAAATATGGTCAATAGTAGAAAAAAACTTCCACCAAACCATAGAATTGACAATCTGCAGCCTCGGATCAGGTTTAAAACCCGCAAGACTCGGCACCGATGGTTCATCCCATATACGCAAATTAGTAGTTGGGCTGACCTATTACTCAACCCTGACAGGCCCAGATACGTTGCCAAACCCAAGAAGTTCCATATGGGCTAGCTTGTAAATCGGGTTCTTCCTCTTAAGTACATGGACCTGATTAGATTAGACAAAGGTTTGTGTGGGCTAGTGAGCAGCTCCCCAAGATAGTTTGGTAATGAAAGCTCTATTAAAATTCTTTGTTAATATGAAGCCCAACCTACCAACCTCTCTGGCCAACAAATGTTAGACCATGCTTATAGATACAAATGCCAATCATAGTTTTCTCGAAAAGCCTAGTAGAAATCCCTTGTCAATACATCCAATTTATTGCAAACAGAAGCAGGCAAGTAGAAGACTTGCATAACATGCATGGAAAGGGCTTGTGTTATTGATTTAATAAAAATAAGTGGCTTGCTTAAGATAATTGTTCATCTTCCATCCACTTAACCAACTCTTGAATTTTTCAATCACCTCAGCAAAAGTTTCCCTCTTTGACTTAGTTTAATAAAAAGGGAGACCCAAATACTTTGACCTGTGAGAACATTCCTTCATGCCCAAAGTATTACACAACAACATCTTCAAGTCCTCCGAAGAGTTCTGGCTAAAATGAATACTATACTTACCCTCATCTACAAGTTGTCCAAACCATCTGTAAAATGTATCATGGAATTCTTTACCACTTTTTGCATCAACTTATGTTGCATGACAATAGATATTGAGATCGTCAGTACACATGAGGTGAGATACCGAAGGACATTCTCGGCCAATTTTCACAGCATGAATAAGGCCATGAATTTTAGCCCGTAATATAATGCAAGACAATACATCAAACAAAATAGTGAAGAGAGCATGGCACATCAGATCCCCTTGTCTCAAACCTCAGGAAGGCAGAATCATACCACAAGGAGAATGGATGATCAAGAATGAGAACGAGAATGTGGGAATACACTCAAAAGTCATTCTGACGAATATTTTAGAAAAGCCATGACATCTCATCACTTGTGCCAAAAATTTCTACTCCACTCTATCATAGGCCTTGGCCATATTCACTTACATTACTATCAAGCCAGGCGACTTTTCTTCTTATTGAGATCATGCATCAGTTCATGAAATAATTAACTCCAGAACTGATATTTGTCTATCAGTAATAATTTTTGTAATCACTTTGTTAACAAGATTACAGATGTTAATGGGCCTATAAGTTTCCACCTCCTGAGCCTTTTCATTCTTAGGAATAAGAGTAATAAAGGTGTGATTTAAAGTCTTCAAGAGGTGACAAAGAATAAAGAAATGTCGAACAAGTTTGATAAATAAATACCTCTCCTACAATCGGCCAATAAGCTTTGTAGACAGAAAGAGTCGTACCATTCGGACTTGGGCTTTTCTCGTTTATGAAACTAAACAAAGTATTTTTGACATCTTCAACAGAAGGAACAACAGAGAGAGTAATGTTCTGATCATTAGAAATACTATAGACAATTAAACCATCCCATCCCATAGCCCAGGATTTGTCAGACAAGGGAATAGCATCAATGGTATTATTCCTACGGTGGATAGTAGTTGATAGGTGAAAAAACCTTGTATTCGCATCTCCTTCTTGGAGCCACCTAGATTTAGCTTTTTAACACCACATAATAGTTTCCCTTGCTAGCATTTCATTCAACTGCCCCTGAACTTCACATTCTTGATGTAGAATATCTGTAGTTTGAGCGGATGACTACAATCTTTCGAAAACATCACAAAAGTTTTTAATATTCTCTTGCACTTTGCCAAGGTGCAACTTGTTCCAAGTTTTAAGAGCTGACTTAGTTCTCATGAGTTTCCCACAAAGTTGGAATACAGGAGATCCACGAACTAAAAAATTCCAAGCACGTTTGACAACATCATAAGAGGACTGGTCCTTGGTCCGAATTTCGGCAAAACAAAAAAGCCTTGTGTGGGAAATATTAGAGGATTAGAATTGAGTAAGATAGTCTATGATCATATTCAAAAGTAGGCAAAAAAGAGTAATCCTAGCTTTGGGAAAGAGGAGCCTCCAAGCTGAGTTCCCTAGCCCCCTGTCCAATATGATTTGGATATTGGCTTGCTATACTCGCTTGTTGTTCCATGTATAACAATAGCCAAAAAAACCTAGATCCATAAGAAAAGCATATTCCACAAAATTATTGAAAAAGTTTGAGCTAGAGGAAGGTAATGAGCGATCCTTTCTTTGCGCTACTTAACAAAAAGCTTTTAAAATCCCCAATGCAAAGCAATGCCCCTCAAAAGCATCCTTAATCCTTAGTAACTGATTAAACAAAGCCCGTCTACCAACTGCCAGGGAAGGACCATGCACACAGGTGAATTTCTAAGGGGAATCCAAAATATAAGCAAAAACCAAGCATTGATAAAATGAGAGTTAGCAGCAACAACCAAAAAATCAATAGAAGAAAACCAAAAAAGAGCAAGCACTCCAGAGAGGCTTTGAGCAGGAACAAAGTAAGAGTTCTGGAAATTTATCGCAGTAGAAACATTAGAAAGAGAAGAGGGAGAAGAGAATTTAAGTTCACTAGTAAACACAATATCAGGCTTATGGTGATGAATCAGGAGCCTTAGAGCTTCAATTGCATCAGGCTTCCCTAGCCTTCTGCAGTTCCAACTAAGAGTATTCATGGAGACTGAGGAAAGGAGTCATTGCTCACCTCCTCAAATTCACTAACCTTGACACTATAGGTAGATGTTCCAGAAAACTACTATGCAACCTCTAGTTCAGTAACTTAGATGGATCAATCTTCTCCGCCAACCTTTTCACATGGATCAATCTTCTCCGCACAACTGCAATTTTTTCCTTGACAAAAGGTGACAGAAGTATGATTAGGAGATGAGGGATACCACAGCTTAGATAAGCTGAAAGCTCAGAATCCTGGATACATAGATTAGAAAAGCTGGTAAGGTCCGAAGAACAGTGAGCATTAGTTGATGGGCTAATACTCTTGTCAGATCTTCTGGACTTTACAAGTTGGTGATACTCCAAATCAGGCATTTTATAAGCTCTGGTCTGATGACTCCTTATTGACTGCAAATAAGTCAAGTGCCTAGGGTCCATAGATCTATCCCTAAAGGTAGACATAAGATCTGTTGAAAACTTGGGCTGGCCTCAAATCCAAATCAGGTGGGGCTACTACAAGTCGGGCACAGAATTGACACGATTCACTAACCATCAACATCTTCAATGAATGTAAGCTCTCCATCCCACTCTTATCCTATGTAGACAAAAAATCTGGGATTTCCTGCTCTTTGTCCAACGAATCAGCTATTATCAGATTGGCCTGCCTAGGACTGTCTACTAAATTAGCCCTCTATATTGGGTTAGGAAGGTCACTATCAGGAGGGGGCGCATTGTCACTAATCATAAGAGCCTCTCCACATTTCTTGAACCTTGCATGTGCTTTAACCAATTGAGAAGAATTCCCCACTCAAATCTTGTAGAGAAATTTATGGGTGTTGTGGGAGAAGTGAACGTCGAGTTGTTACCATGCAAATGCATCCATGGACCATAAGCAAACTTTGGTTCCCTTAGGCCATAGGGAAATTTAAATTTCTCCCCACACTATGCTTCATGGTATCCTGTCTACAATCAAAACACAACTTTACCATTCTTTCATATTTGAAAGAAATCCAAACCAGATTATCAAGATCTCTTCTCCAATGGAAACTTGGCACAATAGGCTTATCAAGCTTGACAAAAGCCTGTAATCTAAAAAATTTCATCCTCAAACTATGATTGAATTCCGCTTTATGGAATCTACAGATAAGATTCCCTATGTGTACTACATTATCTTCATTAAATATGATAGGTGGGACACTATGAACTTGGACCGAAAACAAAGACTCTGAGAAATAAATATCATCAAAAAGAGAGTCAGACTCCCAAATTCGCAGCACAATATGAGCACTTGGAATCGTCTTAGAGGCAGAGTCTAAGATACAATTACGATCCTCCAAGTTTCTTAATGTATACAAGCAAAGATTATGGGACAAATGAGTAAATGCAACTTTGTCCACCAGCTTCCCCGCCAAAGCCAAGGTCGATTGGACCATCTTCATATGGATAGTCTTATCTAAAATAAATGTAGCCACTAGAGTTGGTTGATCTGGCTGGCCATGTGCACCAGGGGTTACCCTTAATTCCAAAACACAATTTTTATCCATTACCACGAGAGAGAGAGAGAGAGAGAGAGAGAGAGAGAGAGAGAGAGAGAGAGAGAGAGAGAGAGAGAGAGAAGACCAAAGAAATAGAACAAGAGATGAAGAGGAAATAGAAACCAGGAAACAAAGAAGGCCCTGAGGGTCAGGAATATAGAGTCTAAACGACTGGGGAATGGCTCTAGCCAGGGATGGAACCAGAACAACATTGTTGGGGGGGCTGGAGAAGAAAAAATTTTTACCAGAATTTCGTCTATAAAATGATGCATTCCATGTACAAAAGACGTTCAAACAATTCTAAATTTACATATAATATAGCAAAAGAATAGGTAATTGCCCATTACCAATGAGGAGTGATCACCCATCACTCACGAGGAATTATTACCCATCATTCACGGGATAAGCATTATAATTCTAAATTTACATTATAATCATATTTTTTGCCCAAAAAAACCCCAAGAAATGTTTTTACTATCAAAATCAAAATTTAAGCACTAAAAAATCTATTTACCAAAATAAAAAATAAAAAATGCTTCTACATAGATTAATCTAGAAAATTTACTTTTTTTCTTCTTCAAAGTTTGAAGAACAGGGAAGCGAAGCCGTCGGCCCGCCGCCATCCTCTGTCTACCTAATTATTGGTGCTGCCGCGCTGCTGCAGCTTGCTGTCCGTAGCTCCACCTTCGCGGAGTTTCCGTCGCCGTTGAGCTCGGACCGAAAAGTATTGATTGTTTAAGAGGAGGAGGAGGAGCGAATCGAAAAGAGAGAGAAGAGAGAAAGCTGATTTTTTTTTGTTTTTGCTGCTACCGAGGGTTTTCAGGTTTTTTTTTTTTTATAAATCAGTCCCTAAGTTTTGTGGGACTAAATTGAAAAAAGAAAATCTGAAGGGCTTAAGTGTAAAAACCTTAAATTTTTTTTTAAAAAAATAAAATTGTTGGGGGGGGCTCGAGCCCACCCGAGCCCCCTATAGTTCCGTCCCTGGCTCTAGCAAAGTGATATGTCTATATTTACCCTATTAAGTTTTATTGTTTTTTATCGGGTTTTGAGTTTATTTGTTTGTAAAATGGACTTTTTGGCCTTGTTTATTCTCTTATTGTTATAGGTAATTTTGGCATGAAAATTTAAAAAGTTGTCAAAACAAAGGCCTTTGGATAAAAAAAATGAGGCAAAACGGAGAACCACAAAAACTCAAGTTGCTGGAAAATCGTCACTATCTGGATCCGGACAGTGACTTTCCAATTTTGGATAATTGTTAGCTAAATCAAGAATCCATCCAAAAGCTCTCCGATTCCTAAATACTGGGCTTTACTGATTTGAAAAGTTGCGCAGAGGACTAACTTACAGTTTTTCATAATTTCCTTTTTGTACTCTATTTCTTTTCCCATTTGTCATTTGATTCTAAATCTTTTTAGGAAAGGATTTAGTGTATCCTTAGAGTAGGCTTTGGAGAAATTTCTCCTATAAAAACCCCATTAGTTAGATTAATTTCAATAGCTTAGGTTTTAGATTCACTTATTCCATATTTTTGAAAGACCCGATTCGGAGGCAATTTCGAGATTTCTTTGCGCAACTCGGGAGACAAGCTCGGGCATTCACCGGAACCGTGGAGTCTTTGATTCTTCTCCTAAGCTCTCTAAAATATTTCTTTTATATGAATTTCTCAATGACTTTATGTTTTAGAAACATGTTTACTGCAAATTTTTTTTGTGTTTGAATGGGGATTGATATGTGCTTATTTGTCTATATTTCTATATGTTATTTTCATGGTTTTATGATGTTTTAATATATAGAACAGATTGCTATGAACAAGTATACGATTCAATATAATAGATTGCCATGAACAGCTATACTTGGGGAGGGCAAAGATCAAAGCCAATGACGGCTGGGGTACATAATATGGATACAATCTATGCTATGGAAGTAAGATTGACGGCAGTAATAGAGCAGAAAATAGGGAATTTGGCCGGTACATTAACAAATAAAAATAATCAAATGGTCATGTTATGTGATTTTTGCAATGGAGGGCATCCAAATCAGGAATGCCCACATATGGGAGGATCAATGGAACAAGTAGAGTTTTGTGTAGAGGATTTGAACTAACAACAACCTCTCCTCAAATACATATAGTACGGGATGGAGAAACCACCCAAAATTCTCTTGGGGTAGTCCACATCTGTTAGTATATGCCCTAAGATTAATTGACTCACATTTATGATTTATGAAGCATATATTTTTTAATTGTATTTTATGCTCTTGGTCATCAAGTATGTGACTTGATAGTAAAACCCTTATAGCTAATAAAATACTATTCTTATTTGTCCCTAGTTTATTACATCTTGTAAACTAGTGTGAATTTGATTGATGGTCAAGTTTTACCGATCATGAATATGAGATATAAAATCAATTCATAAATACATATTGAGAATATTGTATTGGATATGACCCAAAGTGAAGAAGAAATATTGCATGGGTTTAAGTTATAAGTATTTCTTCTCAGTTTTATATTTGGTGTCCTTCGACCTAATGTTTCTAATGTTTCTTGCATGGGGAGAAAAATATGTTTTGACATAGGCAAACATCACTTTTAATTAGGTGTTCATTATGATTATTGGTTGGCTTATTTTCTCGTCATGGCTTGAATATTGGAGATAGTGAAAGGGATTTGTCCCTCTCTTTTTAGAGAGAGATATCCATAGGCCCCTTGATAAGGAAGACTGGAAAATATGCATGGCCATGCTCAAATAAGTATTAATAAGATGTTATTAATATTATTTGTTGGAACAGTCTGCCTGGTGATCAAGTAAATAGTTAATTAAGTTTTATAAGGATGGCTTGATCCATGCCTTATACTTAATTAGGATATCGTGTGACAAAAGGACTAAATATTAAATCTGATGCTAGGTTATTATTACATTTACTTAACTTGGGTAAGCATAATGTCTTGCTAGAGGCCGCTTATGTTTTGTGAATAAATGTCTAGGACATTTTTCATTCACTGCCAACGTTAAGTGAACCTACAGGGTCACACGCATAGACGATGTTGTGAGCATAATGTCCACGTTCAATGAATCTAGATTGTGTCCAGATTCGTTGAACGTATACAAAAAGGGGAATCGGATTCCATATTGTATTTTTCACAGTAGGTTAATAAGTGATTAATTTTATTTAATCGAATAAATGAAATTAATTACTTAATATTACTCATCCAACCGTTGGATGATTATAGGAATAGACGGACGCGATTAAACTGTCATTAGATGACAGTTAGGGTTTTGATATTGACAGCTATAAAAGGTTATGTTAACCTTTTCTTGGCAGCCGTCCTTTATCTGATTAAAGAAAAACAAAATCCTAAACCCTAGAACGGCGATATAGTATCTAGCCTCCTTTCTCCGAAATACGACCGATTACTAGATAGTCAGGATCATTTCTGAACAGTTTTCAGAACACAGAAGGCGCTAGCATCCCGATCGCTTGCAGAGGAGTTCATCGCATGGATACCAGTAGAGGGCAAAGCGTACAAAGCAGCGCCTCCACAACGAACAAACAAAACATTGAGGTAATTTCTATCCAATCGGTTTTTCTAGTATGTGCAGATCCTGTTGGTGGATTTCCGTAGTTTTATTTTACTTTGTTTTTGCCTACGGATTCCAACAACATCAACCCCCAGGTTTTGAAAATAGGGGTCCTCCTCCGCCATTACCTTATGAAGAGAGTCCACAAAATCATCTTCCACCAGCTAAGGCAAATTAGAAGAATTGATGGTAAAGTTTTATGAGAAAAACCGACAATAAAATGAATACTATCGAGGCTGCCCAAACGAATAAAAATGCCTCTATTAGAAACTTGGAAAAGCAAATTGGGAAGTTAGTGAAGATTGTATTCGAAAGAACTTCGGGAGCTCTCCCGAGTAACACCAAAGTAAACCTGAGAAAGCATGAAAATGTTATTTTGGCGAAGATCAATGAGAAGATTCCAAAGAAAGAGGGGGTGATCGTAAAAGAAAAATGCTATATTGAAGAAGAAAGGCGATCATAAAAAAAAAGTGGCTAAAAAGGAAAAAGAGTTGGGAGAAGACAAAAGAAAGTCAACAAGTGCCAATGATGAACTGAAAATTTAATTTCTAAGAGTACTTGTTCGAGACCACAATCAAGATGAGATGAGGGAGTTTATTAAACTATTTCGTCAATTAAAAATAAACGTACCCTTGTGTGATCTTTTATTGCAAATTCCCAAGTATGCAAGGTACTTAAAGGACATGCTCACGAAGAAGGGCAAGCTTCGGGAAGCATCAACACGCATACTTGGTGAAAAATATTCAGCCCTCTTAATTAAAAAGGACATACTACCACAAAAACTAGAAGAGCCGAGGAGTTTTTCTTTCCCTTGCACTAGTGGTAGTATTAATGTTGATAGGACTTTCGTAGATTTAGATGCAAGTGTTAATGTTATTTCTTCTTCTATGTGTAAGCATCTAGGTCTAGGTACCCCGAACCCTAGGAGAAAGTTGATTAATCTGGCAGATAAGAGTGTAAGATATCCTAAAGGGGTAATAGAGGATGTGTTCATCAAAGTCAAGGACTTGATCTTCCACATTGACTTCGTAGTTTTGGACATGGAGCAAGACGTTGATTTCCCCATAATATTAGGTCGCCCTTTTCTTCGTACTTCAGGGGCACTAATAGATATGGAAAAGGGGAAATTAGTGCTAAGGATAGGAGGAAATGAAATAGTATTCAAGTTCTCTTTGATCCCGACCCTATGTCTAGAACTCAAGATACTTTGTGCGTTATAGGTCATGAAACTAATAAAGTATCTTTCAATGCGCAGGACATCCCAAGAATGAATGGCAAAAAGAAGCTAAGAAAGAAGCTTAAGGAAAAAAGAAGACAAATCGCCTCCAATTTGAATGCTAGTTTAATGAAATAGGTGCCGATACGGTGCATAGAGAAAAAGGAGCCAAAGAAACACTCGGATTTCTGGAATCTGGGACGTGCTCAAGGCACCTAAAAAAGGAGAAATTCTTCTTTTGAATTTTGTAATTGTATAATTGTAATTTTAGTTCTCTTGTCTTGTTTTTCTATTTTAATCGTTTGTTGTTTTTGTGTTATAAGGTCATTTTGGAGAGAATATGCACCTTGTTAACGCCTACATTGAGCTATATTGAGCATATTATGCTAAAGGGCATGCATGAGGTTAAAAATTTCAGAAAAAGAAGAAAATCAGCATCCCGGCAGAGACCTACCACTGAAGATTAGGTATCCTGTACCAACGGTAGTCTCAGGGCAGCATCGAACTTTCTAAGCAGAGACCTACCGCAGACGGTAGGTCCAACCTACCGCCAGAGGTAGGATGATGGCCATTTCTCGGAACAGCAAGGGCAGAAGCCTACCGCGGACGGTAGGCTCAACCCTACCATCGGACAGGGTTGTTTGCTCAAGCAACCACAGGTAACCTCTCCAAACTCTTTTTTTTAATCTTTCTTTATTTGTTTATTAGTTTTTACTTGTTTTGTATTGTGTGGGGATGGCTTCCCGATATGCTTTATGTCTTTTTACTTGCGTGATTGCTTCCCAGGAATATGTTTATTTACTCTGACCCTCACATTGAGGAAAACATGATTTAAGTGTGTGTGTGTGGGGGAGTGGGGGGGATGGGTATTTTCGTTTTTCATTCCTTTTTCCTTCTTTCTTTTTACTTTACTTTTAGTCTCTTACTTGGAAAATTCCAAAAGAAAAAAAGAAAATTTGAAAAATCCAAAAAACTTTTATTTTCTTTTCTTTTTCCTATTCTTATAAAAATCCTAAAATATTTTTGTTTTTCCACTTTCAGTAGAGTACTCAACTACAAAATTCTTTAGGTTTTTCGAAAAAGGCAAACTACTTAATTATTTTGAAAACTATATTTACTAATGTTCTTACTTGATCAATGGTTTTCATGCACTTGTGAATGTTATTTAAGTAAAAGAAGCCTAGGAATCTTGAGTAACTAGCATAATGATAATCATTTTTGGGTCTTTATCTGCAATGTCATACTTTTCTATCCTTAAAAGCAAAAAAAATTCTAGTCTAGAATGGTCCCAGAAATGATGGTCTTAGGCCTTCTTTGTACCATTTGTGCCTTTCTTGCCATATCTTTTATGAAATCAACCCCTGGTTCCCTTTCTGTGCCTTCATGCTAAGGGTTTCAATCCCTTGTTTTCTTTGTTCTTTTAAATTCACTATATAAAACCTCAATTAGTAAAGTTAATGGTTAGTATAGACTTTTGGCCATTTTGAGTGAGGAAGATGAATAAGTGTGGGGGTGAAAGAGTGAAGAAAGAAAGAAAAACCCTGTAAAAAGACCAGAGGTATTTTGGGTATTTAAGATGTCTAGTACTTATGGCTATTGAAAAGAGAGAAAAGAAAAAAGAAATTGATGCTTGAAAAGAAAAAAGAGAAAAAATACCCAAAAAAATGAAAAAAATAGTAGAAAATGAAGAAAAAAATATGTGTTTATGTTTATATTTAAAATTCTTGAAAAACATCAAGCATCTCTCTCTCTCTTGTATTGGTAATTCATGAAAATATTGAAAGAAAAAGATGTTGTTAGGTTGGGTGTGCACCAAAAGGAACAAAGTAAGATGTTCAAAGGTGGTTGAGAAGAGTGAAAAAGATGGCTAGAAAGTGTTCTTTAATTGTGCTATCTTTTTCTTTCAGTTGCAGTAGCTCTATCTCAATTGTTTATGTTCTCCTTTTACCTTCATTTGTTACCTTATTTATGTCTCAAGCCTAACATTACAAGTAAAAAATCCTACCTAATCAGGAACGGCCTAGAATATGCTTTAGAGTGGATAAGTAATAGAGAAGTATGAATTTATGTGCATTGTCTTTTAAAATATTTCATTGTATTAATCGCTTGACATTCCTTTTCTTCTGTGGAAATCGACATAAGCTAGGCATGCACACTTTTGATCTGTAATGATTTTTAGTGGCTTGTGGTAGACTCAGTGATTTTTGTCGTTAATCTATTTTTGATTTATCTTTAGAGTTATGTAGTGAAGTATCCTATTGAAGTAGTTTTGTGTTTAATTTATCTTAGTTTTGTTTGTTTTTGTTTTTGCTTTTACTTTGTTTGTCTTCGGATTGATTATGCCACCATAGATTATGACCCTTTTTTAAAATTGTTTTCTTTGTCTTATATCGTTTTTGTGTTTTGTCTTTCCAAAATAAAAATTTTTAATTCCTCTATTTGTCAGTTTAGAGCTTGAGGGAAAACAACAGATTAGGGTGGGAGTATTTGATATGTGCATAATTAGTTATATTTCTATATGTTAATTTCATCGTTTTTCGATGTTTTAATATGTAAAAATGTATATTTTAGCTTAACATCATTTACTCTTGTCTTAGGTGTCCTCTGGAAGAGAAAACGATGAAAAGAAATGAAAACGGACAAAATGGAGCAAAAACGACGAAAATGGAGCTGTCGGCAACAACAAAAATGACCTACCACGCGAGGTAGGCCAACCTACTATGCGAGGTAGGCCAACCTACCGTCGGCAGTAGGTCTGAGGAGCACAAGCAATGGCTAGACAGAACCTTATCGGCGAGGGTAGGTTACCCCTACCGTCGGCGGTAGGTCCCCAACGTCAAGAATCTTTAGAAAGTATAACCCTATCACATACGGTAGGGCTCGACCTACCGTTGGCTGTAGGTCCTGGCTGGCAAGGTGATTTAATTCAGTTCAAACTCTTTTTCTTGTTATTTCCCTTTCTATTTAAAGGCCAACTCTGTAATTAGGCAGATATATACAGAGTAGGTCTTAGAATAGTGGTAATTAAGAGTAGTAATAGATAGTTAGGGTTAGTTTAGATTAAATAATTATTCAATTTTAAGTTTTTATACTTTCAATTAGTTAAATAATTTTTAGACTTCTGCAATTTTACCTCTTGGGTTTCAAGAATTGAAGAACCAATTTCAAGATTTCGATCTTCAACTAGGCGACTTGAAACACGAACTCGGGAGACGTTCGGGACTTTAATTACAACTTCAACCTCAATCCTAAGCTTTCTTTTCTCTTATTCTTATTGAATTTTTAATGTTGAATTTCAAATTCTATATAATGAATAGTGACTAGTTCTTTATGTTTGGATGAGGGTTGAGCCCTAGTTATTGAGTATGAAGTTCTTTGTTTAATTTCTTGAGTTTGATGTTTGTTTTTTTATTCGAGTTGTCTTCAATTGTGCTTGTTTGCAATTTAATTGTTGCGAGATTAGATTAATCGCAAGCTTGTTCGGGATTGAAGAAGAAAGAATGATCTAGGGCAAACAATTGTCTATTAATTGGGGCAATTGACTAGAGATATGATTTTGTACTTTTAGGTCCTGTAAAAATCACCTAATTATATTGCGCTCATAATTTGTTATAGAGAAAAGAGATTTTCCTCTAAGGGTTAGTGAGTAGGGTGGCTTTCACCTAGAGATAGGGATTGCCCAATTTGAGTGATGACCCAACTTAATTAATTCAATGTCGTTTTTATTAAAGTTTTTTCAATTGAATTAGTGATAAGGATTAGAGGGATTCCACCGTCCAAACTCTTGCTTTATTAATTTTTAAAATCCTAAGTTTCCATTGCTTTCTTAGTTGTTTAATTGTTTTCAGTTTTTTTTCTTTTATTTCGTTTTCAAAACCATTTTTTCTTAGACTAAACATTAGAGACGCGATTAGTACTTTAGCCTTTACCGTCCTTGAGAGATTCAACACTCTGTTTGAACTCATCTCTGCAGTGTTAGGTTCACTTGCCTTGCATTGTAGTGATTAGGAACCCCCGTTTTATTTTATACAAATATTAGCGGATTATTTAGTCACTTTGAAAACCACAATTACTAATTCTTTTACATGATCAATGATTTTCGTGCACTTGTCAATGTCGATTAGTAATAAAAGCCTAGGAATCTTAGGGAATTAGCATAATGAGAATCATTTTTTCGGGTCTTGTCCTGCATTTTTATGTTTTTTGTTCCTTAGAAGCAAAGAGTTCTAGGCTAAGGTAGTCCAAGAAATGATAGTCTTAGGTCTTCTTGGTACCGTTTTGTGCCTTTCTTGCCAAATCCTAATAAAATCAACCCTAGTTCCCTTTTTGTGCCTTCATGCCAAGGGTTTCAATCCCGTATTTTCTTTGTTCTTTAAAACACACAATACATAAAAACTCAATTCCTGGAGCTAATGGTTAACATATCTTTTAGCTGTTTTGAGTGAGTAAAATAGATAAGTGTGGGAGTAAAGGAGCGAAGAAAGAAATTCTGTTATGAAAAATGGTATTTTGGGTATTTCAGTTGTTCGTGCTTATGGCTGATTGAAAAGAGAGAAAATAAAAAAAAAATGATGCATAAAAAAATGAAAAAATTGCAAAAATCAAAGAAAAAAAAGATGAGTGTTTATTTTTATCATTATAGTTAATTCTCGAAAATCTCAAGCATGTCTCTCTTACACTAGGTTATTCATGTAAATATTTAGAAAGGTGTTGTTAAGTGGAGTATACACCAATAGAACGAATTAGGATGTTCAAGGGTAAGTAAGAAAAGTGAAAAGTGGCTAGAAAGTTGTTCTTTAATTTTGTTATCTTTCCTTTAGGTTGCATTAGCTATGTCTAAATTGTTTTGTTCTCCTTTTACCTTCATTTGTTGTCTTATACATGTCCCAAGCCTAACATTACAAGCTGATAAGTCTTACTTAATCCGAGGGTGACTTAGAATAGGGCTTAGAGTGGATAAGTGATAGAAAAATATGAGTTTGTGTGCATTATCCTTTAAAGTGTTTCATTGTGCTAATTACTTGACATTCCTTATCTTTTGTGAAAAAAGGCATGAGCAATCCACACACACAACTTTGATCCGTAATGTTTATTAGTGACTTGTGGTAGAATGGATGGTTCTTGTCGTGCATTTATTTTGATTGGCCTTTGGAGTTGAGCAGTAGAGTGTTTTATTGAAGTGGCCTTTTTTTTTAGCTTTTGTTGGTTTTTGTTTTTATTTTGTTTTACTTATGTGATTATTTTCTGCTACCTTTGTTTGTGGTCATTTTGTAATCTTAATTATCTTATGTCGTCTTCTCTTGTTTTCCATGTATCGTCTTTCTCAAATCAAAGTCCTTAAACTCATCCGTTTTGTCTGTTTAGTTTATATCACTTGAGGGCAAGCAATAGATAAGTATGGGGGTATTTGATATGTACTTATTTGTCTATATTTCTATATGTTTTTTCATCGTTTTACGATGTTTTTAATATGTGAAAATGCATATCTTAGACTAATACCCTTTATTCTTGTCTTAGGTGCCTTTCAAAAGAGAAAACGGTGAAAAGAAATGGAAACGGGCAAAAACAGAGTAAAAAAACAAAAATGAAGCCGACGACATCAACAAAGTAGACCTACCACCTGAGGTAGGCTAACCTACCACCGACGATAGGTCCTAGACCCACAAGCAGAGCTCGGACAGAACCCTACCGGCGATGGTAGGCTATCCCTACCGTCAATGGTAGGTCCCGACGACACAAGCTTTATTTTGGACAAAACCCTAACGTGGACGGTAGGGCTTTATCTATCGTGCGCAGTAGGTCCTTGATGTAGGGTTGGAAGAGGTTATTACAGGCGAATTTAGGTTAGATTGTTCCCCAAAATTTCCTTTTAATTAGTTAGGTAATAGAATTTTGTATTTAGATTCTTAGAGATCAAGATTCGAAGATCAAACATCACTATTTCAAGCTTCAATTAGGCGACTCAAGAGACGAGCTCGGAAGACGTTCGAGACTGCGATTTTGGCTTCAATCTTCCTTCTAAGTTTTCTTTTCCTTTGTTTTTACTGAATTCAATGTTTACTTTTAGTTTTTGTACAATGATTAGTGAGTAGTTTTAAATGTTTGGATGAGGGTTGAACCTTATACCTGTTTACGATTTACTTTGTTTAATTTCTTGAATTCAATGTTTGTTTCAATTGAGCTGTCTTCCAATTATTCTTGTTTGCAATTTAATTGTCGTGAGATTGGATTTATCTCAAGAGTGCTTGGAATTGAAAAAGAAAGAGCATTCTAGGGTAACTAATTGGGGAAATTGGGACAATTGATTAGAGATATGATATTTCACTTTTAGGTCCATTAAATCACCTATAATTACTGCACTCATAATTGGTTAAGGAGAGAAGAGATTTTCCTCTAAGGGTTAGTGAGTAGAATAGCTTTTGCCTATAGATAGGGATTGCCCAATCAGTTGTGATGACCCAACTCGGTTAATTCAACATCGTTTTATTTAAAGTTTTCCAAGTGAATTAGTAACAAGGATTAGGGAATTCCACTATGCGAACTCTTTCTTTAATAGTTTTTAAAACCTTAATTTTATGGCTTTGCCTTCTTTAGTTGTGAAATCGTTTTCAGCTTTTTAGTTGATTCTTTTTCAAACCACTTTTCTTTAGGCTAAACATTAGAAAGGACGATTAATACTTGAGCCTTTATTGTTTCTCGAGATTCGACACTCGGGTATAACTTGTTTACTATAGTGATAGGTCCACTTTTCTGTTACCTTAGTACTTAGTAGTTCATCCCATTTTGATTCTAAAACTCAAAACATCAGGCATGAAATACTTGGTTAATATTTATGTGAATTTCATGTTTTGATTGTTAAAATTCTTGTTTGGCTGTTATTCAATTATTGTGATTATTTACTGAATTTTTTGGTGAGATTGGTATTTTTACAAGGTTAATTAGAATTGGAAAAGGAAGATTAACCTAAGACATTCATTGAATAATAGGAATTGGTAATTGATTAGGGATACTAATTACGGTCTTAGATCACTAAAATCATTCCCAATCTATAATCTGTTCACAATAGGGTTAGTGTGAGAAGGGATTCTTCTCTAAACGGTTATGTGAATCAGAGGGTCTTCACCTAGGAATAAGGATTATCCGACATTAGAGTGAGATCCATCAAACGAGTTTTAATAATTAATTACAACGATTTTCTTAATAAAACTAACTTAAGGTTCTCGGGGGGATTCTACCATTTAAACTAAATTGCAGAAATCTTGAAACTTTACTAACTAAATGAATCCAAGAAACTAAATTGCAGAAATTTTGAAACTTTACTAACTAAATGAATGTATAAGAGCTGAAATTTGAAAAGTGTTTAATGTAATCTAATCTAATAAATCAAATTCTAACCTAACTAGAACATATTCTAAATCCTAATTGTATATATATCTATCTAACTATTTCCCTCTATAGTAGCTGCATAAAAATCCCTTATATAGAGGTGAAAAATACAAGAAAACCTAGTTTGAATTGGGTTAAAATACAAGAAAACCCGGTTTAAGTTTGATTCAACTGCCCTTGCCAGCCGGACCTACCGTCTGTGGTAGGGTTCTGTCTTGCCAATGCTATTATGCCCAAGGACTTACGACTCCGTTTTTGTCATTTTCGCTTCGTTTTTTCCCGTTTTTATTTCCTTTCATCATTTTCTCTTTAGGAGGGCTCGTAAGATATTAAGCTAAATATATACCTTATATATTAAAAACCATAAACGATAAAATTAATATATAGAAAATATAGACAATTATTCACATACAAATACCCCCACACTTATCCGTTGCTTGCCCTCAAGCAACACAAACTAAACAGGCAAAATGAAGGAGTTAAAAACTTTTATTTTTAGAAGGACACAATACAAAAATGATAGAAGATGAACATATAAACAGTTAAAATCTCAAAACGGTCACAAGCATTGGTAGCCGAAGATAATCAAAACAATCTCATCAAAAACAAAAAAAACTAGGAAAAATTAAAGATAAAACCACTTCAATAGAGCATTCCTTGCCCAATCCTAAATATAAATCAAACATAGACGAACGATAAAATCACTAAGTCCATCATAAGTTACTAAAAATCATTAATGATGAAGGGTGTGCGCATGTGATTTGCTCATATCGTTTTTCATAGAAAAAGAGGAATTTTAAGTAATTAACAAAAGGAAATATTTTCAAATACCATGCACACAACTCATACTTTTTCTATCACTTTGCCACTCTAAAGTCTATTTTAGGTCGTTCCCTGATTAGATAGGACTTTTTGGCTTGTAACATTAGGCTAGGGACATAAGTAGGTTACAAACGAAGGAAAAAGGAGATAAAAACAAATGAGGCAGAGGTAACGCAACCGAAAGGAAAAGATAACAAAATAAACGAACCATTTTCTAGCCGTCATTTTCACTCTTCTCACTCACCCTTGTACAACTTACTTCCTTCTTCTTTGATGCACATCCCATCTAACGATATACTTTCTCAAGAATTTTTTCAAGAATAACCTAAAATAAGAAAGAGAGAGAGAGACAGAGAGAGAGAGAGAGAGAGAGAGGGAGATACTTGAATTTTTTTTCTTTCTAGAATTTACTGCGAAATAAAAACACATATTTTTCTTCGTTTTCTGCCATTTTTTCATTTTTTGACTTTTTCTCTTTTTTCTATTTTTTTCTTTTCAAGCATCAACTATTTTTCTTTCTTTCTCTCTTTTCAATAACCAAAAACATCGAACACATGAAATTACCCATAATACCCTTTCTTTTAAACATGATTTTTCTTTCTTTCTTCACCCCTTTACCTCCACACTTATTTGTGTCCCACTCTCAAAATGGATAAAAAGATATAAAAACACTTAGCTCCAAGAATTGAGGTTTTATGTATTGTGAGGTTAAAGAGCAAGGAAAAGAAGGGTTTGAAACCCTTGGCATGAAGGCATAAAAAGGGAACGAGGGATTGATTTCATAAAGGATATGGCAAAGGCACAAACAGTTCAAAGAAGGCCTAAGACCATCATCTCCGGGACCATCCTAGACTAGACTTCTTTACTTTTAAAGATAGAAAATATATGAAATTGCAGGCAAAGATAAAAATTTATTATCATTATGCTAATTATCCAAGACCTAAACTTCTATTACTAAGACAACATTTACAAGTGTATGAAAACCATTGATCATGTAAGAAATTTAGTAAATATAGTTTTCAAAGTAATTAAGTAGTTCATCTTTTTCGCAAAACCTAAAGAATTTTTTCCAGTTGAGTACTCTACTAACTGCGGCAGAACAAAAATATTTTTCGATTTTTATAAGTAAAGCAAAAGAAAAGTTAATGTAATTTTTAAATTTTCTGATTTTTTTTTTTAAATTTAAAATAAGAGATCAAAAGGTAAAATAAATTAAGAAAGAAGGAAAAAGGAAAAAGGAAATAAAAGACAACAATACAAAAATACACCCCTCCCCCCACTTAAAATCACATTGTCCTCAATATGGGGGTAAGGCTACAAGGAAAAACAAAAACAAACACATACATAGGAAACAATCCCGCAAATATAAAGCGAAAAAGCTTATCAAGAAGCCATCTCCACACAAGAATAAAACAAGCAAAAAATATAAACAAATAAAGAGCAGAAGATAAAACAAGAAATAAAACTAGAAAAAATAAAAAGAAATAAAAGACCATAAAAAGAAAAGCAAACTCCTTATAATGAAAATGAAAGAATTTGAAACCCATCACAAGAAGAGAAATTAAAAACTTAAGATCGAGCTCAAGGAAGATATTATAAATTTCAAACAATTTCAATTCTTTAAAGGAAAACGGAAGATTAATGAGAGGTAAGGTTGAAGAAAAACTTATTCGTAATTTTCCATAGTATAGGGAGCGTATTCTTTTAGCACTCTCGAAATTTCCTTTGAACTTCATGAGACGCCTCCTTTCCTCGTCATTCTCCTTGGGTTGCTTCCTTGATACCCGCACACATAAGGAATTCTTGACAAGAAAAGAGTTAGTTTCGTTAGAAAGGGGATTCACTTTCTCATTCTTTTCAATGGTCTCTAACTTTGTTGGTAAGGAGACTCTCGTTTTCCTTTTCTGGCTCACCTCCCTCAAACTCACTCTTATTTCCTGGCAAGCACTCATCTCTCTTGCTTTCTTCCACTACACTTGTAATCTGAGTAGGTTCTTCTAATGTTAGGAGATCGTCATGCCTCCTTTCTATTATTTCTTGTTGAGCCTCCTCTTTCTCGAGGAAATTGGACTCCTCTGGCGCTTGAGCAGTTGTCTCCTCTTCATCCACAACAATGGAAAATGTCATCACTTGTTCTTCTGTAGTCCACAAAGTGACCATATTACTAGGTATATTATTATTAAGCGGTCTTTCATCGATCACCTTTGCTAAAAGCTTGATTTGATTCTCCATGTTATGGATGGAAGCCATTTGGCTTCTCGGACTACTTCCATGCTTTTCATCCCAGTATTCGCCGATTCGATATACTTTGAAATGAGATCTTCTAGATTAGATCGTGGGGGCGATAGGTGTACTAGTGGAGTATAATTGTATGGTGAATATTGAGTATAATCTCCCCAAGGAACAGTCGACTGAGAATTCCACTCCAAACAGTACTGGCTAGAATACGTATCATACCCTGCCAGTTTTCTTTTGGAATATGGCCGACTGATGATGCATATAGTAAGGTAGAAAGGCCATGTTCTCCACTCTTTGTTCTAACATTGCTGTCCATCAAGCTTCCATGGTCTCATTGGTATCTGTATCATATTTTCTAACACCTGGAACCAACAATTGAATGAACAATTAACACAGCCTCTATAGGTAATAAGCTGAATACACAAAATTCATACCACAAACACCCAAGCACGACAATAGTATGGAACAAAGCAAAACAAATTCAAAACAAAAATAATGACTAAAGCACTAAATAAACGATGTTCCTTAAACTGTTGTCCCCAACAAGGAGACCAAAAACTTGATGTACCTAAAATAAAATGAGGGACGTCCTAACCACTACAATGCAAGGTAAGTGAACTTAACAATGCAGAGGTGAGCTTAACTCGAGTGTCGAATCTCCCGAGGAACGGAAAAAACTTAAGTATTAATCGTGTTTCTAATGTTTAGTCTAAAATGATGATGTCGTTGATGAAAAACTAAAATAAAAACTGAAAACAATTAAATCAATTAAGAGAAAGCAAAATGTAAAAATAGTTTTAAAAATTAATAACACAAGGGTTTGGATGGTGGAATCCCCCTAATCCTTGTTACTAATTTAATTGGGAAAAAAAACTTTAATGAAAACAATGTTAAATTAATTAAGTTACGCCACACTCAAATCAGGAAATCCCTATCTCTAGGTGAACGCCACCCTACTCACTAACCCTTAGAAGAAAATCTCTTTTCTCCCTAATAAATTATGAGTGCAATAAAATTAGGTGATTTAAAAAGACCTGAAAGGGCAATATCGTATCTCTAGTCAATTGCCCAAATAACCCCCAATTGGTTACCCTAGATCACTCTTCCTTTTTCAATTCTGAACAACCTTATGATTAATTTAATATCGTGGCAATTAAATTGCAAACAAATGCAATTGGAAGACAACTTAAATCAAAACAAACATCAAATTCAAGAATTTAAACCAAGAATGTCATAATCAAGAATTAGGGTTCAACCCCATTCTTAAAAAATAAAGAAATACTCACTATTCGTTATATAAAAATTGAAATTCAAAATAAAAATTCAATAACAAGAAAGGGAAAAGAAAGCTTAGGATTGAAATTGAAACTGCAATTGAAGTCCCGAACATCTTCAAGCTCGTCTTTCGAGTCGCCAAGTTGAAGATTGAAATCTTGAAAATAATTCTTCAATTCTTGAATCCAAGATTCTTCAATTCTTGAATCCAAGAAACTAAAATTCAGAAATCTTGAAACTTCACTAACTAATTGAATGTATAAGAGCTGATTGAAAAGTGTTTAATCTAATCTTACCTAATAAATGTAATTCTAACCTAACTAAAACCTATTCTAAATCCTAAATTGTATATCTATCTATTTAACTATTTCCCTCTATAGTAGCTGCATAAAAAACCCCTTATATAGAGGTGAAATAATACAAAAAAACCTAGTTTGAATTGGGTTAAAATACACAAAATAAAAAAACCAAGTTTAAGTTTAATTCAACCACCCTGGCTAGCTGGACCTATCGTCGACAGTAGGTCAGACCTACCATCTATGGTAGGTTTCTTCCTTGCCAATGCTGTTGTGCCCAAGGACCTACCACTAACGGTAGGTTAGCCTACCTCGTGCCGTATATTGGCCGTTTCGTTGCCAACGGCTTCGTTTTTGTCGTTTTCGCCCGTTTTCATTTCCTTTCATCATTTTCCCTTCTAGAGGGCACCTAAGACAAGAATAAGAGATATTAGCTAAAACATATATTTTTATATATTAAAAACATTAAAAACGATGAAATTAACATATAGAAAATATAAACAATTATGCACGTATCACTCTCCCATTCTCTCCACTAAGATGGCTTCTCTCCTTTTCTTCCATGTTCTATAAAAGGGTTGGAAAAAAGAAATGCAGCCATAGGCAAGAATGAGGAGGCGGATTGGTGTCGTAGCGGCATCAGCAACATCATCGCATTTATATGGTATGTGAAATTGAATTTAAGGGTTAGGTGAAATTGAATTTGGATAGTTAGGTAAATCAATGTCTGTGGGTAAAGACATTACAGGGGTAAGAGAGTCAGGTTAGATTTTATATTTAAAAAAAAATCGAAAAACAAAAAAACTGCGTTTTATTGCTTCCCGGTCAAACCGCCCCATTTTGACCGAGTTTGACCAATTCAATTCTATAGCGATTTTCAATAAAAACTACACAGGACAACTAACCTGTCGAACCAGCCAGTCTGATCCAATTTTTTCAACATTGGATAAATCCTAAAACCGGAAGATGACCCGGACAAGGAGAGGAACGGTGGGAAATTAACACCTTGGTTGGTTCATGGGTTCTTTACACCATCGAACTGTTGGATTTCGTAGGCAAAAATAAAGTAAAATAAAACTATGAAACCCACCAACAGGATCTGCACATACTAGAAAAACCGATTAGATAAAAATTACCTCAAAGTTTTGATTGTTCGTTGTGGAGGAGCTACTTTGTACGCTTCGCCCTCTACTGGTATCCACGCGACGAACTCCTCTACAAGCGATCGGGATGCTAGCCCCTTCTGTGTTCTGAAAACTGTTCAGAACTGATCCTGACTATCTGGTAATCGGTCGTATTTCGGAGAGAGGAGGCTAGATACTATATCGCCGTTCTAGGGTTTAGGGTTTTGTTTTTCTTTAATCAGATAAAGGACGGCAACCAAGAAAATGTTAACATAACCTTTTATAGCTGTCAATTTCAAAACCCTAACTGTCATCTAATGACAGTTTAATCTCGTCTCTCTATTCCTATAATCATCCAACGGTTGGATGAGTAATATTAAATAATTAATTTTATTTATTCGATTAAATAAAATTAATTACTTATTAACTTACCAGAAAATACAATATGGAATCTAATTCCCCTTTTGTATACGTTCAACAAATCTAGAACAATCTAGATTCATTGAACGTGGACATTATGCTCACAACATCGTCTATGCGTGTGACCCTGTAGGTTCACTTAACGTTGGCAGTGAATGAAAAATGTCCTAGACATTTATTCACAAAACATAAGCGGCCTCTAGCAAGACATTATGCTTACCCAAGTTAAGTAAATGTAATAATAACCTAGCATCATATTTAATATTTAGTCCTTTTGTCACACGATATCCTAATTAAGTATAAGGCATGGATCAAGTCATCCTTATAAAACTTAATTAACCATTTACTTGATCACCAGGCAGACTGTTCCAACAAATAATATTAGTAACACCTTATTAATACTTATTTGAGCATGGCTATGCATATTTTCCAGTCTTCCTTATCAAGGGGCCCATGGATATCTCTCTCTAAAAAGAGAGGGACAAATCCCTTTCACTATCTCCAATATTCAAGCCATGACGAGAAAATAAGCCAACCAATAGTCATAATGATCACCTAATTAAAAGTGATGTTTGACTATGTCAAAACATATTTTCTCCCCATGCAAGAAAAATTAGAAACATTAGGTCAAAGGACACCAAATATAAAACTGAGAAGAAATACTTATAACTTAAACCCATGCAATATTTCTTCCTCACTTTGGGTCATGTCCAATACAATATTCTCGATATGTATTTATGAATTGATTTTATATCTCATATTCATGATCAGTAAAACTTGACCATCAATCAACTTCACACTAGTTTACATGATGTAATAAACTAGAGACAAATAAGAATAGTATTTTATTAGCTATAAGGGTTTTACTATCAAGTCACATACTTGATGACCAAGAGCATAAAATACAATTCAAAAAATACATGCTTCATAAATCATAAATGTGAGTCAATTGGTCTTAGGGCATATACTAACAATCTCCCACTTGCCCTACCACCAATTTGACATGACTCTCAAACCCATTGACCTAGTATGACTCTCATGCTTAAGTTGTGGGAGTGGCTTTGTCAATGGATCTGCGACATTGTCATTGGTGTCTACTTTGCAAATTTTAACATCTCCACGCTCAATAATTTCTCGAATGAGATGAAAACGCCTAAGAATATATTTGGATCGTTGATGAGATCTAGGTTCCTTAGTTTGTGCAATGGCTCCTGTATTATCACAATATAGGTCCACTGGGTTCACAATGCTAGGAATTACACCTAGTTCTGTGATGAACTTTCTGATCCAAACTGCCTCTTTGGCTGCATTAGAAGCAGCTACATATTCAGCCTCTGTAGTAGAATCGGCCACGGTATCTTGCTTTGAACTCTTCCTGCTCACAGCACCCCCATTCAAACAAAACACAAATCCAGATTGCGATCTAAAATCATCTACATCAGTCTGAAAGCTAGCATCCGTGTAACCATTTACAACAAGCTCTCCTTCCTGACCTCCGTAGATCAAAAACATCTCTTTAGTCCTTCTTAAGTACTTGAGAATTTTTTTTTTTTTTGCTGCAGTCCAATGCGGTTCACCAGGATTTGATTGGAATCTGCTAGTCATGCTTAATACATACGAAACATCTGGGCGAGTGCATAACATGGCGTACATGATAGATCCAATTGCAGAAGCGTAAGGAATCTTACTCATGCGTTCTTTATCCTCCCTTGTGGTAGGACTTTGAGACTTACTGAGTTTAACGCCATGTGACATTGGCAAGAATCCTCTCTTAGAATCTTGCATACTGAACCTTTTCAGTACCTTGTCAATATATCCACTCTGACTTAGGCCAATAACCTTTTTAGATCTATCTCGATAGATCCTAATGCCTAGAATATAGGCTGCTTCGCCTAAATCTTTCATTGAAAAACACTTCCCCAACCAAGTTTTTACACTTTGCAAAGTGGGGATGTCATTCCCAATTAACAAGATGTCATCGACATAGAGTACTAAGAAGACTACTGCATTTTCTGTAACCCTTTTGTAGACACAAGGTTCATCATCATTCTTGATGAAATTGAATTCTTTAATTGCTTCATCAAAACGAAGATTCCAACTTCGAGATGCTTGCTTCAAGCCATAAATGGATCTTTGAAGTTTACACACTTTACTAGAATTCGAAGGATGGATAAAACCTTCAGGTTGTGTCATATACACATCCTCCAGTAGATTTCCATTAAGAAAAGAAGTTTTAACATCCATTTGCCATATTTCATAATCATAATATGCTGCAATGGCAAGTAGAATTCTAATTGACTTAAGAATTACAACTGGAGAAAAGGTTTCATCATAGTCTATACCATGAGTTTATTTATACCCTTTTGCTACCAATCGTGCTTTGTAAGTGTGCACATTGCCATCTATGTCAGTTTTCTTTTTGAAAACCCATTTACACCCTATGGTCTTGCAACCTTCAGGTGGATCAATCAAAGTCCAAACTTGATTATCATGCATAGATTGCATTTCTGATTTCATAGCCTCTAGCCATTTGCTAGATTCAGGACTATGAATAGCATCTTGGTAGGAATTAGGTTCACCTTGATCAATAAGATCAATATTATGATCCTCGATCACAAGAAATCCATATCTCTCGTGGTATCCGAGAAATCCTACTGGACCTTCTTGGCCCTTGTGTCAAAGGTTCAGGCTCAGTATGAATACGTGAGTCCAACTGAGTATCCATACTCGGTTCAGAAATGGTCTGCTGTCCTTGAGCTTCTTCAAGATGGATTCTAATCCCACTAACTCTTTTGGAAACGAATTCCCTTTCAAGGAAAATTCCGTTCCGAGCAACAAACACTTTGTTTTCAGATGGAAGATAAAAGTAGTATCCTTTAGTTTCCTTAGGATATCCCACAAATAGACACTTATCGATTTGGGTGCTAGTTTTTCAGATAATGATCGCTTCACATAAGCATCACATCCCCAAATTTTGAGAAATGCTAAACTAGGTTGTTTCCCGGTCCATATCTCATATGGTGTCTTCTAAACAACTTTAGATGGAACTCTATTTAATATGAATGCAGCAGTTTCTAGAGCATAACCCTAAAAGGAAATTGGAAGATCTGCTGGACTCATCATAGATCGAACCATATCCAATAGAGTTCGATTTCTGCATTCAGACACACCATTCCATTGTGGTGTTCCTGGTGGAGTTAATTGTGATAATATCCCACAATTTTTTAGATGTTCGTCAAACTCTTGGCCTAAGTATTCACCACCTCGATCTGATCGAAGTAATTTGATACTCCTTCCAAGTTGATTCTGTACTTCATTTTGAAATTCTTTAAACTTTTGAAAGGAATCAGATTTATGTTTCATTAGATAGACATAACCATATCTACTGAAATCATCTGTGAATGTAATGAAATACTGAAAACCTCCTCTGGCTTGGGTGATCATTGGCCCACATACATCAGTATATATAAGTTCCAATAAATCGGTAGCCCTTTCACTTTGCCCTGTAAATGGACTTTTAGTCATTTTTCCCAATAAACAAGAATCACATTTTTCATAAGACTCAAGGTCGAATGAAGATAAAAGTCCATCTTGATGGAGTTTTGATATGCGTTTCTCATTTATATGGCCCAAACGACAATGCCAGAAGTAAGTTTGATTTAAATCATTAGATTTAAATTTCTTTGTATTTATGTTATAGATGGGCTTACTAATGGAATCATGTAGGTTAAGAATGTAAAGTCCATTACATAAAGAGGCATCACCATAGAAAATACCATTTTTATAAATAGAACTTTTACCATTCTTAGTATTAAACTCAAAACCATCAACATCCAAACAAGAAACTGAAATGATGTTCCTACTCATAGCAGGAACATCATAACAATCTTTAAGTTTAATTATAAGCCCGATGAGGCAAAAAGTAAATCAAATGTCCCTACAAACTCACAGTAGACAACTTTTGCTCCATTTGCAACTCGCAGATCCACCTCTCCCTTTGCCAAAGATCTACTCTTTTTGAGTCCTTGCACATTTACACAAATGTGAGCTCCACATCCGGTATCTAATACCCATGAAGTAGGAGTAGACATATTAATTTCTATAATGAAAATACCTGAAGCGGCAGCCTCACTGGCCTTTTGCTTCTTCTTTTCTTCCAAGTAGAGCTTGCAATTCCTCTTCCAATGACCAGGTTCATTCCAGTGGAAGCAAGTTCCTTCCTTTGGTGGTTTAACCTTGGGCTTGGGCTTCTGCTTGCCTTTACCCTTTTTGGCCATATCCTTTCCCTTTCCCTTTCCCTTGTTCTTCTTGAAGCGCCCTTCGAACCATCGGGAACATTAGGAGTAGACTTCCTAATGTTTTGTTCAAACTCGCTTGAGCATCCCGTGCAATTCATTTATGGACTTTTCCATATTATGCATATTGAAGTTCATGACAAACCGATCATAGTCGAAGTCAAAGAGGCCAAGATCATATCGTGAGCTAAGTCATGACTTACAGGGTGCTCCAAGTTTTTCAAGTCGATCAAAATACCCTTTCATCTTAAGGACATGAGCACTAACTGAAGTGCCAGGGGTCATTTTGCAGCTATTCAACGCCTTAGTGGTAAGATATCTCTCTTGACGTGCCTGCTCTTGGAACATTTCCTTGAGCTATTTTATCATCTCATAAGCCTCAACTTCCTCGAATTGCTTTTGCAACTCAGATTCCATCGTAGCCAACATGAGACATGTCACATCGTTAGAATCATCCTTGTGCTTACTATAAGCATCCTTTTCGACTCTAGGAGCATTGTTAGCTGGTTGATTAGGGATAGGGTTCTCAAGTACATATAGCTTTTTTTCTTGTTTAAGGACAATCCTTAAATTTCGTGCCCAATCAAGAAAGTTAGTCCCACTAAGCTTATTCTTTTCAAGCACGGATCGCAACGATGTGTTTGAATTGTTTGAGGCCATTATCTACATAGAATTTGCAAAGTAAAATTAAATAAATGAAGCATTAAATTTTCCCTAAAATATTCAATACTTGATATAAATCATGGGTATACAAATTCATTTTATTCTAATCATAAGTAAGCTTTGGCTTAACACCCATAATTAGAGAAAAATGTATTAATGGGATTTACATCTACATGTACCGGCAAAATCCCATATGATATACTAGGCCCAAAACCGTTTTGATAGCCTAGTTAAGCCAAACCATTCTAAGCATATGGAAATCACAATTTTCCATCTTCCCCTACTTAGGTAACCATTTATCTCTTGCTTTGGCAATGAGACAAAATGATGATCCAAGCATGGAGAAGTGCTTATGATCATGGAAGGCATTTTACAACTTAAATTTTTTTTTTTTTTTACATGGTTTCAAAAACCTTCTTCCTTTTATTTGTATATTATTTCATAAAACATATATCAAAAATAAAAGGAAATAAACTAAACATCACATGCATAATATATACACCAAATAAAACGTGTCATAGCATAGCCCCAATCCTATATTGACTTTCATGAGCCTCATGGAAGTCAAAGGTCAATCTAGGTAAGTCTTCATTTCCATGAGCTTGCCTCCAATGTCTTGGCCTTCTAATCTTGTTACATAGGACAGAAAAGATACATAGGAATAGGAAATAGAATTAACCTATTCTAGTAAAGCTTGATAATATTACATCAACGAAAACAACAGCACGCAGGCCGTATTCAAAAACATACAACCCATTAACAAAATAAGCTAATCAATCACGAGAGGTAAAGGGCCATGTTATGCACCATGCATCTAAAAATAGGAAGAAACATGCAAAAACAACAAGCGGGTTCCGGTGGCGAAGCCCTCGGAAGAAAACGGCAGTCCCGGAAAGAAAAACGATTTTTCTTTCTAACTCATTGAATGAGTTATTGTCGTCATAAACCCTAAAATCATGCCGCCAGAAATTTTGTTTAACAGTTAAACATTAAATCATGTGATTCTGCATATTAGTTTAACAATTAAATTGCACAGATTACAGACCGTACACCAAACAATTTAGCAATAACAACATTCTGTTTAATTAATCGCATTAATAAGTAAAACATAATATGATATATGCAAATCCTATAATTCAATTTACTCTGATTATTACAGTAATCAGAAACCTTACTATAAGGCCGATTAAAAACAACATATGTAATCAAAGCGGTAACAGATAAAATCAGTAAAACTAGTATGTACGAGGCTCTGATACCACTGGTGGATTTCGTAGGCAAAAACAAAGTAAAATAAAACTACGGAAATCCACCAACAGGATCTGTACATACTAGAAAAACCGATTAGATAAAAATTACCTCAATGTTTTGATTGTTCGTTGTGGAGGCGCTGCTTTGTACGCTTCGCCCTCTACTGGTATCCACGCGACGAACTCCTCTGCAAGCGATCGGGATGCTAGCCCCTTCTGTGTTCTGAAAACTGTTCAGAACTGATCCTGACTATCTGGTAATCGGTCGTATTTCGGAGAGAGGAGGCTAGATACTATATCGCCGTTCTAGGGTTTAGGGTTTTGTTTTTCTTTAATCAGATAAAAGACGGCAACCAAGAAAATGTTAACATAACCTTTTATAGCTGTCAATTTCAAAACCCTAACTGTCATCTAATGACAGTTTAATCTCGTCCCTCTATTCCTATAATCATCCAACGGTTGGATGAGTAATATTAAATAATTAATTTCATTTATTCGATTAAATAAAATTAATTACTTATTAACTTACCAGAAAATACAATATGGAATCTAATTCCCCTTTTGTATACGTTCAACGAATCTAGAACAATCTAGATTCATTGAACGTGGACATTATGCTCACAACATCGTCTATGCGTGTGACCCTGTAGGTTCACTTAACGTTGGCAGTGAATGAAAAATGTCCTAGACATTTATTCACAAAACATAAGCGGCCTCTAGCAAGACATTATGCTTACCCAAGTTAAGTAAATGTAATAATAACCTAGCATCAGATTTAATATTTAGTCCTTTTGTCACACGATATCCTAATTAAGTATAAGGCATGGATCAAGTCATCCTTATAAAACTTAATTAACCATTTACTTGATCACCAGGCAGACTGTTCCAACAAATAATATTAATAACACCTTATTAATACTTATTTGAGCATGGCTATGCATATTTTCCAGTCTTCCTTATCAAGGGGCCCATAGATATCTCTCTCTAAAAAGAGAGGGACAAATCCCTTTCACTATCTCCAATATTCAAGCCATGACGAGAAAATAAGCCAACCAATAGTCATAATGATCACCTAATTAAAAGTGATGTTTGACTATGTCAAAACATATTTTCTCCCCATACAAGAAAAATTAGAAACATTAGGTCAAAGGACACCAAATATAAAATTGAGAAGAAATACTTATAACTTAAACCCATGCAATATTTCTTCCTCACTTTGGGTCATGTCCAATACAATATTCTCGATATGTATTTATGAATTGATTTTATATCTCATATTCATGATCAGTAAAACTTGACCATCAATCAACTTCACACTAGTTTACAAGATGTAATAAACTAGAGACAAATAAGAATAGTATTTTATTAGCTATAAGGGTTTTACTATCATGTCACATACTTGATGACCAAGAGCATAAAATACAATTCAAAAAATACATGCTTCATAAATCATAAATGTGAGTCAATTGGTCTTAGGGCATATACTAACACGAACCAAGTCTAAGGTTCTCTGTGAATTATGTAGAAAGAGCCGATGCACTGCAAGAGAATTTGAAAGAAAGGTTCTTGGTGGGTAATGGACCAAGAAAATATGAACTCAAAGCGACATTGGCAAATTGTAAACAATGGGAGATTAAGTGAATATGTACTATTCTCGATTGAGAAAATTGTGGAATAAATTAGACAATTACACAAAACTACCATCCTCTTCACCTTCTGAAGTCACCACCATTCTGATAAAAGAAGGAGAATAAGAAAAGGTTTACCAAATTTTAATGGGATTATGATGAGATTTTTAGCATTGTGAGATCAAATATCATTCAACAAGAGCTTATTCCTACAGGGAAGTACTTGCAAGAATTTGTAAAGAAGAATAGCATAGAAACTTAGCTCAGATACATACGACGGACGAACAAGGCGGCATAAGAGCAGCTTTTGTCGACATCAAATTCGGGCTCAATCCTCATAGGTAACTTGCAGCCACTACAATACAACAGGACAGCTAAAAGTTGTTTCCAATTGGTATGATATTCGGAGTGGTGGCCTAAAAGCAACGCCAACAATGGCTCAAGCAACCTAGGTCGCAACAGTCATGGGCACACAATTATCAAACCCAAGCAACCAAGGACGTGGTCGTGGGCACTCTTTGGTAGGACGTGGACCGTCTGTGTCTATCGCACAGTAAAAAGGCACCAGAGGTTAGGCCCATATTACTGCTAGTCGTGAGGAAGAAAGCTAGATAGCTATTGGCGGTGGCAACAATGGCGGCAATAGTGGAGGCTTTCCAGGACACTCCAATGATCAATGGTCCACTTTGATGAATCTCTTGAACAATTAATCCACTTCTACCAACTCAAACAAATTATCTAGTATGGAAAATTTTGTGGAATTTAGATTTGAGATGCTTTCATCACATAACTGGTAGGAAAATTATTTGCAATAGTTAAATCCTCTGTATCCTTACACTATTTGATTGTTTAACTGTGCTAAGCCAGTCGCATTGCAAGAAGGAACTGCGTGTTTAAGTGCTGCATTTAAAATCCATAATGTGTTGTTTATACTTAATCTTAAGTGCAATTTGATCTCTTTGGCTCAATTATTGCAGGATTCTAATGGTTTTATCACTTTGTCTGATGATATACGTGTTATACAGGACCATATCTCGATGAGGCCGACTGGAGTAGGTGAGCAAAGGAATGGAATATTCTTTTACAAAACCTCTGCAGCTATCATCTTTATATGCTTTTTCTAGTGTTCATTCTAATACAAGTGAGTTGTGGCATATTCGTCTAGGACATCCTTCGAATTTTGTGATGAATAAAATTTCAGGACGTTCATCTTTGTATATTTCTAAAAGTTCTTGTGATAGGCCATGTTCTACTTATTTGCATGCTAAATAGACACAGGACAGTTTTCCTTTAAGTTTAAATAATGCAACAGGAATTTTTGAATTGATTCATTGTGATCTTTGGGTTCCATATAAAACTGTTTCTATGTATGGTGCCACTTATTTTCTCACAATTCTGGATGATTACTCTAGAGCTATTTGGATATATTTAATTGCTGTGAAACGAGATGTTACTATTGTTTGAAAGAATTTTTTCCATGGTCCAACACAATTTAATAAAACTATTAAGATGGTTCGAAGTGACAATGGGACAAAATTAATGTGTTTGAAACCTTACTTTTTGGAACATGGTATTTTATATTAAACCTCGATTATGGGGACACCTCAACAAAATGGGAAGATGGAACGTAAGCATCGCCATATTCTGAATGTGCCAGGTGCTTTGTGTTTCCAAACAAGTTTACTTAAAAGTTTTTGGGGTGAATGGGTTTTGACCAATGTTGAAAAAATCAGACTGGATATTGAACCAGTCAAGCTACTGGTTCACTGGTTCATTGGTTCAACCGATTAATCCACTAGTTGAACTGGATAATAGTATAAATATATAAAAAAAATTTTAAATATATAGTTAATAATTCAATCGTGCTTTTTTTCCTTGAAAAATTCATCAATTTATACATTATAAATACATTAACACTAGATATATTAACAAGTCTAATTTAAGAATATTATAAACTTTTCAACTTAAAAAATATATACATAAATATAAGTGTTAGTAAGTATATTATTCATAATTTTAAATATAAATCTTATGTTAGTAAGCACAAATTCAAAACTAATTTAGAATAAGTGTAGTACAAATATTACAAAAATTTATTTACATTTAAAAATAAGAGTTAAAAAAAATCAATTCTTATGTTTTTGTTTTTACTTGACAAAATCATAATAAGACTTGAGATTTGTTTGTTTCCTTATTTATTTATATTTTTCTCCATTGGAACTAACTACTATAAGCAGCCCTATGGAAGTTATAACCTAGACAAGCCCTCCTCTTAAAAGGACATTTTTCCATAAAAAGGTCATGTTCTCTATTGCTTAAAATCAGTAGGTTTTAGCTTATTTTTAGTTATAAACTGTTTTGAAACTGTTCTTGACTGCTTATTATATATGCTTTTAGATTAAAAATAGCTGAAAAAAACTATTTTCGAAAAAGCTACTGTGGTGTGCTTTTTAGAACTGCTTATGCTTATCGATATTGCTAAAAATAAAATTGTTATATTAATTTATTTAAAATAACTTTTTTATAAGCACTTATTTTAATTGCTTAAAAAAAGCATAAGAATGGAGAACAGGGTCAAAAAGACCTACTTTGTTTAAAGAACCAGGTTTTAGTGCTTCGCAGTCTAATCGGTCGAACCGCCCGAGTTTGACCAGTTCAATACTGCAACGGTTTTCATTATGAACCAGACTGGAAAACTGACCGATTCCCAGTCGAATTGGATGATCCGGTCTGATTTTTTCCACATAACTTATTAATAGAACACCTTCTAAATTACTGAAAGGAAAAACTTCTTATGAGCTTCTTCATGACAAATACCAACTTATTCTCATCTTAGGAGTTTTGGATATTTAGCTTTTGTTCATGATCATAGTTCACCCAAAGATAAATTCTGTTCTTGCAGTCATGTCTACATTTTTCTTGGTTATCCTTTTGGGAAGAAAGGTTTGCGTTTTTATGATTTGGAAAATCAAAAAATTATATTGTTCCGAGATGTAGTTTTAAATGAAAGTAAATTTCCCAATATACATGAACTTCCGAACAAGTCTTCAGATAGAAACTTTTTCAATTTTGGGGTAATCGTTTTGGGCAATAAATAACAAATTTTGGACCTAGGCCCATGAGATAGGGAGAGTTTTTTATCCCTTAGACCAAATACACAGCCTGATGGAGCAAGCCCAGATTCAAGAAGATGCTCCAACCCAGCCATCTCCACCATTCTTGTATCTCTTGGCTGAACAAATAATGGGCTAGTTGAGTCTCCAAGCCTAAGAGAGAACAAATCATGTGCCTCACTAGGCTGAGAATCCACTGAAGCTGGCACGGCCGGAGGACATGTCATGACCCAAGAGGTAATTGGGTCTCCTTCGGATGAATTGGACATCAGGTCATCAAATTTGCATGAGAATATTGAAAATTTGCCACCTGATCCCCTCGATGGAAATATTGTCAGAAGTACTAGAACAAAAATGGTTCTGACCAAGTTGTGGGATTATGTCCGTAAACACTGTCTGGAGTACATCTCCAATATCCCATTCTTGCTCTGCTCCTTCTACTTCCTCGGATGTCTTAAGTAAATCTCATTATCCTTTAATTACACACTTTGTAGATTATTCTAAATTTTCTCACTCACATTGGCATTTCCTAGCATTCGTTACTGTAGAGATTGAGCCCACTAAGTATTCTAAGGTTGTTTCTCACCCTAAATGGCGTCTTTTAAATGAAGTAAGAGATAGACGCCCTGGAACAAAATGGTACTTGGTCCTTGACTTTGCTGCCATCTTGGAAGCAAACCCTTGGAAATAAGTAGGTCTTCAGGATCCAATATAAAGTATATGGCACTATTGAACAATACAAGGAACGATTTGTAATCCCTGGTAATACACAAACAGAAGGGATCGATTTCACTGGGACCTTCGTACCAGTTGCAAAACTGGTTATCATATGTACCTTGTTATATGTTGCTTTTGTACTAAACTGCCCAATTCATCAGATAGATGTACACAATGCTCATGACTATGATCCTTGTGGAACCAGCAATATTTAGCTTTGTTTTGCTTATCTTGGGGAGATAACATCTTTGCGGGCCAATCTAAAATTCCTAAAGATTTAATTTGATTTAGAATCTCAAAAGGAGGAATCGTAATGGGATATACTCAAAATGGGGACTTTCAGGCTTCCAGGATCCCAATCTGTCCAAACTTTTGGGCTTAGACTTTGTTCCAATTTTCTTTGATTTTTTTTGGAATTTGATATTCTTTGATCTTATTATCCAATTCCCGTTTCCTCCTGACATAGTCATCTGCATATTTTTGTATTTTGGACAAGAGGCTGGTAACACTAATGGGCTCCTTCTGAGCCAACTTTCTTGAAAAGGCCGAATTAGTCAACCCATGTCGATATCCTTGGATGCATTCGCATTCAGATAAATTAGGAATTTCCTGTGCAGCTTGGTTAAACCGGTAGTATAATCCCAAACTGATTCTGCCGACCTCTGTCTAACACTAAGAAGGAAATCAGAGGTTGGTTGAAAGATAGATGGCAGCAAAAAATTTTGTATGAATTTTTCACTCAAACCTTTAAAAATAGAGATATTTCTAGGTGGTAGATGAGCATACCACGTCAAGGCTCTTCCCATTAGAGAACTGCGGAACATCTGACAACAAGTACTATCGGAAGCATTATACACGTACATCTAAGAGGTAAACCGCATCATATCTTGAGTTGGATCTGAAGATTTATCATAAGTTTCTAATTTAATGTGAGAAAACTGACTAGGAATGGGACCGCAAGCATAAGACTCCACTAAAGGATTATGTTACAAAAAATCCTAACCACTATCCAACGGCTTTGTAGAGGGGACTATTTGAGCAAGAGTTTGAATCACTAAATCACGTATTGTCTGGGTTTGTGGAACCAAGGATTCTCTTCAGAGCGAATATCTCCCAATGCCATGCTAGAAGGAAAAGAAGGAGATAGAAACTGTGCCATGGTAAACTGTGGACGAGGGATGGACGCATTTGCAGTAGGTACAGTAGGGACGGACTGCTGAGCCAATGTGGCTTGTAAAGAAGCAAGAAGAGTTTGGAACTGCAGAATATGCTCTGGCTGCAAAGCGGGACTAGTTGTGCTAGTACCCACAGAAGGGAAATAAGGAACAGATGGCCCTAGTATTTGTGTACTAGATACAGGAAAAGGAAAAGGCAATGTCATAATAGTTTGCGGTGCAGATGTTAAAGAAGGAAGAGGAACAGTAGAAGGAACATCTTCCCTATTTTCGGGATCAGTAGCCATAACATCAACTGTGAATAACAAAAAAAAGACTACAAGAAAACAATACGGTGAGCGCTTATTGATGAGTTCCGCGATCCACTCCTATAGTCATAGATTTATTTTTTTTTTTTCTGGGGAGGGGGTTTGAGCGAACGATTATACAATTAATCACAAAGGTCTCTTGTAAGTAGAGAGTACATCATCTAGAGTATAACCCAGTCAAATTTGTGAATCGACTAAATTTAACCCTAAATTTATTTATATATTTACTTGAATTTTTGTAAATTAAATTTCTAATCCCGTTGTTGGAAATAATTTGATTATAGTTATTACTTTTATGGAATTCATCATATAAAATCCAATAGAACGTATTGATCATCATCATTATTCAGTCAAAAGGCTAAATAAATAAAACAATTTTCTATACAAGGGAAAAGCTTTTGATTTCTTCTATACCTAATTATTAACTTCGCAGAGAATCTTTTAGAGAGCACAAAGATGGTGAAAAACGTAGAGGTAACCTTTCTAGCATATAATTATAAACAAGACAACAAATCACTTCAAATAAACCCTAGAGAACAGATTAAAAAAGGCTATGAAGTTAGTATAGTATTTTATTTGTTTTTTTTATTTTTTTTGCTAAGTATGAAGTTAGTATAGTATGTAGGCAACAATAATAATTAGTTCAAATTCCCCATCATGGTACCAATATTAAGATACTTCAACGCAGCAAAAAGTATATTACATAATTCAAAAAGTATTCTTTGTGTGGCCTTGAAGAGCTTTGTTGACTTATTCATTTAAAGGTCTTTCACATTCAATCTATTATCAACCAAGAGAAAGTCTATTTAAGAAAAAGAACAAAAAAACTATAAAAGAAGAAAGTATCAATATATTCCTTTTTTTTTTTTTTTTGAATGTCCGAAATATTATTCAAAATATCCAATTTTTATTTTAGAAGACTCTGAACTTACAATACAATTATAACTAGTCGCGTGTATTAGATATATATATATATATACATATGAGAAAGAATGTATTAATTCTATAAAAAGATAAAAACATTTTGTATAAAAGGGGCCGATAAATCTAACTCAGGAATATGAATGTATAGCGCGAAAAAAATCATTATTTTTCCTCCTCTTTCTCTCTCTACACAGTTTCTCTCTAACTTCTCTCTACTCCTTCTCCACTCTAAAACTAAAATCTTTAACATTGAACTTGAACTAGAGGTAGATATAGATCATTATGAGGAATTTGTAGAAGAAAATATCAATTTAGATGTAAGAAAAGTTGAAATTTTTTTTTTCAAAACTGGGCTCGGATTGCCCGGACGGGCGACCTAAACATGGGCAGATCGTCCAGATGGGCGACCAGCACACATCTGGGTCGCCGGCCCCGGCGATCCAATTTTTTTTTTTTTTTTTTAAGGAAGAAAGAATTTTTGTAGGTATTTGGAAAACTTAAAACATGAATAACTCTGGGATCGGATGTCCGTTTCACTCATATGACCACTCGTTTTGATGATTCTCATAAAGATAAACGCAACGGCATCGTCGAAAAAGTGATTCGGATGCGTTTCGGGGCAAAAATTTTGCGGCAGAAAGAATTCCAATATTTACCAACTTCAATCATTTGAATTTTTAATTAGAGCAAAAAGAAGACTGCTCCTCTATTTAATTTTCAAATTGGTGCTGTAATTTTTTAGTTAATAAGAGAGAAAGTATTAGAAAATTACAAAAACGTAAATTAAAACGAAAATAGGAGGTTTTTGTGGAATTAAAACTGTTTCCCATGCGTAGGTCTCGAAATGCCTACAAGAATCGCCTCAATTGAACGTCCGAGCACAAAGTTATGCCCCGTCAAAGTTTTCGACTATACAAAACAATTTTTTTGCCTCGAAACGCGTCCGGGCGTTTATCTTCACGAGAACCATCAAAACGAGTGGTCATACGCGTGAAACGGACATCCGATCGTAGAGTTATTCATGTTTCAAGTTTTCCAAATACCTACAAAAATTTTATTTATGTCTAAAGTTTTCCAAATACCTACCAAAATCCTTTCTTCCTTAAAACTCGGATGGCCCCGGCCGGCAACCCGGATGTGTGATGGTCGCCCATCTGGGTGATCCGCCTATGTTCGGGTCGCCCATCCGAGAGATCCGAGCCCAGTTTTGAAAAAAAAATTTTCAACTTTTCTTATATCTAAATTGATATTTTCGTCTACAAATTCTTCATAATGATCTATATTTACCTCCAATTCAAGTTCAATGTTAAAGATTTTAGTTTTAGAGTGGAGAAGAAGTAGAGAGAAGTTAGAGAGAAACTGTGTAGAGAGAGAAAGAGGAGGAAAAATAATGATTTTTTTCGTGCTATACATTCATATTTTCGAATTAGATTTATCGGCCCCTTTCATAAAAATTAAATTTTTAATATTTAATTAGAGTCTCATTTTTTTGTCAATCAAATAAGATTTTCCAGATGAAAAATCAGAATAACATCCAGCATCAAATTCGAAATCTTTTATATTTGACAAGAACAATGTGGGTAATCTATACTACTCAACTTATTCTCATCTTCAAAGTTTTATTGTTGAAAGTTGAGTTATATAGTTGTGACATTCTAATATTAATCCACTTGTTGTACAATAAAGTAATACTTAGGAAAAAGATAAAATTGTTACCTTCAAGTTAATTTTATACAATTTTACTAGTATTTGACTTCATTTAATTAATATGTAATCTTTTTTAGGAATTTGATATTTAAACCCACCATTCAAAGACTTATTGTAGAATCCGCTTTGTTTTTGTCATTAATAACATTTGAACTTAAGGCTAAGAAAGGATGTAATACTTCAGTTACAAAATCTCATCACATTTTGAGCTTAAGGCTCACAAAGATGTTTTCCATAGGATTTCTCTTTATTCCTAATATTTCTTAGGGCATGAAAATTACTAATATTTCATGAATTCTTTAAATAAATCATGGGAAAAGTGTCCCTAGAATGACGAAAGATCCAATAAGCACTAAAAATTTCCAAATAGTAGTATTATTTAGTTTTATAGATTATATACTATGTGTTGAAAATGACCTTCACTTTTAGCGTTTTACTAATGTAGAGTTATTCTATTTTTATCATCAATTATGTTATTTAATTTTTTGAGTGGCTAAAAATTTCACTCAACTTTTTTAAATAGTAAAAAATATCAAAACAAGTTAATTTCCAGTATTTTGGACGAAGACATAATATTTTGAAGTATGTATCTTTCACATTAATAATTTTTTCCTCACATTTTACTTGTACATTCTTTTGTCACTTTATAAAGGTAATACTAGCTTACATGATAAATTTTCACATAAAAACATTAGAAACTCAAAGATAAAAAGATAAAAAATACCATACACAATATGATCTTTCTGATTTTCTCTATTTTAACACTCAAACAAAAAAAAAAAATTTAAGACATAAATTTTTTTTAAAAAAAAAAATCTTCAATTTAATACTTCAGTTTAATTTCAAGGGAGGAAGGGCATTTTGGACAAAATAGAAAATATTCACGGACCAAAGGTCCTGGAATTCCCATCCATCTAATATTTCTTTTCACTTGTTCACAAATATAACAAGTTACAAAACAACCCCACAATTACACCAAAAAACTACTATTATAATTCCACAAAGAAAACTGCAGGTATCGCAAAGGTTACTGGCGAAGCCATTGATAGATTGAGTAGCCAAGGTTTTAAAGCGCAAATGCTTAACATTACTCAACTTTTAGAATACAGAAAGATGGACATCCATCAAATAATAGAAAGTTTTGGGATTTGTTAACACAGGAACAATTAACAACACCAAAATCCCTCTTTCTTTCTCCTCTTTTCTCACCATCGCCTTTTCTAAATTTTTTATTCTTCCGAAATACGCAGATATCGGGTTTTTTTCTGAGCAGGGCCCATTTTAAAAAAAGTCACACTGAAGTGGGCCACTTTTTTTTTTTTCCCGATTCAGGCCATAACGCACAATGATTGTGCGTTATCTGTAATGATAATGCACAACCATTGTGCGTTATCAGTTAATTAAGTTAATCAGCCAACGTGGCTGATAACGTACAATCAGTGTGCGTTATGAATGGGCATAACGCATACTCGTTGTGCGTTATCAGCCACGTAATTATTTTTTTAATTTTATTTATTTATTTTTTTAAATTTTTTTTTCAAATTTTTTTAAATGTTTTTTTAAATATTTTTTTTTTGTTTACAATTGTGTTATTTAATTTATTTTATTTTTTTGAATGAACATTTTTTTTGTTTTTAATAAAAATTTCTTTTGGGAAAACTTATAATTGTATAAGTTTTTTTTAGTAATTTGTTTAATGAATTGTTTTTCTAATGAAAATTTGTTTTGGAAAAACTTATAATTGTATAATTTTTTTAAAAAGACTGTATTTATTATATTTAACTTATTTTGTGCTATTTATATCATTTGCTTGGAAAATATATTTACATTTTGACCATTTCATTGCAAGTTATTTGAAGAAGTAATACTAAAGAAACCGTAAAAATTTAGAGCAATGATGTAGTAATTAGAAGAAATTGAAAGAAAATTTTCATTATTATAAACATGTTTTATTACAACTATTTCAAGAAAATGTCAAACTTATACATTGTTCGGTCCGGGGTTATTACAAATTTTCCTATTATATCCCGGCATGCGACATCTACCACATCTTGGGGGAAAATCCGGATTTCTATAATCCATTTCCCCTGAAATCGCTTACCTTGTTTCCTAACCATTCCTTTTTCATGTTTGGAGGATAGAATGTGAAATTAAAAGGGACATCCCTCCAAAAATTCTCACTCAAGACCGGATGAAAATTCGCTTGGTAAGTTTTTATGTACGTTTGTCGCGAATATATCTCCGGTACATAAGCATCTGTTCTTGATCCATTTTCTCTATACATTGCAAGAACATGAGAACAAGGTAATGTATATGTTTGTCATTTTTCGCAACTACAAAATTTATTATTTAGCCGTAATGTATAGACGTTGTTGCCCGTACCAGAAGCTCAGATTGGAGATTTGACCATGTATGTTCCCTCTCGCGGATTGTAAGTTGTAACTTTGCGTTCTCTTGATTTCAGTTCAATCTGCAAGAACTTGTCAAAAATTCGAGTTGGAAATAGATGTACACAATTTTCTGCCTCTTCACGGTGTTGGTGAAAGTACTTAACTAGTTTGTTAAATATTAGTTCAACCAGGGCTTTTAAAGGTAGAACCCCAACTTTCTTCAACACACTGTTAAGTGCCTCGGAAATGTTGGTTGTCATGAGACCGTGTCTGTGACTGCCATCATGCAACAGTGTTCATTTCTCTGCGTCCAACTTCATCAAGTAAATGTATGCATCCACATTTCTTTCTTGAATCTCTTTCATTACACGGTCAAATTTCCATTGTTTCGTTTCTATTCCGGCCTGCCACATCAAGCTTTTTAGGGTTGTATTTTTAAAGGTCTTGTTGAAATTTGTTCGAATGTGGCGTAAGCAAAACCGGTGAACTACAAATGGTGGTTGCCACGAAGGTTGACTTTGAATAGCTGAGAAAATACCTTTGTGGCGATCAGAAATGAGGCATACGTGGCGATCTTTGACTATATTCTCGCAAGTTTTTAAGGAACCAATTCCAACTCTCGGAAAATTGGTGGTGCCCTAAACCTCCCAAACCCGAAGGCTGAAGGATGCGGAGATTGGAATGCTGTAAATTCTGAACTGGGCGCCGGAGGCATCTGCGACGTCCCGGATCCACTAGGGAGAGATTGGGGATCTAGCGTCAAACCCAAACTATAGGACGGCATATCTAGGTGCGGGCTATCGAATGGGTCAACATAATGTTGACCACCACCAGATCCCTCACCCCTCTCAACCACTGCTGGGCCGGGGTCGACATGTTCCTTCCTTTATGGAGCAGGAGGTACAAGAGGGCGTCCAGTACCTGCTCCTCGGCCAGGATGTCTCCGAGCACCCCTTTTAACTCCACGAGCCCCTCGGTCTGGAATGTGCTCTTGGGGATAAATAACTAAAACGCGTAAGAACTTACCATCATCTGTCTGTCCACACCATGCGCACGGGTAGCACGGTTAGCTGGATTGCCGATGTAAACCCGTCTGATACCCCTGTACCATCTAATGTACTCATCACTGGGGTACGACAATGCCTCAACAGCTACAGTAGGACCATCCCTAACACGAACTCGCCAGTGGTTCCAGACATCGACATGGATAGCATGTTGTGTAACCCACGATGCGTTGTCATTCCCTCTTAACTGGATCCGGTGCAGGTCCAGACGAGTATCGACTGCATCTGGAACCATCTGAGCCCGTGCGAACGTCGCATCACACATCCGAGATAGTGGTACTCTACTATCTCGTAACATATGAGCGGCACATCTGCCCACCACAAGTCAGATGGAACCAGAGGGCAGTCATAATATGGGAGCCACATAAACTATCATGTCAAAACTCAAAGTCAATAAAAATGCAACAAGGAAAAGAAAACACAATTAATTATAAATAATACAAGCTATTGTAAAGCATACCTGGTTAGATGGCATAAAGTCCAACTGGTCTCTGTATGTAACCAGAGTGTGCGTAAGCAGCTGGCTACAGTCAAATGTTGTGCACCATATTGCGCCAAGAGGAGCAAGAGAGTCGGCCATAATCTCCGTCATCAGCTGAGGCCGCAATGTAGGTATACGCGACCACGCCCATATCTGAACTAACACCAAAGCACCTCTAATCTGTCGTGCACCTCCGAAAGCCGTCGTGCACAGCTACCTATACAGAAACTCAAGAACGCAACTACCCTAGCTATATGTCCTAATAGCATCAAAATCCTCCAACAAGCTGAGGTAGCGTACGTGAACCAAATTCCCGGAGAAGTCGGGAAGCATGTGTCCGCCAATAAGTAATGAAATAAATCCACGAGTGCACAGGATTAGATCATCGTTGGTCTCTGAACCGGTGAACGCTCTCATAATCCATGCTTCCAATGGTCTTCTTCACTTTGTAACCGGAAAAGTGGCTGAGAGACAACTGCATACCAAGAAGTCTCTCGATAACGTCAATCCAGTATTGTTTAGGGTGTAACTCCAACTAGGCCCGGTAACAACCGTGCCATCTATCCCTAAACCCCACAGCGCCTGTACATCTTGGAGTGTAATCGAGACTTCACCGCACGTTAGATGAAATGTGTGGGTCTCTGATCTCCACTGCTAAACCAATGCGGTGATAAGCTCGTGGTCCAATCCAATATAACCACACCTAAAGACTCCTCCCAAACCAGTTCCATCAATAATCTTAACCAATCTACGGGGAGCTGCACTATAGCACTGGAACAGGTTGCGGCCAAAACGCCTACACTGGAGGTCAATATAACACGTCGCTCGATCCCCACTCCGCATTAAACCCGATCCGTGCTCGTGCTTTGTCCCTGGATAAGACGTCGGTGACAATGGGCCCCTGGATGCACATGTGCTGGCACTTCTTCCATCTACATTAATTATATTTTCCAGATATTGTGAACATCTATATGTTAAAATTAAAAAGTTTTAAACATATTCTAATTCCAAGAATATTAAGATTTAATTGTTATTACGTTTAACGGTTGTAAAGTTTATAGTTCTACGTTCTCATATTTCCAAATATCAGGTATATTGTTAACACAATTAATCAACGATTTAGGGATTTTAAATAAATAAGATTTTAAAGTTTTTAAGGTTTACTGTTACGTAATAAATTTCACTTTTACTGTTAGTTTTTAAGGTTCACTGTTAAAAAGTTTCTACTTCGACGGCTTATTGTTTGGTGTAAATTTTGGGATTTTGGTAATAGATTTTTTTTGTTTTCTTGTATTTAAAGTAATAGATTTTTGTGTTTTGGTAATAAATTTTCGTGTGTTACTTATAGTATATTTTATAGTTAAGCATTTTACTACTTCATAAATTCGCTACTACAGTTTTAAAGTTTAAATAAAAGTATTAGTTACTAAACCATAAATTTCCAAGTACCGGTTCCCATATTTTTAAATGAAATCCTAAAACCTAATATCAATTTTTAAATGAAAAAAAAATATATACATAACATTAAAAAATTCGTACACATTTATTAATAACTACAATTTTAAACATAAATCCAAACCACACTTTCACCCAAAAAAAAAACATAATGTAAAATTTTGGATTTTAATAATAGATTTTTAAGTTTTGTATTATTTAAATTTTACACTTTTTAGGTTGCAAAAAATAAAGTTTCAATAATTTCTACTGTTTAAAAAAATAAAAATTAGAAATACCAAACTACAGATTCTCATATTTTCTAACATTCAAATTAATTACCTAAATAATTAAAAAAAATTCTATTAATCATGAAGTAAGAAATTAAACCTAATTATCCAAATAAATTCATAAAAAAATTCTAAACCCTAATATCACTTTTTAATGAAAATAAAAATTCGTACACATTTATTAATAATTACAATTTTAAACATAAATCCAAACCACACTTTCACAAAAAAAATAAAAAATAAACATAACGTAAAATTTTGGATTTTAATAATAGATTTTTAAGTTTTGTATTATTTAAATTTTACAATTTTTAAGTTGCTAAAAAAATTTTTCCATAATTATCCAAATAAATTCATGAAAAAACATTATCCCTAATATCACTTTTCAAATACAAAAAAACAATTACATACATAAAATTATCAAATTTGCACAAATTTATTAATAACTAAAATTTTAAATATAAATTCAAAAATTAAAAAAATGTAAAAAATTTTGGATTTTAATAATACATTTTTAAGTTTTGTATTATTTAAATTTTGCAATTTTTAAGTTACAACAAAAATATTTGTTGTCGTATTTTCTACATTTAAAAAAAATGTTAAAAATATCGAATTACATATTCTCATATTTTCTACTCAATAATTTATACGAAATATGCAAAATAATAATCTAAATAATTTCTAATAATCATAAAGTAAGGTAATAAAGTAAATATAATTATCCACATAAATTAAAAAAAATAATACATCACCCTAATATCGCTTTTTAAATTCAAAAACAATTATATACATAAAATTATCACATTTGTACAAATTCATTAATAACAAACGTTTTAAATATAAATGTAAAATCCATTTCCACAAAAAATAAATTAATTCAAGTTAATAAATAAAATTCATAAAAAATATTAACAAACAACAAATACCGACATAATCACACTTAATATGTAATAAACAAAAAAACTTCTAAATAACTAAAAACTTACTGAAAATTTAAAATGCAGCTTTAGTAGCCTTAGTACTCCAAATCCTTAATAGCCTTCGTACTCCAAAGAAAATCTCCAAGATTTACTAATTTAACTGTAATTTTCAAAATAAAATACACATTTATTAGATAAAAATAAATCAACACATAATAATAAGAAAAAATATAGTAAAATACCTAGCAGTTGGCGGAGGCAGGAACAAAATATTTTCTGAAGAAAGAAGGATGAAAAAAGGAAGAAGAATGAGATGAAGGTGGCTGAAAAGAAGAAGAAAGAATGAAGGAGGAAGGGGGCTGGAAAAACAGTAAGGGGGAAGGAGAGGAAATAGAGAAATAAGGAGGAAGAAAGGAGGAAAGGAGGAAAGAGAGTAAAAAAGGGGGTGGGGTAATGGGGCCAAAATAGGCTGGGGAAAAATAAAAAGGGGGAGGAAGGAAGGGGGGAGGGGTCCGGCTAAACTAGGGTAGAAAAAAAAAAGGGGGAAGGAAGGGGAAGGGGCGGCTCTAGGGTTTGTTTCTTTATAACATGATAACGCATAGTCATTGTGCGTTATCAGTTTAATAACGCATAATGGCTGTGCCTTACGCACAGTCATTGTGCGTTATCTATAGCTCAGCGCTATCTGGGATCCACGTCAAATTTTTACGCGATTAACGCGGTGATTAAGGATAATGCACAACGATTGTGCGTTATCATCTCTGATAACGCACAATGATTGTGCGTTATGGCCTTAACCGGGAAAAAAAGAAAAAAAAGAGGCCTACTTCAATCTGGCCTTTTTTAAAATGGACCCAGCCCAAAAAAAAACCCAGATATCGGCGAAGGTTTTAGACCAAGGCGTTGGATCTGATGTAGCGGTGACAGTTCGTGGTTTGTTGCTCAACCATAGTTGTTGATGCTTTTTCTATTGCTGGTAGTGAAAAAGGAGATGAAGGAGAATGAAGAAGGAAAACAAGGAGAAAGCAAACAGAGAGGGAGAAGAAAAATAAGATGAGGGTGGAGGTGGCGAGTTGTCATCAGAAGAGAGAAAAATAGAGTGGTTTAGGGTTTCATTTGGGTAAAAAAAGAGAAGTAAAAAATAAAGAATAAGATGCACTTTTATATTTTGTCTAAAATGTCCTCGGTAGGTTACTAGTTAACGGTGAAATTGGATAAAGAGTTTTTTTTTTTAAGTGTTAAAATAGATAATTTTTTAGTTCAAGTGTGATAACTTAACTCCTTTCTACATTAACTGTGGCTGAGTAGGGTACTAGCGTGCCTCTCGACACTAAACTAAAAACATATAATCCAATGCAAAACTTGAAGAAACACTTAGAAACATTCACATATTCCAAGCAATAGAAAAACTGAATACATATAGAGCGATCATTACATAAGTTTCAGGAAAACTTCTTAAAACATCTCTAACATAGGAAATAGTTTGCAAAACGAAAAATGTTTCAAATGGATCCAGCATAAAAAGTACAAATCATTTTTCCTGAAATGAACTCTGTGCAAAATACTCTATCAGCTTGTTGCACCGTCTCTTGTCCTAAGTCATTTGGGAAACATAACATTTAAAGGCATGAGCAAAAACGCTTAGTGAATTCACATGAGTGTGTGCTTTCGTGCTTTTCAAAAAAATAATGATTCAATTTCTATAAAAAAATTCATGCAATGTTAAAAGAAAACATCTTCTTGGTTACTTTAAAAGTGTAGATACATAAACCTATATGAGGGATTCGAAGGCAATTGGGAAGTCTGAGCAAATCAAGACACTTCAGTGCAGCTTCTATACTCGAATTCTAAAATCATGCCATACAAAAGTTAAGCTCAACGGATAGAATCTTTTACCCATAACGAGGTCATCAGAAACAAGTTTGCATCTCATAGTTAGTACCAGCTAAACACCATACGAGCACTCAGTTTCCATAACAATCACACACTCCAATCACATAAAACCAGGCTACAGATTCTAGGCAATTGTCAGGTCTGCCCTAAGATCAACCTTAGTTTCGAGCCCCTCCTGACTCTTCACTAGGCGACCGTCCCACCACAAAGCATGATGCGATGTCTGACGTAATACTGGTTGGGTCAAACCGTCAATGGTATTATGCCCCCTTTCAAGTGGATCCACCCTCCAGAGTTTCTATCTGTTTATGTCATCGGAAGAGGCCCTAGTATGGTGGACTAGCCACGTACAGTGAATCCTCTGACGTTTCCGAAAACATATAATCATGTCAAAAACTTCGTCACTAGTTGGAATGGGATTTTCATATCCATTTACAAACTAAAATGCCACCCACTCGACCGTTCACATAAACTTAAGTTATAACCATTTTAAAATAACAAAATTCCCATCCGCTAGTCAAGTCATGCATATACAAGTTTTATTAATATGCCAAATTCATATTCAAGTACATCAAACCATTCAACTAAACAATACTAAAACATTTTCTTCAAAGTAATAACAATTCTTTTAAAGGAAAAGCATCTATTCGGAACACCGCTCCTATACATTTCTAAGGCACATGTTAAACATGGTTTGGAGAACATTTCTAATTTAAAATAACAAAATATTATATCACCCCAAAAGCAGTAACCATTTTATAATAAAACTAAATCTTAGCTATCAGAAATTATAGACATTTCAAGCAACACCGGTAACAACGTTAAAACATTTTAGATTGGGCTTGTGGAATCACTTGAGTGCAGACTTGGTATTATGATCCTATAAATAGGGAAAATACTCAATTAGAAATCACAACATTTTTATTCGCCAACGAATATAATTATCTCCTTATGATCTTAAGATATATATATTGTATATATAAATATAATATATATATACACACACTATATATATACACTCACACATGCTAATTCCTAAAGAAGATGCAAAAACTTATAATATCAAGAAGCTTTAATTTGTGCATTTACCTAAAATGCCTAAACTATTTTAAAATATAAAAATTAAGAATTAATTTCACAACTAATTGTATACTAAAAATCCATTTAAATCATTTAAATCTTTAAGGAAAAGAACAATAAAGTTTTTTTTTTTTGATAAATAACTTAGAGATAAATAAATAAAGTGAACCAAAAAACTAAAATTAACCAAATAAAATCCTAAACTAATTAAACCCAAAAATATACCATCTCAAATTCCTCAAAATGAAACCTAATACTTCCTAACTATAAATCATACAAAAGCTAAATAAAGAAGAAAAGGAAAGCCTTGTATGTACACTGGAATGAGAGAGAGAGAGAGAGAGAGAGAGAGAGAGAGAGAGAGAGAGAGAGAGAGACTAAGGAAGTGGGGAGGCAATGACGAGTGGAGCAGTGTGTGGCAGTGGGAAAAAAATGGCTTGATCACTCTTTTTTTTTTTCTTTTACTACTTAGTAACACTGCTATTACTAATAGTAACAATAATACTCTTAAACTTAGTCCCCAAAAAAATTTATAGAATACTTAGTAGTATACTACAAAAATTAGGTTTAAATTCTAGTGGTATTCTTCAAAACATTCTTTTCTAAATCTAATATCTTTCTTTTAAATTCACAACTTTAAACCCTATACGAAAATGTCCTTTAAATCCATAAAATGTGCATGGGTAAATACACTAGAAAAAAAAAACCACTTAAAGATATTTATAAACTGCTCTAACAAAAACATGTCTTAATAAAATTGTACTCACTTGCTTAGGCATCTACAAAATTTTCACTACGCCCCCAAATACTTTATTCCACTACGAGACCCCAGATTCTATGCTTACGACTTTCGGACTATTAGGGTCATGCAAGAGCTGCTTACAGGATATGGTGTTACATTCTACTCTTCTTAAAAATATTTCATCCTCGAAATTAAAAATCATATACGTATAAGCTTTGGGTACTTCTTCTTTATGTACTCCTCATTCTCCTAAGTTGCCTCCTTAATTCCATGATGTCTCCATGCAACTTTTTATATTGGAATCTGCCTCCCCTGTAACTCCTTTATGCTACGTTCCACGATCTCAGTTAGTTATTCTTCTTATGTCAGATCAGCTCTTGACTCCAACGTCTCATTATTCAGAACATGATCAGGTGCTGAATTGTACTTCTTCAATTGGGATACATGAAACATATCATGTATACCCATAAACTATCTTGGTAAGGCTAACTGATATGCCACTCTACCAACTTTATCAACGACTTCAAATGGTCCGATATATCTGGTACTTAACTTCCCCTCCTCTTGGGTATCTAAGCTTCCCACGATGAGGTGTAAGTTTCAGGAAAAGTTTATCTCTCACCCTAAACTCTATATCTCTCCCTCGATTGTCGGTGTAGTTCTTCTGTCTACTCTTAGCATTTCGAAGCCGACCTTGTCTTAACCTGTTTCTGCATCTCTTCCAATTCTGGCACCAGGTTTTTTTGTTTCCAGTGATATCGAACTCCAACTTCATCCCAATACAGTAGTGTTTTGCACCTCCTACCATGCAATTCTTTAAATGGAGCCATCCTTATAAAAGAGTGGTAGCTATTGTTATAAGCAAACTCACGACAAGCAAGATTGTCAATCCACTTGTTCTCAAAATCTAAAGCGCAAGCTCGCAACATATTCTCTAGGGTCTGAATCGTTTTCTCAGACTGCCCATTGGTCTGAGGATGTGCTGCGGTACTATAACTTAGATTAGCCCCCATAGCCGATTGGAACTTAGGCCAAAACCTCGAAGTGAACCTTGGATCTCGGTCCAATATAATATCAACAGTCATCCCATGAAGTTGTACAATCTTTTCCACATAGATTTGCACTAACTTATCCAGGAGTATGTCATATTAATGGCAATTAAGTGCATTGATCAACTATCACCCAAATAGCATCTTTATATCCCTTGCTTCGAGGCAATCTAGTAATAAAGTCCACAGTCACATGATCCCATTTCCATTCCAGGACAGGTAACGATTTGTATTCCCAATGATTTCTGATGCTCAGGTTTAACCCTTTGACAAGTGAGATAAGCTACCACATACTCAGCAATCTCTCTCTTCATTCTACTCCACCTTAATTTTTGCTTTAAATTCTTATACATCTTATTCTCTCCAGGATGCGTAGTATACTTACTCTTATGTGTGTCTTCTAGTATTTTATGCTTAAGTTCGGTTTCATCGGATGTGCACAACTGATTCCGAAAGTATAAGCTCCCATCGGTTTCTAATGTCCAAAAATCCATCAACTTCTTGGCTTCCATACGGTTCTTAAAATCTTGGAATCTCATGTTATCCTTTTGGGTATTTTTAATATCTTGTTGTAAAGTAGAGGTTAAGATGAGACTTGATATATTTATCTTTCTACTCAAAGCATCCGCCACCACATTCGCTTTTTTCGAGCGGTAGGTAATTGGGCATCGGTATTCTTCCAGCAGCTCCATCCATCAATGTTGTCTCATGTTTAAATATTTTTGGGAAAATAAGCACTTTAAACTCTTACGGTCAGTAAAGATCTCATACTTGGCCCCATATAAGTAGTGTCGCCACTTCTTTAGTGCGGATACTATAGCTACCAACTCCAAATCATGTTTTTAGATAATTCTGCTCATGATCCTTCAATTTCCTCGAAATATAAGTGACAACCTTATTGTCTTGCATCAATACTGCTCTTAGGCCTTCCCTTGAAGCATCTGCGAATAGGGAAAACTCCTCATTTGGATTGGGTAATATTGAAACTGGTGCCAAAGTCAGTCGATGCTTTAATTCTTAGAAACTTCTCTCATACTTCTCCGTCCATTTAAACTCGATTTCTTTCTTGATTAGTTGTGTTAAAGGTCTCACAATCCTAGCAAAGTCTTTTATGAATCTTCAACAATATCTTGTCATACCCAAGTAGTTATGTACCTCAGTTTGCATTTTAGGTTGCGTCCAATGGGGGTCACTACCCCATCTTTGCCGGATCTACTGAGATCCATTCATGGGTAATCACATGTCCCAAGAAAGTTACTTGCCTCATCCAAAACTCATATTTGCTGAACTTAGCATACAACTTCTACTCCCGTACATTTTGCAATACCCTGTGAAGATGTTGTTCATGTGCTTCAGCGTCAGGTAAATACACAAGAATATTGTCAATGAAAATCACCACAAACTTATCCATGTAAGGAAAAAAAATCCTATGCATCAAGTCTGTGAACGTCGCGGGTGCATTGGTCAATCCAAATGGCGTAACAACGAACTCATAATATCTGTATCGTGTGTTGAAAGTTGTCATCAGAATATCTTTTTCTCTTATCCTGACATGATAGTACCCTGTCTTTTAAATTCAATTTGAAATAGCATCCTGCTCCTCGGAGTTGATCAAACAGCTCTGAAAGTGGGTACTTTTTCTTAATTGTCAGACTATTCAGCCCTCTGTAATCGATACACATCCTAAGGGTCCATCTTTCTTCTTCACAAACAAAATTGGCATACTCCAAGGAGATGTATGTACTCTGACGGATGTATCCTTCTGCAATAATTCCTGCAGTTGCTCTTTCATTTCTCCCAATTCTTCATGTGCCATCCGATACAGGGTTCAAGATATCGATTCAGCACCGGGTACCAACTATATGTCGAACTCCATTTCTTCTTCCAGAGGTAAGGTTGTTAACTCCTCTAGGAAAACATCCATGAGTTCTTTCACCACGAGTATTGTTTCTAACTTCACCTCCTCCCTAGGCTTCTTAAGTAAATATGCTAGGTATTCTTGAAATCTTTTCTGTAGTAACTTTCTAGGTTTAATGCCTGTTATTAAGGGATTCTCTTGTTTCGCTCTGTTTCCTTGGAATTCAAGGATTGGCTTCTGTGGTCTGCTAAACTTAACCAACTTTTGTCAGCAGTCTACTTGAGCGTAATGTTTAGACAACCAGTCCATACCTAGTATCACATCATATCCCTCGAATGGTAAGGCAATCAGGTCACCAGGCAGTATCACATTCTTGGGATAGATGTGACAATCTAGGGATTTTACCTCAGTTGCTTTTCTCACACCCATAAAGGTACTAACTATCAATTGATTATGCATAATAGAAGAAGGTATAGGGATATGCTTTACGAAATGCATGCTCACAAAGGAATTCGTAGCTCCAGAGTCTACAAGTACTTTAGCTAGTTGAGAAAAGATTTGAATCGTACCTTTAGCCACATCAGCTTTAGTGTCTATGCACTGTCCATCCAATGCATAGATTTTTTCTTTACTTGCGGCTTTTGTTCCTTTGTTTTGTCGTTTCTCTCATAGCAGGGGGTCGACCAGCTCTTTTGAATGTCTCTAGAGGTGCTTGCTGCACCTCAGGGCATTGTTCCCTAACGTGTCTAGGTTTTCCACACCAGTAGCATGATCTTAATTTATGATAACACGTCTCTACAACATGTCCACTACATCTACAATAGGTGAATACTCCGTGGATACCTCCAGGCACGGGGTTTTGAAGGTTTCCAATTCTCGTCCTCAATTCATTTTGAGGCCTCTTGGAATCTCCAAGCTTTCATGGTCCTTGTCCAGGGTGTTTATATGAGGGTGCAGCTGGACCAGTGGCCATCTTCCTTTGCATGACTATTTGATCTGCCATCTCCGTTCGTGTGGCGGCTTCCACTACTGCTGCAAATCCCGTTGGTGGTAAAGAAAGCAAACTCGATGCAACTCAGCCCTCAAACCCTTCACAAAACTTCCTGGTCTGGTTTTCTTCAGTGTCTATCGACCTTAGACAATACTTAGCTAACCTATTTAATTTTGCCGCGTATACTACGCAACTGTCAGGCTACCCTGCTTTCGTTGTTGAAACTTGTCCTCACATCGTTCTCAAATCCAACGAGATATGTACTCCTTTTTGAACTCTTCTTGAAAATCAGTCAAAGTCCATGGTTGACTTTCCAGCACAACCTTCAGAAGCTCTAAGCCACCAATCTTTTGCTACTCCTTGAAGTTTGAAAGCTGCAAATGTTACTCTCATAGCATCATCATACTTAAGGGTATCATAAATGTTGTTCTCAAGCGGATAGACAAAAAATCCCGAAGAAAAGAAATAATTAAATAGTGATGACTGGGCAAGGCATGGCGAGGAACTGATTGACCATGAGAGGAAGATTCCTATTTAAGATATCCACGCGCTGCTACAATTGCTTTAGCGGGAGCTGCAAGGATTAGAGGAGGGAGAAGGTTCTCCCGGTTTGTGGGAGGACACTTCCCCTGAGAGAACACTAGAAGTAAATGTTGTTCTCAAGTTGCAAATGTTCTCAAGCTAGAATGAAGAGGAGGAAAAAAGACTAAAATTTCTCAAGCTCCTCACATATATAGAGAGACTAAAGAGGTGATGACAAGTGGAGGAGTGCGTGGTAGTGGAGAAAAAAATGGCTTGATCACTTTTTTTCTTCTTTAAATACTTAGCAACACTACTACTACTAGTAATAATAATAAATTATGTAATACTCTTAAACTTAGTCTAAAAAAGATGTCTAGAATATCTAATATTATACGACAAAAATTATGTTTAGATTCTATTGTTATTTCTCAGAATATTCTTTTTTAAATATATTTTTTTTTAAATTCACTACTTTAAATTTTATATGAAATTGTCAAGTATTAAATTCTTAAAATGTGTATACTAAGCACGCTTAGAAAATAATCCACTTAAAGATATTTATAAACTGCTTTAACAAAAATTTGTCTTAATAAAATTGTACTCAACTTACTTAGGCATCTACCAAATTACCATTACGCCCCCAAATACTTTATTCTACTACGAGACCCAAGGTTCTATTCTTGTAACTTTCGCACTTTTAGAATCATGCGAGAGATACTTACGAGGTAGGGAGTTACATCAGATGTTAAAATAGAGAAAATGAAAAACTTCATATGCATGTCACATTTTTTACCCAAAAAAAGGCCCTATATTAACAAAAACTTAAAAAGGTAGTTTTAGTTATATTCTCGAACATAATTAAGGATATGCATTCTTTAGTATCCTATTAAGTAAACATATTAGGTCTTCCATTTATTAAAAAAGGGTACAATGTACTAACGAAATGTCTAGCGTAACATAATATGATTTATTTTCTCCTAAAAAAACACACATTATATGATTTAAAAATTTTATTTCCTCAGTTATCACTTGATAGATACATAAAATAGTTTCCTTTTTATAATAGGTATATATCATACATAAAAATATCTTATAGTTTGAAAACTATTATAACAATAAGCGAGTAAGTTAATTTTTTTATATATAAAGAAAAAATATGGATATCTTCCATTGAATTTTACACATAAAACTTATCATTATTAGTTTTATAGTAGTACCTCCGATCAAGAATATAAGTCTCTTTAAACTTTGTATACGAATTAAGGATGGAGAAAACAATGTAATTTTTGAAGTAAGATTTTGATTTTATCCTCAATAAACAAAGAGAGAAAGAAAGGAAGGGGAGTAATAAATGAATTAAAAATGATAGAACTGAAAAATAGACAATAAATACACATTGAAATATATAGAATGACTTATAATTTTGACAATTCAATTTTAGCTAAAAGGACTTATATTTCTGACTGGAGGTAATAGTAATATATCGGGGACTTATAAATTTCATGATGAAATTACAAAAATTCTGCGATAAATATCATTCCACCAAACAACTCTCCTCTCTCTCTCTCTCTCTAGCTTCTCTCTAAATTAACTTGAAGATTATTGAAGATTTCTGAAGGTTTCGACGTTGAATATGGATAATTTTGAAGATTTCGTACTGGAAAACATCAATTTTGGGGTAAAAACGTACCAAAAATTGTTGAAAATTTCAATGGGAGCGGCTGGCGCACGAAACCAGCTAGTGCGCCAGCCACTTGCGCATGAAACAAATCTATGCGGAGTGGATAGCGCACCAGCTGGTCTAGTACGACAACTGCTTCCATTCATCATTTTTCAAGTTTTTTTTTAAAATACATAAAAGTTAATTATGTGTTATATTAATTGTTTTTTATATGATTAATTTTTTATATTAATTTTTTATATAGTTAATATGATTATGTTATTAATTGTGTTAGTTAATCATATTAAAGTTAGTATTTACCTTGTTTATGTTATAATTAATTATTTAATTGTGATTATAATTAATATATTTTAATTATTTATTTTTATTATAGTTAATATGTTTAGTATCACATGGTGTTTATTTTTTATTTAAAGTATGAGTTGTCTATATTTTTTATCTTCTAATATTGTGTAGGAAGATAATGAATTAGATTTTGAAAAATTTGAGGATTTAAATACGGAGGATTTCATATACCATAGTTTTTTATTTGAAACAGATCATGAATTTAATTCGAAAGACATTTTGGTTGATTAGGTAAAAAAAACAAGCAAAGACAGTTAACACATATGTTACAACTACATATTGTTGTCTATATTTTTTATCTTCTAATATTCTGTAGGAAGATAACGAATTAGATTCTGAAGAAGTTTAGGATATTTTAAATATGAAGGATTTCGTATACCATAGTTATTTACTTCAAACAGATCATGAATTTAATTCGAAAGACACTTTTGATTGATTGGGTAAAAAAATAAGCAAAGATAGTTAATACATATGCGACAGCTCAAAATATGAGTTGTCTATATTTTTTATCTTCTAATATTGTATAGCAAGATAATGAATTAGATTCTGAAGAATTTGAGGATATTTTAAATACAGAGGATTTCGTAGATCATAGTTATTTATTTCAAATAGATTGCGAATTTAATTCGAAAGACATTTTGGTTGATTGGGGAAAAAAATAAGCAAAGACAGTTAACACATATGCGACAACTACGCATTATTTACAAAAAAAAAAAAAAAAAAAAAAGAGTTCAGGGTTAGGCCGTACATTTATATTGGTTGCTATCAAGGGAAGGCAAAAAAAAGTAAGGCAATACAGAACAATGAAGAAGTAGAACAAGTTGCTGTAAAAGGTAGGGATTCGTATGTCACAAAGAAATGTATTTTTCCATTTAAATTAAAAGGCGAGGAAGATTTTAGCGGAGGGCATCGGAAATTTTTTGTTAAATATGGAAGGCACAATCATCAAATTGGTGTCTACCATCAAGGTCACTCTCAGGTGGCAAGGCTTACAGAGGAGGAGTTTAAGCTGATCGAGCAATTGAGGTGGTGTCAGGTGGCACCTCGTTTTATAATAGTGAATTTGCGAGAGAATAATCTGGATACTGCTGCAAGGTATCTTATAGTACTATAATGTTGCGTAGTTTAACTTAATTCTCTTAGACTGAATATGATATTATATATCATTATATATATGTTTTAGTTAATTTAATAATAAATTTATATCGTGTTCAATTCTTGAACAATATATAATGCTCGGGTAAAGATTAAGAAGGACAGGATACAAGGACGCAACATAATGGAAGAAGTGCTCCACATGTGTTCCAATCTTGGATACACGTGCTTTTGGAGGAACTGTGACGAGACCACAATGCTTAGAGATATAGTTGTTGTGCATCTGACATCCATTTAGATGTTGAAGATGTGACCTTATGTACTTGTACTAGACACAAACAAGTACATTTAACAATAAAATACATCTGTTGCTCCATTTATTTATTCTATAAATATCTAACATTTGCATGCTAGTTAATTTTCTTTAGTGATATATTATTTAAAATATGTTGAGCGTATGTTATATGTGACTTAAAATTAAAATGAATTAATTAAGTATGATTATTTTACTTAAGTACAACATGCCATTACTTGAGGCAATTGGAATGACACCTACTGGAAAGTATTTCTTTATAGCTACTGCGTTCATGCATAATGAACAAGCTATTACTTATCAATGAGTGCTACAACAACTTCAGAAATTATATTTCGATGTTCCCAAACTGGCAGTGGTAATTACTGATAAGAAACATGTTTGATGATAGTGATATCTTTAGTGTTCAATAAATCATACCATATGTTGTGCTAGAGACATATTGAAAAGAACATCGAGGGAAAATTAATTCCGGTCATTGGTAAGGAAGGAGATGAAAAGTTTGTACATACAACTTGGAGAAGATTAGTGAACTGCTAGGACCTAGATGATTATGCAAAGAGATTGGAAAAATTGAATACAAACTGGAGCAGCATGCAGTGGTTCTTAGAATATTTGTATGATAAATAGTTGAGCATGTGTGCATTTAAATTTGTGAGATTGTGTATTGGAAAAAATTACATTTCGGGTCTGAAACCACAAATATGGTTGAGTCTGAACACTCAGTCTCAAAGATGTTCCTTCAAAACATGTCACCGTGACTTAGATATTATCTTCAGTAAGATACATTCAAAGATTGGATCACAGATATCTTCCATTAAGACTATACACTTGAATATTCCCGGTTGAAGGAGAAGGATAATGTAAAGAGTAATCCTGTGTTAACCGATATTTTTGGAAATGTAAGTCATTTGGCACTTAAAATTACAAAAGAAGGGTTAATTAGAGCAATAAAGATCATAAGTGATCCAGACAATCTTTGTGGATATTGGCTCCAAACTTCATATAGTCTATCATGTTCATGCAAGTTAATTACTAGATACCATAAGCACATTCCTTTAAAGGTTCACAGTCTTCACAATTTCTAGTCATCTCCCGTGATAGAGGGGGTATCAGGAATGGAGCAGCAATATTCTGCAAACCCCGTGAATGATTGGGCATACCAGGAGAATGATATTACCAACATTCTAGAGGAGTTTAGACAACATCCACCATCACAAGTATGTTAAAAAAATGTTAATATTGATTTATTTTATAAAATTTAATTATTAAGTTATGCTAATAATACAATTTTTCTATATTCTAATAGTTAATGGAGTGGCGTCGTGCAGCTCGTGACACCTTACATCCTGTCTTGCTGCCAAACCCCGAAGGACCGTTAACTATTCCTCCAGACACAGTAATTACTAAGGGTTGGAAAAAGTCGGACTCGATGAGGAGGGAAAAGTCACATTAGGAACACTTTATTGGGGTAAATAATTATTTTATATACCATTTAACTAATTAATTATTAATTATCGTTTGATGCAATTAATTATTTTTCTTAACAGCTACATTTGCATGACGACTTTATGATGCCCCCCACTGTTGTGGAATTGGCACGCTCATCAGAACTTATGTGATTATTTGGTTTCATATCAATCACGGTTCAGGGAGTGGGCTCACACGTGTGTACGAATGTATCCCCCTTCAGGTCCGGTTGATGGGATATTATCGGTTGATTGTATTTTTTTAATTTATTCATGATTATGTATTTAATTAAAATTTAAATTTATTGATGATTATATTTTATGTATTTTTTATCTAGATGTAATATAATTTTGTATGTTGCGATATTGGTTGACATAAATATAATAAACAAAACATAATAATACATATAATAAAAAATTCCATCATGACAAACAAATACTACAAATCCCATAAACATAAAGATAAGGTAACATAATGAAACCTAATCACTAAACAAACGCCATCTACGGTAAGATGGCATATTTCTCTGGACCGTGCAGCCTAGGTCTCTAAATCATCTGAATCATCATCCCCAATATAAAGACCTAAGGAGTCAACCAATGCAATAGCTGGTGGCTGAGATCGTGGTGGCAACTCAACTCTGGCATGAAATAACTCTGGGTTCTGTATCGTCGGATGACTGTATTGGGTATACCACGACATGTAACCGGATGGCAAGTGTAAGGAGGCATAGCAATATGTCGCATATGATCAGCATATACACAGTGACTCGCATCATCATACCAAAATGCCCTAGTGAAAGTATATCTTATGACATATGATTTAGTAGATGCTGGCCTATAGTACTCGATTGTAGGAGCATGTGGAATCCCTTGCGTCCGACCAAACTGTCGAACACATCTCTCAGGCATGTGCGACTCTACAGAAGAAAAGTAAGCTAATATGCCGTAGTATGTAGAAAAACGTATCCCATGTATCTCTGCTGGTCTATAAGGTGTCCATCGAACCTCAGTTGTAGTCATAACATATAACCTTATCCGATAGGCAAATAGTACAACCGCATCACATCTCTGTCCCGTCATCACAAACTGTTGGATATATGAAATAACATGGGCTCGTTGGTTGTGTGAACATAAAAAAATATAGGTATATCCATGCCTATAATAGATAAACATGCATATAAGAAAATATAAAGTATATAAATTAAAATAACAAAATAAATATTTACATAAGTTAATAGCATACCTCCATCAGCGATGAGAAACCTCCTAACTCTTAGGCATCCGAATGTGAGGCCTGTCCAAGATTTGTGTACAACCACTCCAATGCAGTAGCACCTCATGCCATCTTCTTGCACCTCCATAGATTCATCACTATAGGCCATAACTCATAGCTCATCACAGGTAGGCTACTCTTGTGAAGGAAGAGAGAATTACCGAGAATGGAAAGAAAGTAACAGGACGCCCCCATCTCCATGGATAAACGTGCACTATCACTGGCTGTGGATATAACTGACACACGGATCCCACGATGTACATCACTACCCTTGGAAACAGAAAGCTTAAACCCCCAGATCATCATTAATCATTTGGATGATTTGATCTTGGGGTAAAAACCTCGTTCAGTGGCTCACCATATGCAGATATCCCCAGTATAAGCTATACACCATGTAGTGTGATCGTCATCTCTCCAAATGACATGTGGAATGAGTTAGTGTCTGGCTGTCATCTCTCCACAAATGCAGATAAAAGAGTGTTGTTCCTGTGCTGGAACATGGACGACTGTAGATGAACCAGTTTTGATGTTGCAGCCACCCGTCTAATATTACCATCGCTCAGTGTGTAATTGGTAAGTGCCGCATGACGATCACGTAATCTCAATATACGTTGCTCCTGCATTAGAACGGTTATATAAAAAACTCCATTATAGAAATATAAGAATATACTAAGATAAATTATAACAAACATTTATAGTTCTTAAAAATCATAAAAATAATACAAAATAGGGTTGTAAAAAATACATGTCCACACTATATAGCTGTAGCAACGTGTACATTGTATTATGGAATCATATCAGGCTTCCAAACAATCTTGGACTTCTTTAATCTCTTCTTTCCACTAGCAATTCCTGGAGGCCCGGAGTCTTAGCAGGCCTGTCCTCAGATGGTCGGCTCTCTGGAATCTGTAAAGACTTGTCTCCTGTCGTCGATTGTCTCTGACTCACAATCTTCATTGCTCACTTTGCATGCTCAATAAACCCACCTACTCTCCTTGTACGTCGTGAAGACGATACATGTACAACTACTCTATCCTTAGAACCCTCATCCCCCTTATCCGCCTCCTCATCTGATCCCTCTCCTCCTCCTTACCCTGATCCCCCTCACCCTAAATATTCCGGCCCTCACCATCTTCGAGTAGCCTAGGCCCTCACTATCTCCCCCTGCCTGAACTATCGTCTTATCACCATCACCACTTTAATATTATCCGGACCTAGGTGCATAAGAAGACATCTGCTCCGATTTGTCACAATAACCCAGCTGATACAGAGGGGAATCTCCTGAAGCTCTTACAAAAATGTCATGTACAAACAATGGGGGATACTGCGTACCCAGTGACATGGGAAGATAATGCTAATAGATGTTGTGCATGTAAGTAGCATCAGGATGGGGAGCTAAGGAAGATGATGCACCCAGGTGAGACTGACCAAGTGCCACTGAGGAATACAAGAAGGGTACGGGAGTATGCAGGTCGTACAACATCCGAACTCTAGTGGGAATAGATGGAGGCGGGACCAATGACCCGGTGTATGCAATCCATTAAACATCCCATAGGGAGGTGTGGTAGGTATATCAGATGGACTGTGCCTACCCCTAAGTCCCTTAGAAGAGACTGTCACCATACGACCGTGAGTCCACCGCCCCTGTCTACTACCGGACCTAATCCTGTATCTTTGAATTTAGGTTGTTCCAGATCCATCTAAATGAATTTCAAAATTCTTTCCTTAAATTATTTTGTATGTGGAAGTGTGAGTATTTATTTATTGATTAATGATTATTTAATTATGAAATTAATGCTTATTTTTATTAATAAGAATATTATATTATTGCACTAATGAATTATTATTTAATTAATTTTAATTATAATATAATTATTTAATTCTTATTCCTTTATTTTTTATGAAATGAATTAATATCACTAAATCATTATGAAATAATTGATTATTCAAATATTTAAATTACACTATGACTAAATTAGGAAAATAGTAATTATTAAACTAATTCAAATTACCAATTGAAAAACTTTAAAATAATTATAATTATTTAATCTCTTTACTACCCTATAAACGCCTTTAAATTAATACATATCCTAATGCATAAATTAACACATATTTAGGCATAAATTATTTTACAAATCATTATAACATTTAACTACATCATAAATTAAATATACTACATGAAAAATTCACAATTCATAATTACGACATCAAAAAACATACTAACATATGCAAAAAATTTATAATTATGACATGGAAAAACATACTAGTACATAAAATTAACTAGAAAAACTAATATAATGGACTAATATATATTAAGAACAATTAATATAACAATTTATTAATTACAAAATATCAGAATTAGAAATGAGGGTGATTTGTGCACCACTTTGGTTCGTGCACCAGGGGGTTGCGCACCACCCAAGCCGCGCCGGTGGTTTGCACCACCCCATTTCAGATCCGACCATCTTTTTTTTCGCTCAAAATGTAAATAAACGAGTATCACTGTCAAAACGGGCTCAAGCCCGCGGGCTAGCCCGGACCGTCCGCGATATGGACGGATATGATTTTTAAAATTTAGGCCCGTAAAAAATGAGCCCGGACTGGACTAGACCGTTTTTTATGCGGGTTTTTACAGGCCGGTCCGGTCCGGTTCGCAGGCTGGCCCGTTTGTGAGGCATTATCTTATCTATATGAATTATTTTAGGATCTAATTTAAGTTATTTATTTTCTTAGGGACTTAAATGAAAATAATGTGTTTCTAAACCATATACTCTTGAACTTTCAGGCAGCCTCCCCTCTCTCACTCTCAGTCTCAGTCAGTCTCGTCTCTCGGCTCTCTCTGTCTCTCATTCTTCTTCAATTTCGACTTCTTCTTCCGTAATCCCCAGCAGACAACAGCCACAGCCGATGACCCTCACCTCTCGCCGCCGCCCCCACCCACCAGCCGCAAGTCTCCAGACTTTTCACGAACAATCGACACCTCCCGCAGCTCCGCTCTGCACTACTGGTCCACTGCGCGGCTCTGCAGCAGCACAGACGCCACACGCCACACCCACCCACCGCACTTCTGCACGCGAACTCTCTGGCGACAACAAGTTAGACTCGGTAAGTAAAAGTTACAGATTGTTTTTTTTTAGTTTGGTTCTTTTGAGTTTGTTCGTGCTTCTTTATCCGTGTTTGTGAATTTATGCCGTTTGTGTTTTACTTTGTCTGTTCTAGCTTTACTTAAAAGAAAAGATGTAATGCTGTTTGTAATTTAGAAGGGAGTAGTTATGCCACAAGGAAAACATTACTAACATTGGTCAGGTAATTTCACATCTTAGATATAGAAAAGCAGAAAATTCCAGTTTTCCTAATTCTCATATATTAGTATTCATTGCCATTCTTCTGCACAAATCACATGGTTCTTTTTTTCGCCACAAGCAGTAGCAAAAATTTGTTCAGAATCCAAAAATTGCAAAAATATTCCACCATTTTTTTGATATTTCTAAGTTCAAGAGGATGACAGTGAACTTTAGAACAGGACTACATCAGAAAGTGGAAAACTAGCTTTGCTAATTCTCACATATTAGTATTCAATTCATTGCCATCCTTCTGCACATATCACATGGTTCATGGTACTTCTTTTCGCCACAAGCAGTAGCAAAAATATTTTCCATTTTTTCGATATTTCTAATTTCAAGAGGATGGCAGTGAACTTTAGAATAGGACAACATTAGAAAGTGGAAAACTAGCTTTCTAGGTCACCATTAAAATATGTCATACAAGCATAAGTGAACTAATTAGAGATAAAATAAAAAACATACCTAACTGACTTGAACTTTTTTGGAACTTTTGAACATCTCTGAATCTTTTTCATACATTTTGAGTAAAATAAAACTGACTTGAACCAATTTACTACAGTTAGCAGTGTCAAAAGTCCAAAAGAGGGCCTAATGTAGTTACAATATAAAGAACAATGCTAACTACAAAACATCTTTGAATCATTTTCATGCATTCTGATCTGAATCACTGCTGCAGCTTTCCAGATAAAAAAAAGGCCTTATGTAGTTACAATATAAATATAAAAGATGTCCTGCAGCTACATGGTGTGTCTCAATGTTTTACCTGGGCACTATATCATGTTTTAATGTTTATGTGATTGTGTTTGTGTAGTGTTCGCTATGTGAATGTGTTTGTGAATTGAAATACTGCAGAAAATGGATAAAAATATTGATGATGATGAATCAATTGCTGAACAATCTCAATCTTCAAAAAAGGTCAAAAAATCTAGAAGTTCAGATGTATGGACATATGCTAGGAGTATAGGTGAGAAAGATGGTAAGCCTAGGGCCGAGTGTCTTGGTTGTAAGAAAGTGTATATGGCAGGGGGGAGTACACAATGCTACCTGTGGTCTAGTAATAATGCACAAGGGAGTTATCTAAGCTAATGGTTATACTAGTTGCTAATGGTTATGTAAGCTTTTTATTGAATAAAAATCGAACTTGTTCCATCATATCACTATATGGCCATTGTTGTGCAGCACTTACAACTAGGAGTCTCAGAATCAACACTTTACCCCCAAATTATCATATTGTCCATACCTCAATGTTCTTTGTAGTGAGGGGGAGGGGGCACTCAGAATAAATGGGAACCTCATGACAAATTGTTTTGTTAGATATCCAAATGTAGAACTGAAGTCTTGATAAATAACTTCAAGTTTAGTGACACAAGAGTTTACATTAGAGCTTCTACAGGTAGGGCAGGGGACTTGCAGAATGAGGAAAACAACCTTATTAAAGTTATAATTAAGAAGAGGACTTACAGAATATACAACTTGAATCTTTATCATTATAATCTTTAAGTGCTTCCTGTTTATAATTTTTATCATCATTCATCACCAGTTCGTTATCATCTGATTAGTTAGTAAGTGCTTCAAATCATGAATTATAAACATTTTATCCATTGCAGAAGATGGATAAAAATGTTGTTGATGATATTAGTGATAAATGTGATCAATCAAATACTGCAAAATCTTTAAAGAAAGCGAAAAAATCCTATAAGTCAGATGTATGGATTCATACCAGAAGGCTTGATATTGTTGGTGAAGATGGAGAACCTAGGGTTGAACGTGTTCGTTGTGGGAAGGTGTATATTGCAGGAGGAAAATGTGGAACATCTAGCATTTCACGTCATGTAAAAGTTTGCTTTGATATCAATGAAATGATATAGAGAGTAAGTACAACTTTTTCTTCATTTAATTTATGAATATTATTTATTAATTTTTTTATTTACTATATAATCTATGTTTTGCGTCTTATAGGTAAAGATGATGAGGAGAGGATGTAATCAAGTTGAAGATGAGTCCTCAAGATGAAATGATGAAGAAGAAGAAGTTGGTGTTTAATTTTTCATATTGACTTTTTGTTAAATAATTATTAATTTATTTTGTTAGATGATTATTGTTACTTATTAATTTTTTTATGTTGGTTTTTCTCTATTTTGATTGATTAGGATTAATGTATATTATTATAGTTAATAGGCAAGATTTTAAAAAAATCGGAGACCCCTCCCCCCCCAAAAAAAAGAGCAAAGCCCGCGGGCTGGCCCGTTTACCCGCGGGCTGGCTGCGGACGGATATGGATTTCCTTAATTTAGGCCCGTAAAAAATGAGCCCGGACCGGACCGAACCGTTTAGGTGCGGGCTGGATGCCGGCCGGGCCTGTCCGGTTTGGCCCGTTTGACAGTGATATAAACAAGTATATAATAATGTACTAATATTTTTCGGCATTTCAACGGTTGGATTTTCCTAAATCTTTCTTGGAAGTTAGAGAGACTTAGAGAGAAAAAGAGAGTAGAGTGAGGAAGTGTTTAATGGAAATGAAATTTTTCGTGTAATTTTGTAATTTTATCGTGGAATTTATAAATCCCGAATATATCACTCAAATATTAAAAGATGGAACATTAGTGGATAATATAATGGTTGACACTGTCAAACAGGTCGAACTGGATTGGATCGGATCGCCTTTAGTAGGTACTCAAACAGTTCAATCCGATTCGAGCTAATTTTTAACAGGCCAAAAATACCTCAAACCATATCCATCTGCGGGTAGCCCGCGGATAAATGGCCAGCCACCAGCTTTTTCTTTATTTTTTAATATTTTTATTTTTTGAATAAAAATCATTTTTTGACCTTAAAAAATAATAAAAATTAATTTTCTTTAAGAATATTCAACTAATCATAAAATTACACTAATATCTAAACAAAAGACAAAATAATTACATATAAATAACACCTATTTTGAATAAAAAATATTTTCAACTAATCATAAAATTGCACTAATATTTAAACAAAAGACAAAATACTTACGCATAAATAACACCTATTTTGAATAAAAAATATTTTTAACCTTAATAAATATTAAAAGTTAATTCTATTTAAAAATATTCAACTAATTTTAAACTTATACTAATATCTATGTAAGAAATAAAATAATTACATATAAATAACACTTAAATAATGTATAAATTTTTAAAAAATATAAAATATAATATATAAAATTATAAAAAAGGGTCAGCTCACAAATCGAATTGGACCGAATTACAAAACCACACTCAAAATAGATCGATCAGATTCGCGTTAATTTTTTACAAGTGTATTTTTAAAATTTTATATCCGTCTATTTTACAAACGATTCGCAATAATTACGAATCCAGACCGGTTTTGACAATACTAATAATTGTGGGTAAAGATTTAGTAGAATATTTATAATTATTAAAAAAATTAAAAAAAGGATGAAGTAGAGGGTGGACCCAAAGTTCCCCAAGAATAAAGCTAACTCAGATTCATCATAATAACTTGAACCGCAGCAGTACACCAACATTTCCCTTTCGGAGTTTAGTCCTCCTGATGTAGTGGTGGGCTGTGGCAGGAAACAAAAAAGCTTGAAAAGCAAGCTCAAACAAACAAACTTCGTAGACTCTTTTCTTCTGTTCTCTTCTCTCTCTGTTTCTTTCTCTTGCATTAGGCGCCATTACCAAGCGGCAGTTAGTTAACAAGGCTCAGGAACAGAATTAGTCCTAAATCCAGGAACCCTTTATAAAGGATTCGAATCCCTCAAATGTGTCCTCAAGAATTTCGTTTGCCATCTAGAAATTTGTTGGGAAAGTGAATTTTGAAGTTGATTCAAGAAAATATGACTCAGGCTATTGTTGCTGCTGGAAATAATAGCTACTGCGCCATCGGAGGTGGCCGGACAGTGGTGGTTGGAGTCAAATTGGATGCTCAGAGTAGGGAACTTCTCACTTGGGCTTTGGTTAAAGTGGCTCAGCCTGGAGATCGTGTCATTGCTCTTCATGTTCTTAACAACAATGGCATGTCCTCATACTAATGAATTGCTGTGTTATAACAAAATTGATATATATTTTTTTCTTTTCCTGAGTAATTTTAGCGTTCTAAGCTGATTTCTTCTCCTTTCTAGCTCTAAGAAAGGGGGAAAAAATGCATCCCTTTTCGTTTCCGTTTTTCAGGTTTTTCACTTTCCCATTAAATTGATTTTCTGAAAACGAGTCTTTTGCAAACCTTGTAAAAGTTTGGTTCTTAGATTCTTCATTTTTCTCTTCAGAAGAGGAAAAAGAATCTTCACTCTTTTCAAGTTTGTTTCTAATGGTTGCCTAAATAGCAATTTCTTGAGTTTGCATTACTTTTTTCTTTTTAAGATAGTTTTCCTTTTAAAACTTCTTTGGTGGAATTTCAATTGATTGTTATGGGCTAATATTTGTGAGCAGAAATTGTGGATCGTGATGGGAAATCATATCTGCTGTCACTGGTAAAAGCATTTGACTCTGTTCTTGCTGTTTACGAAGGCTTCTGCAATCTGAGGCAGGTTGGAAAAAGTTACAATCTTTCATTTCTCCAGTGCTTTTTGTGCCATAATTCATTTGGGAATTAAGGAAAAAAGTAGGCAATTTTTGTAGTTGCAATTTGATTAGGTTATGAGAAGCAATGTCGGTGGTAGTCATAGTCATTCAATTATTTTATAATTTTGTTTTATTTCTAGAGAAAAATCAGTTTGGGATCCCTTTTGTTCACTAAGATTTGTAGAAACAATTGATTTTAAGGATACCAAAGTACCTAAAATCAAGTGGGTCTTGAATGTTCTGACTGTTCTTTCTCATCATTTTAATGTTAACTATATAGTAAAGAATGGGTTTCATTTTGTTGATAATTTAGGTTGATCTCAAGTTGAAGATCTGCAGAGGTTCATCAATTCGTAAAATTCTTGTTCGTGAAGCAAAATCTTCTTTTGCTACTGAACTTATATTGGGTACAGCCACGAATCATCACGCCATCAAGTCGTCAACATCTGTAGCTAAATATTGTGCTAAGAAGTTGGCAAAAGATTGTTCAACTTTAGCTGTCAATAATGGGAAAATTGTCTTTCAGAAAGAAACCTCATCCGCTCCTCGGTTCGTGGCAAAAGGTTGTTATTCTACTTATAAACTTGGGTTCAAAGTGTTTTTAGCCTTTACTTTTTCTGTAAAAGTTTTTTACATTTTCATCTCTCTTTCTGGGGTTTCTTTTTGGCTGCAGAAGTTGAACATAATCATAGGATTAGTTTAATTAGTGCAATCCAGAGGTCTTTGAGTAAAAATACAAAAGCAATCACCGATGGAAATGTGGTGAAAGCAGCAGCCAAATCTGATAAAGCTAGTGATGGGATTTCGGATGTGGTCTCAGAAAATGGTCCTGTTTCTGCTGAGAGTTCATTTGAAAATCATTGTGCCATTTGTTCCCAAGATGCTGTATCATGGTATGATTCCTCTTCGAAATCAACAGGGGAATCCTCCAGTGGGGACAATCAAGAGAACTCAATGGCTATAGTACCTGCGCAGAATATTGAGGCTGCATCCAGTTCAATTACACTCTTGATAAGAGAACTGCCTGGGGTTAGACCTGGTTGGCCGCTTCTTCGCCGAGCCATAATTTCTAATAAGCGAGCTTCTAATAGCTCTTCGGTCCGTCAAATATCAGTGGTTCAGTGGGCATTGCGATTACCTAGCAGGCATTTTCTGTCAATCGAAAATATAAATGAAAAAGGAAGATGTAAGCATGATGAAGATCAACCTTCTAAGCTAAATGGAGAAACTGGAGCAATTATTCCTGTTGGGAATGACACACTACCTGCACCATCTTCTCCCGAAAGCACCTCAAAGACCTTGCCGAAAGAGTTAGAAGGGCTTCATGAAAAATATTCAGCAACCTGTAGGCTGTTTAAATATGAAGAACTTCTCTCAGCTACATCAAAGTTCATCCCTGGTCTGTATTTCTCGTAAGTTTGTGATTAACCAAATAGTTTTTGTGAACTTGCTATGAAAAAACTGTCTACTTTCTCCAATTCCAGATAATAAAATTGGTAAAGGTGGCAGCAGTGAGGTTTATAGAGGTTGTCTTCCTGATGGAAAGATGCTTGCTGTGAAGATCTTGAAACCATCTGAAGATGCTTTGAAAGAGTTTGTCATGGAAATTGAGATTATAACAGCTTTACATCACAAAAATATCATCTCACTTTTTGGTTTTTGTTACGAAGATAACCACCTCCTTCTGGTTTATGATTTCCTTTCCAGAGGAAGCCTTGAAGAGAACCTTCATGGTACATATTTGCAAATAAAATTTCTTAATCCTTTTTCTGAATAAACATCAATATGATCATTTCATATAACCAATTCATGAATCAGGTAGCAAGAAGGATTCATTTGCTTTTGGGTGGAATGAGAGATATAAGGTGGCTGTTGGTGTAGCTGAGGCACTTGAATATCTTCACAACAGGAAGACTCAACCAGTAATTCACAGGGATGTCAAATCATCAAATATACTGCTCTCTGATGATTTTGAGCCACAGGCAATGCATTATTTGGTCTTATGAATCGACTTAGTGTTCTAGTGTCTCATATCTCAATATGCTCATGTGTCCTGTTTCTTTTCTGTTGTTCCTTTTCAGCTCTCTGACTTTGGACTTGCTAAATGGGCTTCAACGACATCATCTCATATAACATGTACAGATGTTGCAGGAACCTTTGGGTTTGTACACATTCTTCATTACTCTAATGCTATTTAGATTTTGATCAGTAGCGAAAGAGACAAGCAAGTAGCAGAACAAGTAAATAGCAAAAAATTGATGGTGTATTAGTCCCAAGATGAAGGAACTTTAAATATGGTGAAACTTGAGTTTAAAATAATCACATCACATAATCCTGTGCCTTGACAAAAGAAAGAAACCAAAGAAAATTATCGTAATAATAAAAAATGAAGAATGAATGAAAATGAAACATTTGTGAATGCTTACATCTTTTATATCCCATAGTCTTACCCAGTAAAGCTTGTTTTGAGGCAGTTATTTGGCTCCTGAATATTTCATGTATGGAAAAGTGAATGACAAGATCGACGTTTATGCTTTTGGAGTAGTGCTTCTTGAGATTTTATCCGGAAGAAAACCAATCAGCAACGACAAACCAAAAGGCCAAGAGAGCCTGGTTATGTGGGTATGTATTTAGTGCTTACCTATTTGGCCATCTTGAAGTTTCTGTAATCTTTTTGATCAATGAAGTCAAGTTAATAATACACAGGCAAAACCAATCCTAAATTCTGGGAAGTTCACTCAATTGTTAGACCCAAGTTTGGGTACTAACTATAATCATGAACAAGTTGAGAGGATGGTTTTAGCTGCTGCTCTTTGTGTCAGGCGTGCTCCAAGAGCTCGGCCTCAAATGAGCCTTGTGAGTTATCTAATTCTCACCTTCCTTTTCACTGCATTTTTATGCTTCGCACGATCTCAATCAGCAACAGGTATATTAATGAATATTATATGCACTCGTGAGCAGAATCTTAAATGAAGTAGCTTGTGGCTCTTGCTTCCCCTGCATTGTTTTTATTCTTTCAATTTTTTTGCCCGTGTAGTTTTTATCTTACCTTTTATTCTGTCTGCATATTTCTTTCACAACCATAGTTAAATTCCAAAGTCCTTTATTTTATTACATTTTCAAATAGTTGCTTATTTATTTATTGGACCATTGTCATTTATCGATTAAATTACCTCAGAGTTGCTGCAAATTTTCAATTATTCATATATAATTCGTCTAGTTGAGGTCAAATATACATTCTGGCACTTGTTATCACATAATTCTTATCTCTCTGCTTCTATTCAAATAATCGACAAACAAAGTTCACCTCATCTTATGCAATGAATACAACTATGTAATTGTGGTCTTTGAAGAACAACTCTTACATTCATCGCGGTTTGATTAGATGGATCTATAATGTACTTCCAAAATTTGAACTTAGCTCAGCCATAAAGAAACACTCTTACATTTCTGTTTTGAAATAACTATTTAGAAGGGTAGGGGTTCTGGTTTAAAATATCCTTTCTTGTACATTCCTTCTACTGCAGGTTCTGAAGCTTCTCCAAGGGGATGTTGAGGCGATCAAATGGGCAAGGCTACAAGTTGATGCATCAGAAGGGTCCGACTCAATGATACCGATTAATGCTTTTGAAGGGCAGGATGCATTGGAAGAAGAATCCTTCTCAAAATCCAACCTCCAATCTCATCTTAATCTTGCATTGCTTGGTGTGGAGGACTCCCTCTCAGAGAGCAGCATTGAGCAAAGTATCTCGTTAGAGGACTATTTACGGGGCAGGTGGAGCCGGTCCTCTAGCTTCGACTAACTGTCTTACTGCCATAATGCAAGTACACATTCTGTTACACCATTCTTTTCTATACATTTCCTCTCGTTTCAATTACCAAATCAAAGCTCCCAAAGAGTGAATTGTGAATGCTCAAGGGTCTTGGATGAGAGGTTGTTTGGGTGTGCCCTCCTCCTTCCCCTTGCAGTAGTTATCATTTATCGTAGGACATTGATGTGTTAGGTCTGTGAAGTTTTTGGTCTGAGTTCTCTTCTCAATCCGAATGATGGACTCAACCTAATTTTACTCTTCGAAGTGTAAACTTACAATGATTAATGATCAAATAAGATCTCTGAAGAAGGTTTTGTATCAGTTCCCTTTTCTTTCTTTGTATGTATAATAAGCAAAATTGCTGATGAAGAACATTCAAGCACCAAGAATTTCTGCTTCAACATATCCTCTTTGCTATATTTCTTCTTATTCTTCTTTGTCCTATTTTTTGTGAATTTGTTTTTCTAAAAGTCCATTTTTCCCCTTTAGGACTGAAATATACATCCCACATGACCATCTTTATCATAATTCACCTAACACTATGGCTGTGGAGATAATATGGTGATCTTGCTTTGGGCTGCTGCTATTGCTTTTTAAATATTGTTTTTAGGCCTTAAAGACATTCATCTCCAGTCACTATCCTATATGTCACCTCTGTGTGGCTTTATGGCCACCTTTGTTTCTGTCTGTGACCACAGAAATAGTGTATTCAATTGTGAAACAGACTAGTCTCTACCTATACTTTCTATTCTTCCCTCTAACTTAATGCATTTATATTAGCCATAGATTTTTTGGGGTTTAATAGGTACATTGGTTTTGATAAGTACAACAACATTGGGCAGTTTATATGGGGATGACCATTCTATATTGGGATGGCCAATCAATTCCATATTTTTCACTTGGGGTTGATTGGTCATCCGTACATGGTTTATTTGGTATTGAGTCTCCTTAATAAAATTGGGGGTTTTATAAATAAAATCCCTGATTTTGTAAGAAGATTGTATAAATTGTAAAAAATTCAATAGTCTTCTCAATCTAGTCCGAGTGTCAATATCACCGAAATAAAATTCTTAACTTAAAAATGTGAGGTGATAAAGGTAACTCGGAAATTTATAAGGATAATTCGAAAAATTTTAAAAAAATCATTTTCACCTAAACACTTTCTCTCTTTTCACCTAAACACTTTCTGGGACGACAAACTTCAATCTCATATCTGGGAAGATCCTACCGTCCAAATTGAAAAAAAAGGTAAGTTTTTCAATCAATTTTCTTTTATTTACAATGTTATTGTTTTATATCGTTGAAATATGTGTTAAAAAAGGAAAAATCAAATTTTTTTGAAAAAAGTATCTGGCCGAAAAGGTGCACTTTCGTCCGTTACCGGCGAAAGAGCTGGAGTTCTTTCATCGCCGATGACCGGAAGTACTCCGGCACTTTCGCCGGCAACGTGTGAAAGTGCAAAAATTTTTTTTTTTAATTTTTTAAAATTTTTTAAAAACATTTTCGTCCGTTACCGGCGAAAGTGCCGGAGTTCTTCGCTGGCGGTGAATGAAAGGACTCTGACACTTTCGTTGGCGACATGCGAAAGTGCCCTTTTTTAATTTTTCTTAAATTTTTTTTTAAATTTTTTTTAAATATTTAAATGTTTTAATTTTTTGTTCATGGTATATTTGATTATTTAATTAATTTTGTATATGTAGAATGTGTGTGACTAGTTGTTTAACATATTTTATGTGATAATTTTTAATTGTTAATATGATTATGGATTTGTGAACATTATGAAATGAAAAAAATAACGGAAATGAAATAGGATAAAAATCGATAAAGTGAACAATAAAGTAATAATAAATATCTCTGATAATGTTATTTAATTTTGTCTACTTAGAGTAATGTAACTAGCTTAAAATTGTTTGCTTATGATTATGTGTTTAATAAGAAAATGTGTAATGTAATTGCTAAACTATTTGTATTTTAGTTTGAAATCATTGTTATTCTTGGCCTTAGTTTTAGGATATAATTCTAAGATTGAAGAATTTATAAATTAATAAGTATTATTAAAGAAGAATATTAGTGATGAATAATAATTGAACGAAAGAAATAGTAGAAATGAAATAATAGATACCGATAATTCTTAAGATAAAATAATAATCGATAAAGTGAACAATAAAGTAATAATAAATATCTCTGATAATGTTATTTAATTTTGTCTACTTAGAGTAGTGTAACTAGTTTAAAAATTGTTTGCTTATGATTATGTGTTTAATAAGAAAATGTGTAATATAATTGCTAAACTATTTGTATTTTAATTTGAAATCATTGTTATTCTTGGCCGTAGTTTTAGGATATAATTCTAAGATTGAATAATTTATAAATTAATAAGTATTACTAAAATGAAGAATATTAGTGATGAATAATAATTGAACGAAAGAAATAGTAGAAATAAAATAATAGATACCGATAATTCTTAAGATAAAATAATAATCGATAAAGTAAATATTGAAATATATGATAAACAAGTATTAACGAGTTTGAATAACTAATAGATGGTTTGACCTAGCGGCCGTAGAGGAGATGCTGATCTTGATCCTGTCACGGATAGGACAGGTCGAGTTCAGGGACGCCCTGTGACAGCTTCGTCTAGAGGTGTGAGGGGGCGACATAGTACTTCTAACATCTCTGTTACTCCTACCCCTCCTGCACCTGGTTTCCATCATGGTATAGGTGAAGCCGAGTCTTTTATCCAACCACCTGTCGTACCTTTTAGATCTCGACCTCCCCTTCATCCCCATCTGTCACACACACCTGTGCCCTATGAGCCATATGGATTTGCACATCCACCTTCACACCACACAGACATAGTATATGATCCATACTTACAGGTTCCTATCGTTATGCGACCTCGCATACCGCATAGATCTGCCATCCAAGAGCCTATATTGTACGATGGGTCTCAGCTGAGACAGATAGGGGTTGAGTTTTTTTATCAGATGCTTGGAGCCGCCCGTCAGGATTCTTCTTGCAGCACACACGGGTATTCTCATGCTGAATATGGTGTTTCATCTTCTGATCTTTATGTACCTGAGCCTGCAGATAGGATTTCTGTGGGTGATAGGGTTTTTTGGGAGGAGCAAGAAAGAGTCCGATCTATATATATTAAGGGAGAGGTAGATGAGAGAGGTGATGATTATGGTGATGGTGGTGATGGTGATAGTGGTGATGATGATGGTGACGGTGGTGATGATGATCATGATGACGGTGATGATGATGGAGATGAGGAGCAGCCCGTATATGTTGCACCTGTGGCACCAGCTAGTGGATCGGACGGGCATCCTCGTCATGGAAAAGGGAAGGGTTTGATCGGCAGCCTTATGTTGGTGATGAGTAAGTTTGCAGGGTCTCGTAACAAAAGACCCGACGTAGCTCATGATGTTCCGGCACTGACGCAGAAGAGGAAGAAAGTGAAGCCTTCCAATTGGGAGCAAACAGAGGCAGCAGAGGGAGGTCCTGTTGACCCGGTGCTCATCCCATCATACGGTGGATATGTGGCGGGTCGGATATGGCGTTGACAGATATTTATCTTTATGTTAAAGGGACATGTTATTATTATTGTTATTATTCTCGAAAAACCTTAGAGGAGAGGGGGGGGGAGGGGGGGTGAATAAGGTTTTTGGCTAATTATCGAAAATCCTTTGTTAATTAAAAGGTAAACCTCCAATTTTGTTTGAAAGAGAATTTTAAAACTCTTTCAATAAAATTCCAAACCAAACAAAATTTTGTGGTTGAGACAAGTAAGTAAGCTTAAAGAAGAACACAAGGAGTTATAGTGGTTCACTCCCTCAAAGAGTTACATCCACTACCTTTAGTCAACATCCAAGGATTTTTCAAATCCACTATAAACACAAAGTTACACCAACTACAAATATGAGGATCACCCTACAAGGGTTTTGCACACAACCTCAATTCACAACACAATGTAAATCAAAGGATTACCCAAGGGGTTTTTTAACAAAAACATTTGATATCAATAAAAGAGAAAGATAGGTTTAAGAACAATGTTACCACTTTTGAGCTTGAGAAATAATAGGTACAACTCAATGAAATGTTCTACAAGCTCCTCCTTTCTTCTTCTTTGATGATGATCAATAATGAAGCTCAAGAAGATTTTTGTTTGGGATTGAAAGTGTTTGCAATAAATGTGCTTTTGAAGCTCTTAAAAGTTTTAAATGTTCTCAATGAATATTTCACCAAACTTATTTCATTTATGGCTGATCAAAAGTCTATATATACTTTCTTAAAAAAAGTGACCGTTGCACACTGTGTAACGGTAATAATTTTTTACAGTAAATGTGAAAATCGGACGACCGGTTCCTAAAATCGGACGACCTGTTCTTGAACAGAAAGATTCGGACTTGTCCATCTAAAAAACGGACTGCCGATTTTTTTTTATTTAGAAAAAATCGGACGACCGGTTCTAAAACCGGATGACCGAATTTTTGTTTCTTCAGCCAAGTTTCTTTTTGAAGACAAAAGCTTTCTTCATTGTTTCAAAAACATTTATTCTTGACAATCATTTTAAAGAGAAGAAAAACCTTCCGAAAGCATCACAACTTCAGTCAAGAATACTTAGATTTTAACAAAAGTTTATATTTGAGAAAATTGTAAAAGGAGCTTCATATATGATCAATAATCAAAGAGTAAGACTAGGGAGTTTTACATGGGAGTACCTAATTCCACTCTAACATAGACAATGTCTTCAATGTCTCCGATGATTTGATGTTGGAATGGCTTGGTCTCTTCTTCTCCATTTTGCCCTCATCAACAAGATCTTTTGCTTTTAGAGAGTGTAGACTTTGAGACTTCACAGGTGCTTCTTTTGTTCTATGAAAGGTTAGCTAAAATACTCACACAAGCATATGTTAATCATAATCAAAATCATAAGTATTAATGCCCTTAGGACTAACAATCTCCCCCTTTTTTATTATGACAAACACATATGCAAGAAGAACAAGAGAGAAAGAGTAAAGTATGGTGATGCTTCAAAAGATCAATAGTAAGAACAAAGCACAACAATCACCATAAAAGAGAGATAACTCCCCCTAAACACATGCTTTATGTCAAATATGGCTAAAGAATATTACAAGATCAAACTAAGCCAAAAAAGCCCATAGCATCATAACATCACAAGGCATAAGCTGCAACATATAATATCAAACACCATAATATCAAACACCATCAATAATCAACATATTATTAAGATTTCTCCCCCTTACATCTTGCACTATTTTCTCCCCCTTTTGTCATAAATCCAAAAAAAAAAAAAAATTTAAGAGAGAAGTTTCAAGGGATCATAGAAGAGGTAGCAATAAGACTTTCAACATTAAATTATCATCATGAAGTCCATAACAGGAGAGGCCAATCAACAAAGAAAAAGAGCAACAAAAGGATCACTTAGCATAACAAAAGCAAATTAAGATTAGAAATTAGCAAGTTAAAAACCATATCATTAAGAGAATGAAAGCAGGAGTTTGAAAGGAGTTATAGACAAAACAAGGGAAAAAGAGAATGTTTTATAAAGGAAATCTCAATCATCTCTATCTCCTCCTCCTTGCTCGAGTCTCTTAACCTGTTCTTGTGTGTCGGTCATTTTTTGATCCAATGTATCAAGCCTTTCTTGAATGTTGGAGACTTTCCCATCTAAAACCTCAAAGCGACCGTCGAATGCATCAAACCGAGTGTTCATTGACGTTTGTGGAGAGGCTATCATATCCATTAGATGACTCATGCTCCTCGAAGATGAGCCTTCCTCTGTTCTTTCTTGTCGCTTCTTTTGCCTTGTTTCTCTTCTTTGGATTTCAACCTCCGTTTCTTCATCACTATCCTCTTCTTCCATATCCATATCCTTTTCATCTTCATCATCATCTTCCTCATCATTGTCATCATCACCTTGTCCACCTCGGATGAATGTCCCATCTTCATCTTTTTCAAACCCCATTCTTTTGAAGGTTTGTTGAGTGTAGATCTTGCCATGCGCAATGTGATCACCAATGCCAACCAAATTGATCACAAAGTGTTGGAGGATTTTTGTAATAAAGCAACCATACGGCAAGCATTTCGTTGAGGAAGATTGTGTAGCTAGCATATGTTCTATAGCCATATATCCAAAATTCATTCTCCTATGTTCATGCAAGGCTAGCATCACAAATGCGTGCATGTTGGTGATAGGTGATTTATGCCTAACATTTGGAATAATGATGTTAGAGATCATGTGATGGAGCACTCTCCCATAAGCATCAAGTTTGTTAACATTCCTATCATCATGTCTTTTTAAAACCTCTCCCCTAGTGAAAATTTCTGCAAACCGTTTTTCACTGTATAAATTAGGATCAAAGCATTTTTTGTTCTTGGTGTAAAATCTTATACCATCTTGAGGACTATCCAAAATTTCATTTAACAGTCTATCATCAAATGCAATATCCCTTCCCCCAATTCTAGTCACAATCCATTGGTGTGGGACATTATCCACTATTTCAATTCTTCCCTTGTGGAGATTTGCATAAAACTCATATATCATATCCACATAATAGAGTTCATTCACAATTAGCAGAGGTATCCAACCGATTATTTCAAAAAGATGAGGGATAGCCTCCATACCTTGCATATCATGTAAGTCCACCCGATGACCCGGAGCAATTTTTCGTCGATTTCTAGTCCATTCTTCAAACCTGGCAGCCTCCTTCACTAAAATAAACCTCTCTGAAACCCTAGCTGCAGAAGCCCCAGTTCCAGAAGGTACTCTCTTTCCATTTCCTTTCCCTCTAGTAGTGCCTCCTTCTTCAGGATTTTGCCCTTTACCGACTTGAGCATTCTTTGTTTTAACCATTTTGGAGAAATTCTTGAGGAGGGTTTTAGAGGAGATGAAGAGTTTGAGATTGGTAGATTGTAGCAACAGAGAGAAAAATAGCTTCTTTGCTGTGTTGAGAGATGAATTTGAAGAAAAAGAAGAAGAAAGTTGAAAATCGGAATAAGAAATCGGATGGGTCTTGTGAGGAGGGGGTTTTCGGTCGAGAGAGTGAGAGAGAGTTGAGAGAAAAGTGTGAAGTGTTTGAGAAAACTATGATTTTTAAAGCACAGACCCGACCCCGTTTTTTGAACTCGGTCGACCGTTTTTAAAACTCGGTCGTCCGGTATTCTGGTGATTTGAAGAACTCGAACGTCCGAGTTTTTGAGCAGGCGTCCAGTTTTATCGTCCGAATATCTCTGGAATTTTTGAAGGGAAAAGTCTGAGTCCGGTTTTAAAATCGGACGTCCTATTTTTAAAAAAGGCGTCCGAATTTTTGAAAAATGCAGCAAGACAGAAATAAAGAAAAGACAAATAATACAAGCAGCACACATTACTCATTAAATTTCCCGATACCAAGTAATTTTCTTAAATAGCAAAAGCGATCTTCCGAAAGAGGTTTTGTAAAAATATCGGCAATTTGATCTTCTGTGCAAATATATTCTAAAGATACATCACCTTTAGCAACATGATCTCTAATAAAGTGATGTTTGATTTCAATATGTTTTGTTTTTTAATGTTGCACAGGGTTTATGGAAATGTTTATGGCACTAGTGTTATCATACATAATAGGTATGCACTTAAAAGAAACACCAAAATCAATTAATGTATGTTTCATCCAAAGTACCTGAGCACAGCAACAACCGGCTGCGATGTATTCCGCTTCGGCGGTTGATAGGGACACGCACGATTGTTTCTTGCTGTACCAAGATACTAAGCATCCTCCCAAGAATTGGCAATTTCCACTTGTACTCTTCCTTTCTACCTTACATCCGGCATAGTCGCATCGATGTAGGCGATAAGATCAAAACAAGATTGTTTAGAGTACCACAAGCCATAATCATATGATAAAATTAAGTATCTCAAAATACGTTTTACAGCTATTAAATGAGATTCCTTGGGGCAAGCTTGGAATCTAGCACACAAACATACGGCAAACATGAGCCGTTAAATAAAGTAAACTACCGATCATACCTCTATGTGTCTTTTCATCAACAGTTTTACATTTTTCATCTTTGTCAAGCTTCAATGACGAGCTCATAGGAGTGCCAATACCTTTTGCATTGCTCATCCCAAATCTTTTGAGAAGTTCTTTGGTGTACTTCTCTTGATTGATGAAGATTCCTTCTTTCGTTTGCTTGATTTGTAGGCCGAGAAAGTACGTCAATTCTCCCATCATGCTCATTTCAAATTCTTTTTGCATAAGTGAGGCAAATTCTTCACATAAAGAGACATTAGTTGCACCAAAAATGATGTCATCAACATATATTTGGACAAGAAGAAGATCATTGTTACAAGAGGTTTTTGTAAAAAGAGTGGTGTAGAGTTATTTGAAAGAAGAAAACCACTTAACTTTTCATACCAAGCCCTTGGAGCTTGTTTTAAACCATAGAGTGCTTTTGAGAGTTTGTAAACATAATTTGGAAAATTTTCATGTACAAAATCGGGAGGTTGTTCAACATAAATTTCCTCCTCAATATCACCATTTAGGAAAGCGCTTTTAACATCCATTTGAAAAAGTTTGAATCCTTTAAAACAAGCAAAAGCTAAAAGCATCCTAATAGATTCAAGTCTAGCAACCGGAGCAAAGGTTTCGTCAAAATCTATGCCCTCTTCTTGATTGAATCCTTGGGCAACAAGTCTAGCTTTGTTTCTAATGACTTCTCCGGATTCATTTAGTTTATTTCGAAAAACCCATTTTGTGCCAATAGTGGGGTGATTACGTGGTCTAGGGACTAAAGTCCAAACTTTGTTTCTTTCAAATTGATTTAACTCCTCTTGCATAGCAATAATCCAAAACTCATCGCAGAAAGCATCATCAATAAACTTAGGTTCAATTTGTGATAATAGGGCAAAGTTATCAATAAAATACCTTCTTGTTCTTACCCCTTGAGATACATCACCAATAATTTCATCTTTGGAGTGTCCCTTTGGATATATCACATCTTGAGGAAGATTTTGAGTTTCTTGATCGTTTCCTCGTTTTTCTTCAAACTCTTCTTCCTCCATAGCATGCTCTTCCATTGCTTGAGTGTACAATGGTTGGTTACTAAGAGTGTTGTTTATGTCATCATCATCAACTTTCTTGTCAAAAATGTTAGTTTCATCAAAATTAACATGAATGGACTCTTCAACACACAAGGTTCTTTTGTTGAAAATTCTAAAAGCCTTTTTGTTTGAAGAATAACCAAGAAAAATTCCCTCATCGGATTTTCGATCAAACTTCCCAAGATTGTCCTTGGTGTTTAAAATAAAGCATTTGCATCCAAAAACTTTAAAATAACCAATTGAGGGGGTTTTATTAAAAATGAGTTCAAAGGGAGTTTTCTTTAAAGAGGGTCTCAAGATAACACGATTCATAATGTAACAAGCGGTGTTAACGGCCTCAGCCCAAAAGTATTTAGGAAGGGAGTTTTCACAAAGCATTGATCTTGCCACTTTTTGTAAAGTGCGATTTTTTCTCTCCACAACACCATTTTGTTGTGGGGTTTTAGCGGCTGAAAAATTGTGTTATGCCAAAATCATCACAAAGTTTAGTAAAATCTTGATTGTTAAATTCTCTCCCATTATCACTTCTCATAGAGATAAATTTACAATCAAAGAAGGTTTGGACCTTTTTGAAAAGTTTAACAAACTCATGAAAAGCTTCATCTTTTTTACTTAAAAACAAAGTCCAAGTAAGTCTAGAGAAATCATCCACAATAACAAAAGCATACCTCTTACCACCGAGACTAGTGGTCCTCATTGGTCCAAATAAGTCCATGTGAACAAGTTCCAAAGGTTTTGAAGTTGAAATCATGTTCTTTGATTTAAAAGATGTCTTAATTTGTTTTCCAAATTGGCAAGCATCACAAAGTTTAGTTTTCTCAAAGTGAAATTTAGGTAGGCCTCTAACAAGTTCTTTTGATGATAGTTGGTTTAATAAATCCATACTAACGTGACCAAGTCTTCTATGCCACAAAAATGCATCATCATCATGAACCGAGAGACACTTCAAGTTTTGAGAAAGAAAATCTTCAAGATGAAAGACATAGACGTTTCCAACTCTTTTAGCAACAAAAATAGTTTTGTTTTCATGCTTATCAATGATAGAGGAAGAATCACTTTTAAAAACAACCTTTTTTCTACTATCACATAATTGACTAATACTAAGAAAATTGAATGTTAAACCATCAATTAGAAGAACATCCTTAATGAGAGAGGAAGAATTGTTACCAATATTGCCTATACCACTTAGATGGCCTTGATTTGTGTTCTTACAAAAGAAGAAGTAGAAATGATTTTTGGTACCCACATCTTTTTGGGTCCATGGATGTTAGTTTGATTTTATTTAACCTTCCAAATGGTTTTCACTCCTCTTTCAATCTTTTTTTTTTATAAAACAATTTGTGGCTTTATGATCACTCTTTTCACAATAGGTGCAACAAAGGTGTGAGTGAGATGATGAAGCCTTTACAAACCGTGTTTGTTTTGAGAAAATATTGGAATGAGTATATCCAATACTATTTTTATCCAAAGGTGATCTTTGAGAGCCAAGAAGTTTTTCAAAGTTTTCTTTTCCTTTTGTGAATTTTTCAACACAGAGTGAGATCACTCACCTTTTTCTTTAAGACATCATAATCAATCAAACATTTTTCAAGAAAGGAAATCTTTTCACAAAGGTTTTGTTTTCTAAAACAAGTTTTTGAAAGTCATCATTTGAGCACTCTTTTTCGTTCTTCAAAACTTCCAAGGATTCAAGAATAGCTTTATTTTCACAAATGAGTCTTGAATTCTCATCTAACAAAAATTGAGTTTTGCTTTTTAAATCTTTGTTTCGTGTAGTAACCTTTTTGCACTCATCATACATTTCAATAAGCATTATACTAGGATCAACATCACAATCATCATCAAGGATACTAGAAGAGATAGGAGGTGAAGATTGTACCTCATTTTCTAGTGCCATGAAGCATATGTTGGCCTTTTCTTCTTCTTCATTTTCACTTGAGTCTTGATCCCAAGTTCCTATTAGGCCTTTGCCTTTCTTCTTCTTCTTTAATGCCTCAAGCTTGGCTTCTAAAGCTCCCTTTTCCTTTTCAATGGCCTTGGGACAATCGGCTACAAGATGATCGGTGCTATTGCATTCAAAACACCTAGCTTTGAAGAGTGATGAGCTTTGTCCTCCTTTCTTGAGTGGAGGTTTCTTTCCTCTATTGTTGAAACCTTTCTTGTAGAATCTTTTAAATTTTCTCATTATCAATGCCATTTCCTCGTCATCATCAACCTCATCTTCATTGTTTGATGAGTATGTTTGATCATCTTCATTTGCCTTGAGTGCAATGCCTTTTCTTCCTTTTTCTTCATCTTCCATTTCATTCAATCTTTTTATTTTCATTTCATAGGTGAGTAGTGATGCTATGAGTTCTTCAATAGGAAGTAGTCTCAAATCCTTTGATTCCTCAATAGCTAGTGTTTTTGGTTGCCAAGCTTTTGGAAGTGCATCAAGAATTTTTCTATTAGCTTCTCCTCTTGAGTACTCTTTCCCATATACCTTTAGGCCGTTTGTGATGTTGGTGAACCTTGTGAACATGTCACTAATGCTCTCATTTTGTTTCATCATGAATAGCTCATAGTCTCTCACCAACATAGCTAACTTTGACTCCTTTACTTGATTTGTCCCTTCGTGAGTTACTTTTAGTAACTTCCACATTTCATGAGCCGAATCACATCCGCTCACTCTATTATATTCGCTTGCATCCAAGGCACAACTAAGAATATTCATAGCTTGAAAGTTTAGAGTCATCTTCCTTGAGTCGAACTCATCAAATTCTTCAACCTTCTTGGCCACTCCATTAATTTTGGGAATGTAAGGACCTTTCTCTACAATGCTCCACAAGTAAAAGTTAATAGAACAAATATATATTTTAATTCGAGATTTTCAAAAAGTATAGTTTGTTCCATTAAAAAGAGGAGGTCTATTTGTAGAAGAGCCTTCTACATATGGTAAACTAGAATTATTAGCCATAGTAAAGTAAAGATCTTTTGCTTCAAGGGTATTAGTCCTTTTTAAGAAGCCTTGCTCGATACCAATTGAAAAACCTTAGAGGGGGAGGGGGGGAGGGGGTGAAGGTGAATAAGGTTTTTGGCTAATTATCGAAAATCCTTTGTTAATTAAAAGGTAAACCTCCAATTTTGTTTGAAAGAGAATTCTAAAACTCTTTTAATAAAATTCCAAACCAAACAAAATTTTGTGGTTGAGACAAGTAAGCTTAAAGAAGAACACAAGGAGTTATAGTGGTTCACTCCGTCAAAGATTTACATCCACTACCTTGAGTCAACACCCAAGGATTTTTCAAATCCACTATAAACACAAAGTTACACCAACTACAAATATGAGGATCACCCTACAAGGGTTTTGCACAAAACCTCAATTCACAACACAATGTAAATCAAAGGATTACCCAAGGGGTTTTTCAACACAAACCTTTGATATCAATAAAAGAGAAAGATAGGTTTAAGAACAATGTTACCACTTTTGAGCTTGAGAAATAATAGGTACAACTCAATGAAATGTTCTACAAGCTCCTCCTTTCTCCTTCTTTGATGATGATCAATAATGAAGCTCAAGAAAATTTTTGTTTGGGATTGAAAGTGTTTGCAATAAATGTGCTTTTGAAGCTCTTAAAAGTTTTAAATGTTCTCAATGAATATTTCACCAAACTTATTTCATTTATGGCTGATCAAAAGTCTATATATACTTTCTTAAAAAAAGTGACCGTTGCACACTGTGTAACGGTAATAATTTTTTACAGTAGATGTGAAAATCGGACGACCGGTTCCGGAAATCGGAAGACCGGTTCTTTAAACAGAAAGTTTCGGACTTGTCCAGCTAGAAAATGGACTACCAATTTTTTAATTGTAGAAGAAAATCGAACGACCGGTTCCTAAAATCGGACGACCGGTTCTTGAACAGAAAGATTCGGACTTGTCCATCTAAAAAACGGACTGCCGATTTTTTTTGATTTAGAAAAAATCGGACGAACGGTTCTAAAACCGGATGACCGAATTTTTGTTTCTTCAGCCAAGTTTCTTTTTGAAGACAAAAGCTTTCTTCATTGTTTCAAAAATATGTATTCTTGACAATCATTTTAAAGAGAAGAAAAACCTTCCAAAAGCATCACAACTTCAGTCAAGAATACTTAGATTTTAACAAAAGTTTATATTTGAGAAAATCGTAAAAGGAGCTTCATATATGATCAATAATCAAAGAGTAAGACTAGGGAGTTTTACAAGGGAGTACCTAATTCCACTCTAATATAGACAATGTCTTCAATGTCTCCAATGATTTGATCTTGGAATGGCTTGGTCTCTTCTTCTCCATTTTGCCCTCATCAACAAGATCTTTTGCTTTTAGAGAGTGTGGACTTTGAGACTTCACAGGTGCTTCTTTTGTTCTATGAAAGGTTAGCTAAAATACTCACACAAGCATATGTTAATCATAATCAAAATCATAAGTATTAATGCCCTTAGGGCTAACAATTCTTTAATTTGTCAAATATTATTTATTATGATAAATAGAAAAAATAATAATGAAATAAATATATTATTATATAACTGTATAAATTTATCTGTTTATCTTCAGGATCGTGGTTTATTGAAGTGCCGATCTCGTTATATGGCGCTCACTGGTTGGGAGCTTACCGATTCGCAGGCTGGGCCCTTGGCCTCTGGGTCCGGCCTGACGCAACTACGATCATGCATGTTTCAGTACGCCAATGCTGCATTGTTGTCGGCATTTGTTGAGAGGTGGCAGCCCGACACGAACAACTTCCACATGCCCTGGGGTGAGATGAGTGTTACACTGCACGATGTGGAACTTATTCTTGGGGTGCCTGCTTATGGTGCGGTAGTGGATCACAGATTATCGAGGGAGCAGTTGATACGGGCTGTTCAGCAGGATCTGGGTTTAGGTCTCACTAGGGGTTTAGGGTTTAATGCACTGGAGTTTCACGCCGTTGCTACTAACAGACAGACCTCACAGTCATATCAGGTTAGAGCTGAATGCTACCTACAGTACATTTTGGGTAGCTCACTCTTCAGTGATAAGAGTGGCAATATTGTACCCGCGAGACTGTGGCCACTTCTGTGGGATGTGAGTCGTGTTGTGAGGTTCGCACGGGGTGCTTCCTGTCTTGCATATCTATACCGGAATCTGGGACAGGTTTCCAGGGCTGATGCGAAGGAACTTGCAGGTTGCTGGTCACTATTAGATGTATGTGTTTTAAAATTAACGTTAATTATGTTATTTTTTTTTATATTTAAATGGTTTAGTGTATAGGGTTTATTTACTTAATATTTCATTTATATTTCTTTTTTTATATTTTTATTGAATTTATATTTTACATTTTAGGCGTGGATATATTTGTATTTTCCCATGTTCGCTCCCCCGTTTAGACATTCTCTCAAAGGATGCAAGCCTACATGCAGATGTTTCCACCGATCGGTTATAAGAATGAGAGTAAACTGTTGGATATTCGCTTGAGGCTGGATATGATGACAGCTGATGAGGTTCGGTGGATGCCGTACAGGACTCAGGATGTTCGTGATTGTTGGGTTTCAACATGGCACGGCTTCATTGCTTATTTTGACTGCATGGAGCCGTATATACTTGACCGGGTTCTGAGGTAGTTCGGTTTTGGATAGTGTATTCCCACCCACCCTATCCAGTCTCGGAAGGCACGCCGACCGCCGAACAACAGGATGTATGTCTTGAGGAACACTTTCGTCGAGGCACTCTGGCTCGAGGCACTTTCGCACTTATTGACAGAGACATGGACTAGTGTCCCGGCCATTCCAGTGAGTTCATGTACCGATGATTATTTGGACTGGTACCTCCCCCGCACTCACCTGAGGATTCAGAATCCCAGGAATATTCCCAGAGGCTATAATGTCTCGCTAGCTGCCGCTATGCCACCGAAGGCACTCTTAGATATGATTGCACGTGAGTGCCACAGAGAGGATATTGCCGATGATGAGTTAGGATGCAGGGTTCTAAATTTACTAAGGGTTCATTACGAATCTCTTTAGTAAATCTTTATGTACTCGGATATCTATTTATTATATTGTGTATTTCTTTTTTTCTATTTATGTTCGTTGTGTATTATTTATGTTCGTTGTGATATTCATTATATTTATTCCCTCATGCATATTCTGGTTTATTATTGCATATTAATATAATTAAATGAAAGGTGTAAATAAAAAAAACTCCAAACGAAAAACTGTACGAAATATTATTAACACATTATAAATTACAAATTGCAACATTATTACATTAAATGTCTCTATGGTAGATACATTTCTCTGTATCTCGTAACCCAATCTGCCATCCGATTACGATATGGGGCCACCCATCCACTAACTTGCATATCTCGATGATACTCCCATTGCACATGTAATGGGGGCAAAGGGCATCTCTCTACCAACTATAACTGGAAAAAAAATAATATAACACATACACTTAACAAAATATCAGTCTGTAATAATTCAATTAATATTAATAATAATAATAAAAAGTTATCAATAATAAATACCCGTATAAAATGCTGCAATTCCTCTATGAGTCTGATGAATATCGTTCCCGAAGGCCCATCCATATTAGAAACAAGAGGCAAGACAGTGGTTGACTGTGACTGTGCAAGAAATACAACACATAGATTGAATGTGTTAGCAATGGCATAAAGATGATCAGGTGTATTCATCTAATACTCCCGTGGCGCCGAACCCTCTTCCCAATTTGTCTGCATTATCAACTCTGTCACACCTTCAACTGAACCGAACAATTGCTCATATACGCGCATATGGTGCCGTAAATCATAGCTCATTCTTCTACGAATTTCAACCTAATGATTTTCGTCTCCGAACAAGAAATTTGATACAACCCTGAAACCACAATTACCATCTCCAACAACGTTCTTCCAGTTTTGTATAAATTGATACATAAACCCTAGAAATTCATTTTTGAAAGGGAATGGCACTGACGGTGAATCGGGACTTACAACGATTGATAAACTCGACCTACCACTGCTACGTCCTCTGCCCCTACTCCTACCGCTACGAGGCGGTCTACCTCTTCCACGAGGGCTAGAATTAGACCCGGAACTTGAACCACTACCAGACCCAGAAACTGAACCGCTGGACTTTCCTATCTTCCTATGGGCGAAAGAGACGTATTCCCAATGAGACTTATCCCTTTTGGTGGAATTTATCTTCCGTCGTCCCTTCGTGACTGCGGTCTCTGGGGAAGGGGGGGAGGGGGGGGTTGACAATAGCTGCCAAGGATCATCAGGCAACACCGGATGTATAACACCTTTGATGAGTCGCTTAACTTCCCGGATATTAAAAATTGGACCAGTACTAATTTCGTGTAACAGTAAAGTGAGATCACGCATTTCTGATTCCATATCTCTATGGTGTTCTTCAAGAATATCAGAACCAATTTATAGTTTTCTCCAAAAGATGACAACATCTTCCTCTTGGATTGGCATTAAATGTTGGCACTGATTAACAAGTTCACATGCACATGGTAGACCGTGCGACTTCCTTAAATAATGCAGACAATTACTGCCCAGTTCTTCTACCATTTGACGTGTCTTCTTTAACGCATCCATTATCTTCTTCAATCCCAAATGACTAATTTTATCACATAAATTCTTCACGATGGGATTACTCTTGGGACCATATTTTTCTTTAAGTCTTGAAATTTCCAAAGAGTATTTAATTTCTGCGATTTGAGCTTGGATGAGTGAGTCGATATTCAAAAATACGGTGTCCAAATCACCGTGACACGTTGATAGCCACAGCTTCAACACTGAATGTTCACTCTCAGCACGGTTCGTTGTCTCCACCCCAAAATGCAACACTTGAGAGGTCCAAACCCTTCAAAATTTATGTGCAAATGGATTCAACCATATGCTGAACAGGTAATGTAGAAAGTCGGGCCTAGTTCGCCACCTAGTCTTCAACACTTCCAACTTTCTTTGATATTCTACCTCATCAAGTTCATTAATTAATTTCCTCCAAGAGCCATTCAAAAACCGTTGGCTCTTCATCTTTCACCATCTCAATCAACTTTGCCAACACGTTCTGATCGATGTATCTTCTACATAACATATGATAAGAATTGCTAAACACATCATCAATCACCGGCATTAGTCCACTTTCCCTATCGATAAGAACAACTATAGGCTCTCCTTCATTGATAGCCGAACCCTGACCATTCGACATAGCAGATATAAAATATAAGTGCTTGATTTGTTGAAGAACCCATCTGTGTGTCGTTGCCTGTTCGTTGCACATAAAAGCTGTTGCCACTGTGAAGTTCTTTCCTGTTGGAGTCATCCCTACACATTCTAATAGTGGCATGTTGTACCTTAAAAAATAAGAGGGAAATTTAATTATTAACATTCACTAATCATTTTTCACGGACTTAAAAATATTATTAACTATTTACTAAAAATAAAAAATAAAATTTAAATGTTTGTGCGAATAAATTATTAATAAAGATATCTAATAATACAATTAGTCCACTATAGTACTTGTTCGTTTTGTACGTTGTATCCATTATCAGCACATATGGCCACGTTCTAATTATTGCAATAGATATTGGGTGTGTAACGACAATATCACTGAGTATGTTGCTGTCTTCACCATTTCTATATAAAACGGTGTAGCCCCTTTCTGTACTTAAGCGGAGAACTTCCTCTACCGTATTTCTTCCCTGCATCCAGTCCCTCTAATCTTGGTAACAACATTGTAAATTTTCTGGGAACTATATATATCAACATGTTATATTTATTAATGGAATAAAAACAACTCTAAAGTATTTAAATGAAGTATTAAAAATAATCTAATAATTCCCTTATAACTTACCTAACTGCACAACCAACGTCTTGTGCTCGGAAAAATCGTAATATATTGCGCGGTAAAACATGACTCTTCCTGAACTGCTCGGTCTGTTGCAACTGCTCATCCGTAAGTCTTGCAGATGAGCATGACCGTGACTGTAAATAGCTATGTTATGGTTGTGCCTCCCGTTGTGTATGAAAAATTGCCAATTTTTACTTGTTGCCATTTGCTCTCCCTTTAGCTTAAATAGACAACCATATTTTTTCGTCCCATACGGTCCACACTTTTTTTTGGTATTTCTTCTTCCTCATCGTCGACTATTGGTTTTTTATGTTTTCTTACTAAACCCCTGCATTCGCAAGCCAATGTGACATACGGTCGACGGTCAAATGTTCTGGCTCTCTGATACCGAGTTATGATTAAATATGTCTTCGCATTCGTTGTAATTTGTTTTGCCCACTCCACTAACTCATCTTTCAAACTAAATATTCGTTCTGTTTAAATAAATGTCTAAGATTGATATATTCTTCCGGATCTAGAAATTCTTCAAAGGTATTTGGATCTTTATCACCCTGTTAATGTATAATGAGAAGTTAATATTACAAAAAGAAAACCCTAAAAAAACAAAAAACAGAAAAAAATTTTTTTTTTCACATTTTCGGGCACACTTTCGCCCAGATTGAGCAAAAGTCACAGTGACTTTTGCGCAAAAGTCACTGTGACTTTTGCTCAATTTGGGCGAAAGTGTGCCCGAAAATGTGAAAAAAATTTCGATTTCTTACCTCAAAACCAATATTTTATTGAAGAAATTCTTCAAAAGGATCCATATTATCTTCTAATTTCGTTTGGTAATGTTCAAAGTTAGGAGTTTTTTAGAGAGAGGTTAGAGAGAAAGTATGTAGAGAGAGAAAGTGAGAGAAAGGAAAATGAATTTTTTGAAATTTTTCGAGTTATCCTAATAGATTCTCGAGTTGCCTTTATCGGTCCCCCTTAAAAATTTTGTAATAAAGTGATGAATACTTGATGTGGTTTGAAGAATTTAAGACTTTAGCTTGATAAGGAATGCTTCTATCATTGATCTACTGTCTCTGTCACAGAGATCAAAACTTCATTCAGTCTTTTAAAATTGTAATGTCATTTACTATTCTAATTCAAGCAAACATACTTCATTACCTTAAAAAATGAAAGAATCGAAATACTCATTGAACTTTAATTATTTTAAAAGCCAACTAATTCCGACTATCAAGAAAATTCAAAATATTCTTGTTTGTCACGCTAAAATATGAGTATTAATATATTACTAGTTATTATTGCTTAGAAGATGAAATAATTAAACAAACTTCACTTCTTCCTAGTAAATTTTCCTTGTAGTGAAAGATTATATAAGTAATCTACCTTACGTCTAATCTAATTTCTATTCACAAGTAACGCCAAAGGAAGCTAGAAAGCAGGTGCACAGCTATCATTAATTCAACAAGCGAGAAAGAATGATAAGATGAACACCAATTAAAATGAGAAATAAATAAATACTTAGTTATAGAGGGAAGCACGTACAATGTTTTCAAAAACTTGAATGAAACTAAGCTCTTTGTTTTTTAGACACTTCAACTCCACTAATGATGTCTAGCATTGTCTAGTAATAGAGAAGAGAAAGGATAGGAGAGAATCGAAATATCTTTCACATTAAATCAAATCTAAAAAATCTACACAAATGAAATTTTATCTCAACAAATATTCAACTTCAAGATTCTTCTAACATCCTGACCACTTTAGCACACGCTCATGTCTCTTTCCAGCTTTGAACTCTATAACCAAAGCAAATTATTTTTAGCATTTAAACCATAACAAACATGAAAAGTTTTAAATAAAATATCTAACGAAAATAAATCATATCAAATTCCCCCACACTTTGGACAATGCTTGTTCTCAAGCATCAAAAGCTCAACTTATCAATTTCAGTCATCACCCTTTCTTCCATCTACTCAACCATTTATGCTTCAAGCTACTATGGTTTATACACTCAAATTAAACACAAGCAAGAAATAAGCATTGTATAGAGTACAAATCTTTATAAAGCACATATACCAAAAATCATTCTAACAATCTTTTTGAAATCCAAATGCAATAGGACATCTCAAAAAATTGTCACAAGTTCACTCCAAAAATGTTCAGGGCATAAAAAATTCTCAAGTCACAACTTAGATAGACATTTGCCATAGGCTTGTAAAGCCATCACATCTCCACTACTATACAGATTACTTGAATGCAAAAATATTCTAAGGGGCTTGGGACAAATGGGAATAAATCGATGGTAACTTGGTTAGGAATGGAACGAAGGATGAATGATTTATACTCATTTGTCAAAGGAAAACTAACTATGAATCCTTCTTCAGCGCATGGTTCAATCACTATCTCTCCTATTTTTTTAACTTTCTTTTCTTTTTCTTTTTTCAATTTGTTTCTTTTTCCTATTTACCCTCTTTTTCGTTTAAAAGAAGTAAATAAAAACTTGGAACTTGCAATACTTTTTCAACCCCTTCAACCATTTTTTCAAGATAGCTCCAACACATGAATAAAAGTCCTCAACTCATGGGATCAATATAGTCATAGCAAAAATATATGAGGTATTTATATTGTTCATTTCATGATTTTGAGATGGTTAATAATCAAAGAATAAGGCTCAAGGTTCAAGTGGCTTACTAAGGACAAAGTAAAGGTAGGTTATTTAAACAATGGTCTTAACAAATACATTTAGTTTAGCCTTTTCATTTTAAAGCATGCAAGTCAGATAATGTCATCTCAACATGTGTAGCAAAGCAAGTTCTAGAAACATAAAACTACATATGACAATCATACTATCAAAGAATAGAAATGAGCAATGTAATGATTGTTCTTAGGCTTAAAAGCTCACTATGATAATTATCAAGTCCCAAACATTTGTCATCCAAATCAATTGCCACAAATAATCCATGATTGTGTGAAATGTAAAGACTAAACTATTCATAATAGCCAAATCATCAAACAAATGAGCAACATTGGAATTAAGAATTTCGAAAGATAACAAACAACAAAAACTCAAATATACTTGAAAACCATCAAAATCTAAAAAAAAGTTTTCAAAAAAAATCCAAAATTTACAAACAGTACTCCCCCACAATTAAATTTACATTGTCCTTAATGTATCAAAACAATACTCAACAAATGAAATGAAAATAAAGAGAAACTTCACTGTTAAAAAAAAAGAAAAAATAGAGTATGGTCAAGACGCATATGTGGTGGTAATGGCGTAGCTCAACTAGCTGAGGAGAGTGTTGATTTCACTCTGTGGATCTTGTCATCAGTACTCCTTAGCTTGAGTACCTTCAATTTCAAACTTTCCAGAAGTTCTATCTAACTAAATAAGCTATGGGCACGTCTTATAATGTGATTGTTTACCTTTTTTACTGAAGGCATAACACACTCACCTGCTAAATAAAGAGGAGAGTGTTGCAACAAGAAAGAACATAAACTAAAATCAAACCTCAACACATTAAATACATAAAATGAGAAGAAAGAAAAGAATATGATTGGTTGCCTCCCAAAAGCGCCTTTCTTTATTGTCTTTGGCTAAAAAGTACTTGGGTCAAACTTTATCGTAGATGGGATTGATTTTTTTTTTTTTTTTTTGACATCTGAAGCAGAATATTACAAGTACTTTATAAAGACCTCTAATAAAAAGTTACAGAAAATTTGAAAACCTCTCGACCATTTGGTCAACAAATGAAAAGGTGAAAATTCTATTTCCTTGTGACTTCATTGAATTTCTTAAAATCAATACACACTCTCTATGCATTTTTAGCCCTTTTAAGAGTTAGTTCATTTTTCTCATTGGGACAAGTAAAGGACCAATAGTATCTCTATCCCTGCTATTATAGAAGGCTCCAGAGGGATCATGTGGTTTACACATTTGAGGTTTCTTCCTTTTTTTTTAAACCTAAAATACCTTTTGCCAATTTTAAATGAATTACTTAGGTCATTTAAATGAATTAGCCGTTGGGTCATTTTAAATAAATCAAGACCTTCTACATGAATTACCAAAAAGAATTAAACATACACAATACCTAATTTTCCTTCACTATCACACCGCCAATTCTTTAATTTAATATCATTGAAATTAATTTAATTCGTTTAAATCAGAAAAAGTAACTACAAAAAGACAATTTATAATTTGTAAGTATAACTATATGAATATACAAGAAGCAAATATATTTTGCAGAATATCAGAGAACTCCTCATCCATACATCATAAGGAATTAGCATACAACAACTCTTTCTTTTTTCTCCTCCCAATTCAATTTCCTTTATCCAATTATGATGATCTTGACTTTATACTCCAAGATCAAAGGGGACCTTTGCATTTTCTCCCCTTTCTTATCACCATCCTCCTTGTTATTTTTTGTTTCTTTTTAAGTAATCTTTCCTGGTATTTTAGCAGACTAATTTCTTCGTTTCTCCTTTTTGAAGGTGAACACAATAACATGAAACTGCTATTGTTGATAATTGCACCTTGCAAGATTAAGCTAACCAACAAGGAAAGATGAACAAGAATACACATTGAAGTGAATTATGAGAACGATCAAACTGTCCAAAAGTATAACCTTCAAGAACCGTTGAATGAACTTGCAACAAGAATAAAGCTCCGGTGATCCTAATCAAAATGATATCTATATTTCAATCAGCAGTATGTATGAGAAAATAATCTTTGTATTGAAAAAATAGAAAAAAAAACTAAACCTAACAACACCACAAGTGATGAAGAAATGCAACATAACTTATGAATTAAAAGAAAAACCTAAAATAATCCATGTGTTCATTTGTTGTTTCTTGAAAAGGAAATTAAAGAAATCTATGAAGTTCAAGTTTCAGATTCAGCATGCAAAGCCATTATTGAGTGGATTCTTGGCCTTCTTTAGAAGAGGAAGAGGAAGAGGAAGAATAAGCAATTGATACGAAATAATTAGTAGTTTCAGATTTTACAGTAGCAGTAATTATTTCTTCTTCATCCATGAAAATCTATTTGGATCTGCAATTCTCACTGCAAAATCTCAAAATGTAACAAATCTAAATGGCAGGAATATTTAGAAGCTGGAGAAGCATACAACACAGTGATAGTTATTTGTTTACAAAAGCTTCCTAATATCAACGTGAAAAAGTATTTGAGAAGAGTGTTATGGTATGGAAAGCATCACCGAGAAGGAAGACACATAGAATGAAGAAACTTGATGATCAAAAAGTTCTATTACATGTTAATTATGGAGTAGACTCTATCAATAATACTATTATTACCTTGTGGTTCTTTGAAGTTTTCAAGTCTAACTATATAAAATTACAGACCCTATATGTAATTAAACAATTTAAAAGACAGGAGACACCATGAATATGTAATATATACCAGTATCTTAAAACATAGCTACCTTTGCTCATCAAATTTCATATGGTCTTGCACAATAGAATTTCAGCAATTGAAATTGTCTTTGTGTGAATTTAAAGGAGAATGGTCCAACTAGAAGAAGTTGGTTCATTAAGGATTTATTCATCTAAAATATTGTCACACAAGTATTACCAAAATAATTTTATTAAACATTTAAGTCTCCTTGTTTCTAATGATGTATGCAGGGGATACTAGACAATATTTGACTCTGTTGTTCATACAAGAGGTTTGACATAGTAGTGTAAGCAGTGTTGAAGTATAACATAACGCACATATTACAAGAAATTGTATCACTGGCTATAGATGCTGATATTATAGGGACATAGATTGTTTCCAAAATATTAAATACTTTTCCCAGTTGGCCGAAAGAGAAGTTTTGGACAGCACTTCCTCGACTTCCCTTATTTTTAGGCTAGATTCTATCCTCATATGATAGCTATAGTTGATGCCAACCTTCTGAGAATTCTACCAGGTGCGTCAATCAACATACCATATTTATTAGATTTTAGTTAAAATGTTATACGTCTACTTTCATATGTTATATACATAATAATAATAATAATAATAATAATGAAATTACCAATTTTAATTCTCTTGTGGCTTTTCTAATTATCTTATTTTATTTTTAATTTTTTTGGCAGAATTGTGTTCTCCATCTATTTGAACAAAAAAATGTTTAACATTTTACAACGAGCTGGAAACTCTGATAAATTATATGTTAAATTAATATATTGACTATATTCTACTGTAATAACATTTATTGCATGTTTCTCATAGGATTTTCAGTAAGATATGTGTTTTAATAGATGACACTCTCTATAACTAGGAAATTTTCCTGAATACTATAGTCCATTATTTTCCCCAATATCCATATTCAAAGCCCTTTCCTTAACTTCTGTTGAATATGTCTCTACAACAAATAGGATGCAAGCACATCATTTTGCATTCAATAGAGACTTTGATCTAACGGCTTAATTTTGTTCAAAATATTAGATCTCAAATTGATTAACTATTCATAAACTCAGCACAATTCATAACTCATAGTATCTTATTAATTATTTCCCAGATGAAATTAAGAAACATAAACTGAAAATATATGAGGACAAAATATGCAAATTTGAGCACTACTGAGCAAGAACAATACATTCAGAAAATTTCTGAAAGTAAAAAAAAAAAGAGAAGTTCAAAATTCTGCTATATTCGAATGTGAGTAAAATGTAATTCCTCTTTAACATAAGAAGAGTAGGTATTCTAGGCTTAGCAACAAGGAGAAGAAAATATATTCAAAGCGTGTCAATAATTTGAGAAAGCAAAAGAAGGATATGATTTTTTTTGCGCCATCCTCTTCAAATCAAAGAAACCAAGTGCCACAAAATAATTGGTTGATTAAAGCTCAAATGATTCTAAACCAGCCTGAAGGTATGTAATTCGATTAGATGTTGAGGCCTCTTAAATTCTTATTAGATGCGCAATCATGCTTTATAATCCATCATTTGAAATTTTTTTATATCACTACTTTATTTGTCAAGAATAAGTCTTCATAATAGTGGTAGATATATTTAGTTAAATTTTCTAATCTGATTCCTTTCAAATAAATACGAAGCATAACCAACTAAAAGATGAATCGTGTAATTATATATTCAACTAAAAAATATATTGACTTAATTTTTATCACTCCCCTTATTACATTTATTTATATTCAATTGGTTTATTTTATTTTGTATTTGTAATTGTTGATTAATTAGATGAACTAGTTTGCCCAACATTACATCAATTGAAGAAAATGAACAATTGTGGTGCTTTAAAATTTGAATATGAGCTTCAAGGTTTCTGTTGTGATAATGGCCAAATTAAGCTAGCTTCTACCGAAGTTCCACAAGAGTTATTTGATTTGTTTACTTCTCAATCAGAAGAATCTAATTTCTTCATGAAGATGATTCGGGCATATAATTCTATCTTCTTATTCACATAATTTGGAGTTAAACTTGATTTAAAAAACTAGCTTCAGGAAGAGCTAATGTGTATACTTTCAGAGTGCAGGGTCAAATATATCATGATCTTCCTAGTTTAGTGCCTAATGAGAAAGGTCCTGCATTCTTTCAGTTATACTTCCATGACATTGCAAATGATATTGAAAATACAATGAACATAATATCATATGGAAATTTGAAGGAGAAAATTGCAAAGAAGCTTATGAGAATTTTTTAGGTAAATCCATATGCCAAAGTTTTCAAAAGATTAGAGGAATATACATCAATTGATCATGTTCGAATTCATATTTTAAGAGATATTGGCTTCGATCAACGAGTTTATGATAATCCAACTATTGATCAAGTTGATGCAATATGGATTGGAGGAAATAATTTGTCAATATCCCTTTTAAGCGAGACATTGTTGTTCACTCCCATTCTGGACAAAGACATAGAGTAAAACATCATTTTAGTTTTTATGATGCACTTCAATATCCAGTTCTTTTCCCAAAAAGGGAAGTAGGTTAGCATCAAAACATTTCCAAAGTTAATGTTTCATATAATGATACTTCAATTCAAGAAAGGTTTCCCATTTCAAAGTCTTCTATCTATAGAAAATATTTTTGTTACAGAACAAGAAGGTACTACAAAGCCTTATTCAAATTTTGATTGAGAATGAGTTTCTGTGTGTTTTTGTGTATAATCATATATGAACTGATACATGTTCATAGATTTTTCTATAGAGATTATTGAACAAAGCAACAGGAAGGTCTCTTGTTGAGAATACTATTGTTATGAGTTTCAAATAAGATCACCAAGGCAATCAACTCTTCTTCTTGCTGGGAGATTATTTGAATAATACGCAGTAGATATGTACATCAATTTGGAAACAACTGACTGGACTACTACTGGCATAGTCAAAGCGAAATGAGGTCAGAATTATATCAAGAAACTATGAACAGTGTCATGGCTGGGGAAACAAGGTTAAGTGAAGTAGGCCAATGAATAGTACTTCCAGCATCCTTTATTAGTGGGCCAAGGGATATGCAATGTAGATATCTGGATGCAATAGCATCGGTGCAAATATTTCAAAAACCTTTTGTTTTTTATTTATCACAATGACGTATAATCCAGGATGGAAAGAAATTCAAGAACAATTACAACCAGGACAAAGACCTCAAGATCGTCCAGATCTTACTTCAAGAGTGTTTAGAGCAAAACTACAAGATCTAAAATACCAATTGTTTAAGAAAGAGATCTTTGGAAAAGTTGCTGCTCGTGTCTATGTCATTGAGTACCAGAAAAGAGGATTGTCTCATGCACACATACTAATAATATTGAAAAATGAGTACAAAATCAAAAGTCCATATCAGTTTGACAAATTTGTTTGTGCTGAACTTCCAGATAAAAATAGGTTTCTTGAGTTATTTAATTTAGTTGTCAAACATATGATGCATGGCCCTCGTAGGGAGAAAAATAAAAGGAATTTTTGCCTGGCCAATGGAGTATAAATTTCACTACCCCGACCATTTTTTCAGATCACAATACATGGAAAAGATGGATATCCAACTTATAGAAGAATTAAAAAAATGACACGGTAAATGTACGGCATGCAATGTTGGATAATAAGTAGGTGGTATCGTATAATGCTTACCTATTAATGGGGTACAATTGTCATATTAGTGTTGAAATATGTTGTAAAATTCGAGTTGTTAAATATTTGTACAAGTACATTTACAAAGGACATGATAAAAATAGGTTTCCTAAGTTATTTGATTTAGTTGTCAAGCGTATGATGCATGACCCTTGTGGGAAGAAAAATAAAAAGATTTCTTACATGTCCAATGGAGAGCGTAAATTTCACTACCCCCGAGCATTTTGTGGGATCACAATACATGGAAAAGATGCATATCCAACTAATAGAAGAAGGAAAACAAATGACACGGTAAGTGTACGACGTGCAATGTTGAATAATAGGTGGGTGGTACCTTATAATGCTTACCTATTAATGAGGTACAATTACATATTAATGTTGAAATATGTTTTGAAAGTTGTGAAATATTTGTACAAGTACATTTACAAAGGACTTGATAAAGCTATTGTCTATATTGCATACCAAGAGGGTGACAACGTTGTAGATGAGATCCAACATTTCCAGGATTTATGTTGGGTGTCATCACAAGAAGCAATTTGGTGGATTTTTTAATTTCACTTGAATGAAAATTCTCCTGCAGTAATCAATCTACAACTCCATTTACCAAACAAGCAATGTGTGACATAATGGAAGAATCAAAACTTGAGAAATATCATAAGTTGGGATCCTGAGTGTAAGACAATGTTAACAGAATATTTCAGTACTTCCAGGGAAAGTGAAAACGCCTAGGATTACATTGAATTCCTAGAAAGAATTTGGACTGAGAGACAAAGAGGAGAAATAATTGACTGAATAAATGGAGCTAATCATATTGAAGAAGAAAGATACTATTTAAGATTACTATTGAATCATATTTATGGACCAAAGTCGTCTGAAAATTTGTTAACTATCAATGGATTTCAATGCCTAACCTTCAAAGAAGCAGCTGGAAGAAGGGATTTCTTGAATCTGATAGAAGCATATTCAAGTGTTTGGATGATGCATCTACTTTTCATATGCCACAGGCAATGAGACGCCTCTTTGCTGCTATTTTGGTGCATGGTGAACCAAATGATGTCAAGCAGTTGTGGGATACTTATTTTGAAGCAATGTCTGATGATTTTTGAAGAATAGAAAGTTCGACGATAGAAGATCAAATTTCAAACACTTTAAATAGCTTTAGCTCATTTCTAGAAAGGATAGGAAAGAGTATAATGTCATAGATCTGCAAAGAGTATTTATTGCAACATCTGATGAATCAGATAAGAGTCCAAGAGAAGTTAGAGAAGAACTTTTTGTTAATATTCCGGAAGCTGATAGTCATGCTAAACAAAGCTTAAATGAAGAACAATATACAACTTTCTCAAGAATAATTTCTCAATTAAATTTAAGAAGAGCTGGACTTTTCTTTGTCGATGGTCTAGGAGGAACTAGGAAAACCTTTTTGTACTGCGGTTTGCTAGCACACATAAGATCAAGAGGTATGATAGTAGTGGCAACCAAAACATTAGGTGTTGCAGTATCAATCCTGCCTAGAGGACGAACATCACATTCAAGGTTTAAGGTACCTATAGATGCAAATGAAACAAGTATATGTACAATATCTAAGCAGAGGGGGACGACAGAGTTATTACATCGAGTAAAATTGATTATTTGGGATGAAGCACCAATGGCAAAGAGATGAACTATAGAAACTTTAGATAGAAGGACATCATGGATAACACAGAACCATTTGGTGGTAAGGTAATGGTATTTGGTGGAGATTTCAGGTAAGTACTTCCTGTTGTACTAAAAGCTACAATACAACAAACTATTGGTATAAGCTTGATAAAATCATACTTGTTCCTCAAAATGGAAAAATTGACTTTGACAAAAAATATGAGGGCAATGACAGATCCATTAGCAAATTCCTCTTGAGAGTTGGGAAGGGAGAAGAACCAACAAATAGTGAAGGTCATATTCTCATACCTCCTGAAATGACAATTAAATATGATAATGAGGAAACATCTGAGCAGAGACTTATTGATTTTGTGTTTTCATCACTAACACAAAATTCAAGCTCAGTAACCTACATGACAAGTCTAGGAATTCTTGCTACAAGAAATGAATGTGTTGTCAAACTCAATGAGAAAATGATCAATTTGTTTCCAGGAGTAGCAAAGGCTTATTATAGTTTTGATAAAGCAGTTGACGGCACTCATAACTATTACCAAGAAGAATTTCTTAATTCCTTGACACCAAATGGACTAGCACCACACAAATTAGTTCTCAAAACTAACTCCCTAATAATTTTGTTGAGGAACTTGGATCTATTTGATAGAATGTGTCATGGCACTAGATTAGATTGCAAGGAGTTGAAAGAAAAAGTCCTACATGTTAGAATTATTGCCGGCCAACATGCTAGTAAACAAGTCTTAATACCACGTATACCATTATCTCCAGTAAAGAGTGAAGGCTACCCTTTTCAATTCAAAAGGAAAAATTTTCTAGAGTATTTATGCTTTACAATGACAATAACAAGGCACAAAGACAAAACGATAGCACATGATGGAGTATATTTACCACAATCTGTATTCTCTCACGGGCAACTATATGTAGCATCAAGATAGACTATCAATGACAACAACAAAGGTCCTAATCAAGCCAAATTTGGCCGGAAAAAGAGGAGACATGTCTACCCAAAATATAGTCCACAAGGAAGTTCTTACACTAGGTAACATTATATGAAACTATATAAATTCTATATTTATGTATTTTATTGAACAATCAACACTTATAAATTATAGTTTGTTGAAACTAATAACAGGAACAAGACAAAAAGGAACATGCAAAACATTCTAATCATCAGAAGGCAAGTGACAAAATAAAAAAAAAAGGTAAGAAAACATCTTAAAACAATTTTAAAAATATTGATGGAGTTTCCAAAATAATATTTCAATCAAAGACGTCATTAGTGTTAATGTGTGTTTATATTTATGTCTTAGCTTTGACCAATCAAGGACAATATACAATCTTGACATCAGATCTTTTCTTGATTGAATTTTTATGTTACTTCAACGACCATGTTTTATTTTCAGTTATATATTTTATCATAGGGCCTAGGGAAAAAGATCATTGCAAAGTATAATATGTTCAAAATCACACTTATTCATTATTCTCTCATAATTTAACTTGTGTTTAACAAGAAACCTAAAAGACCATAACATACAATAAAATCAACACCATCATCATCATTGCAAAGTATAATATGTTCAAAATCACACTTATGCATTATTCTCTCATAATTTAACTTGTGTTTGACAAGAAACCTAAAAGACCATAACATACAATAAAATCAACACCATCATCTAAAAGAAAAAAATTAGGAGTATTGTATACTATTACAATATGATATTCCTTGATTTTTTGTTTTAGGTAACAAACCAAGCCAAACTACAACTTTATTCTTCATTATCTGTAGTTAAAGACTAGAATCTACCAACTGATTAGAGACAATATCTTTGAAGTTTCTTTAAGTTAAAATTTGTTATTTTCATTAATTATTATAATGTGATCAAGTTGTTGTTTGTCATAGTTTGTTACAGATTTCTTATTTTCATTCTTTAATTTATTATAATCAAGTTCAAAATTTTATTTTGCACATGTAGTAGGTGTATTTGGAACAAACAGTACAAAGAGCAACATACAAGCCACTCCAATCATCATAAGATAAATGAGAAAAACAAAAAAGGTAAGAAAATATATTTTAAAATTTTAAAATAATGATGAAGTTTTCAGAATAATATATATTTTCTATTTTTCTAGTTTCACTTACCAGCCAAAACAAACTATTGTTTGATTCTTTATTATGCTATTCAAAGTCCTGCAAAAAAAAAATTAATAAAATATATTTAAAATATCAGATAGATTTTAATATCTCATTATAGATTATCATATATATTAAGCTACAGTTGTTCACAAATATATTGCAAGAGTACCCATATAGATTATTCATCATAATAGATCTCAATATCTCGTTTTAAAAAATATGGTTTGTTATGGATATCAAAATGATTCCATAATTATTTTTTGTTTCATGTACCAGCCAAACTAAATTACAGCTTCATTATTCACAAGAATTCTTTGGTGGGTAGATATATTGATGGTACTGACATGTTACAATAGAAAAATTACCAATTGATTGGTAACAATATCCTTTAATGTTTCTTTCATTTAAAGTTGATATTTTCATTAATTACTATAATGTAATCAAGTTGTTGTTGTTTGGAATAGTTTGCTTCTATTAAATGTTAATTATGGAGTTAGACCCTATAGATAAGCAAATAGTTTGATAGACAAGAGACACCATCCATAGAGAAAATTCAAAATTATTATATTATTAGTTTAATATGATTTTTAAATTTTAATTATAATTTTATAATTATTATTTCCTATTATTGGTTTAAATGAGTTTTTTTAATAGAAGAATTGGTAAAAATTCAAAATTATGTGAGAGGGAGGGTGGAGCTAAATAGAGAAAGGTTTAGGTTGAATTTGGTATCTAAATACACTAATAGACATCTTTGCTCATCAAATTTCAGATGGTCTTGCACAATAATTTCAACATGAAAATGCATAAGTTCAAGAAGTTGTCCCTTGGATATAAATGGCAGGAATATTTAAAAGCTAGAGAAAATACAACCCAGTGTTCTTTAATTAAGTATAATCAAGTTAGAATTTTATTGTGCACATGAAGAATGAGTAAAGAGAATACTAAATCTAATTGTGATGAATTGTTTTTTATTCTAATTTAAGATACACTAATTCATCATAAATTTAGATCATTTAACTCCTAAATAATACTGGCTTACATTTTAACCTAAAAAAATGAATTGAAGAATTAAAATGATTTGCCTATAAAAGTTTTTTCATGCAAGTTGAATCAATCCAAAGCTATTGTCTTGCTTAAGTATACTCATATTTAACATAGTTCAAATATCACGATGAGTAGAAGTTGTTTCATTGCTGTAGAAGCCTATACAAATGAATTGATGTATTTTATCACCATAACAGAAACATAAAAAGGTCCTACAAACCTTGCAGGAAGAAGCAACAAGCTTTCCCTCATGGTCACAACATAAAGAGTACAGTTCATTTCCATGTGCATATAGTTTCTGTGACTCTGATCATAGTATATGCCAAGCTAACTGATCTTCAATAGGTGATTCGTAAATTCAATAGGAACAGTTTCTGGAATTGTTTAAAGTTAGTTGGTTTCCAGGATTGTTTCACACGCTTTTTCTTGTAACTAAAATTGCATATTTCCAATAAAAAATAAAAAATTAGTTTAGTTCTATCATTTCTTTAGTTCTGGATTGAAAACAAATCATTGTCTCTTGCTTAGTAATAAGGTACATAGAATATACTAGTTCAGTAATATATTCACTAATGGCTAAAATATACACTGCTTCAGCATAAAGGCCATGTCATGTAACTCGTAAGAAAAAAAAAGTAATCTAGCTATCCCTAATACAGAATACTAAATCTGATTGTGATGAATTGTTTGTCCTTTTAATTTAATATACACCAACGCAACAAAATTAAAAATCATATAACACACAAATAATAATGACAAATTTTAACCTAAAAAATCAATTCAAGAATTAAAATCATATTTGTATAATCTCTTACACAGTAATAAAATCACTAACAACTATACTTTACACTAATTCATCATGAATGGAATGTCATGTAACTTCTAAATAATAAAAAAATTAAAATATAATTATAATGGTTTAAATTTTAATTAAAAAATTAAATCAAGAATTAAAAACATTAGTATCACTAATATTAAAAAATAATATATATTAATTCATTATAATTATAATGTCATGTATAACTAGAATTATAGATTTCCAATAAAAAAAAAAATATAGTTTCTTTCCATCATTTTGAAGTTCCGGATTGCAATATTAACTAACTACTATAGTATACACAAAATCATAAATGCAATGTTATGTGACTCCTAAATAATAACAAAATAAAAATATAATTATAATTATAATTGCTTTTACTAAAAAATACTTTATGTAAATAAAACTAAATAAATATTCCGGAGTTGCATACCTACTCAATAACAGCCTATCTGAACAAATAATAGTGTATATTATTGAACCTATTCCAATATATTTTTAACCGAGCATATTAGTATATATATTTTCATTCTAATTTAAAAAAAAATACAAAATAAACTAATATTAAAAAATAATACACACAAGCAAAATATGCTAAATTTGATTGTGATGAATTGTTTGTTATTTTTAAATTAATATGCACTAATTTATCAAAATTTCAAATCAAATTAATAATGGTTTAAATTTTAACCTAAAACAATAAATCCAAGAATTAAAATGATTAATAACACTAATATCTCAAAATAATGTAAAACATTTACTAATATTAAAATATAATATACACTAATTCATCAAAACAACAATGTCATGTAACTCTCAAAGAATGATGACTCAATTTTAATTTTATTTACCCTACAAAAAAAAAAAAAACCTACAAGAATTAAAATAATCACATAACTACACTTGCAAATTTACTGTAAAAGGATATAAAATGTGGGTACTTTCAAAACATTCCTAGAGTTCCAGATTTCAGATTACGGATTATCAAAAAATTCTTATCCCTTTATTCATGAGTTGTAAAGTTGCAAGTAGTTCATTCTTTGATAATTGATGATTGATTGATTTTGATTTATAATAATCTATTGTCTATTATTATCTATCAAAATTTTTTGTTTGTTTTACTTACTAATAATTCGATCTTTAACATTGTTCCACCTTTAAGGGAAAATGAGGACCGGATAGAGACACTAACTATAAAAACAATAATCAATTCCTTTTCTCCAAATGTAAGATCAATATCAGCAATAAACCTTATCGTATTACGTACTTGCCGAACAGAGTTTTGTGGCAAAAATAAAGAACTGAAAAAAAAATGATATTCATTGACAATGAGGTAAGTAAAGAAAAAAATGCAGGTTTTAAAGAATTTATTTATTTACTATTATTTTAAACTGTTTCTTTTCATATCATTTATTATGTAGAGAATTTATGCTTAAGAAAATTAGATGATTAGTGATATAAAATGATGGCTTTAATTCATTTTAGGAGACAACAATACAAGGAATAATGTTTGGAAACATTATTCAGCATTTTGATGGAATATCCACAAAAAATAAAACATATGTAATACCTAATGAAATAATAAGAAAGGTAAATAAAAATGTTCCTCAATGTGCATATGAAGATAGAATTGGAATTGCAATTAGGCATAATTGTGACTGAAGGTAAAGAAGAAGTCAACAAGTGATATGACCACGGATATGCATGAATTCTTGGAAGATTCAAGTCCAAGAGTTAAAGCTAGAAAGATAATAGGCAAGTGAACCTATCAATGTAGTACTAGAGAATCTCTCGGGTTGTCGAACTCAGAGAAGGGAGAAGCTATAATAATAACTGTCTCTCTAAGGTTTAATCAAAATAAAATAATTAAAAAGAACTTTTAAACTAAGGAAAGTAAAATACTTTAAAAACAATTTAAAAATAATTGAGATCAAGTTTTATAAAGAATGTGTTTAAGCGATGATATCCCCCTCGAATCCGTTAGCTAATTCATTGAAAGCTTTGGAAAAATAGTTGATTGTTGATCGAGTTTCACTCGTTAATTAGGATTAAACATATCTCTAGGTGAAAACCCACTATTCCCTAATAGATTAGAGAAGAATCTCTTCTCTCCCTAACTCAATTATAAATGATTAAAGTATATGAATGATTACTAATGACCTAAAAACCGTAGCCATTATCTCTAATTAACTACCAATTCCTATTGTTCAATTATAGCCCTAGATTCTTCTTCCTTTCTCAATTCCAAACATCCTATCCGGAAGTGCCAATTACCAAAAAAATTAGCAACAAAAATAATGTAATTGAACAACAATCAACATTTAATTCAACAATTTATTCCATAAAAATCCAATAAAATAAAACTAAAATAATCTAGGGTTCAACCCCATTTAAACACAAAAAAACCTAGCCACTAACTATCATAAATATCATAAATTTCACAAACAAATTCATAATAAACAAGAGTTTAAAAGGCTTAGGAGTTTCAATTGAACAATCCACGATCCGGAATGTTGCCCGAGCTCCTCTCTCGATTTGCCCGAAGAATCCTAAATTTGCTCCGAAGAAACTATTATTTCTAACTATTAAAACTTGAAATCCTAAACTAATTATTGATCTAAGTTGATTAATAGGAATTTTAGGGAAGGATTTTCTCTTGAAAATCGTCTCTCTTAGTCCTCAAGAAACCTAGACAAAGATCCTTGAAATTACATTGAAAGACTAATTAAAAAGAAGCCAAAAAATTGCAAAACAGCCTCTATTGTGCGATCGGTCGAGTCCTCCCGCTTGGGTGACCAGGTCTGGCTAGATCTTGCCTTCTAGGTTGCTTGGGCGGCTGGGTTGGCCGATGAGGTGGTCAGGTTCCCCCGCTTGTTGAATTTTGTGCATATCTTCTCTTTTTCATTAGTTCTTGCTCTATATGCTCCCTTTTCACTTTATTACTTTATTTTTTTTGTTCTAACCATTCAGGACATACCTATAAATAAAAGAGAATAAACGGAAGATAAATATACCATTTTACTAATGAAATACTTTGAAAACTGAAGATTAAACACTATAAAAATATGTATAAAATGGATAGATAAATTTCCCCACACTTAAACGTTGCTTGCCCTCAAACAACACAAACTAAAGCAACAACTCAAAAATGCAATGACCGAACACAACTTTCCAACTAAAAATAAAAAATAAAAAAAAAAAACAATGTAAAAGCAAACTTTTTAAACACTTAAAGAAAAATGTCATCACCACAACTAAATAAGTCTAAACTTCACAATAATCAAACAAAACTCATCCAAGTACGAGTTACAAAACTTAAATAATCTACCAGACATCTGATGTAAACAATTATGAATCAATGGTGTGTGTGTGTGTGACTACTTATGTCAAGTTTCAACAAATACAAAGAGAATGAAAGGAAATTAACAAAATAATTCACTTTAATAGCATTACCCTTGAACTTAACTTTCTACTAAAGTCATCTCATGATTATGTAGTGTTAACCCTAAGGGCATTATTGCATATGATTTTGGTTATAATTGTTCCAACTAAAGTCATTTCACGATTATGTAGTGTTAGCCCTGAGGGTATTATTGCATATGATTTTGGTTATGATTGACATATATTTGTGTGATGATTATTAAGCTTAGTTTCTGTAGAACGAAAAAAGCATCTTTGGAGTCTCAATGCTACACTACATAAGAAGCAAAAGATCTTGGTGATTAAGGCATAATGAAGAAGAAAAGATCAAGTCATTCCAAGATCAAGGCATAATAAAGAAGAAAAAATCAAGCCATTGAAGACCTTGAAGACTTATGTCTTAGTCAGGGATTTACTAAGGTATTTTGTAAAACTCTCTAACTTTTATCTTTGATTTTTGATCAAGTATGGAAGCTTCTTGGAAGAAATATCTTTTACAAACTATACTCGAAAATTTTAAGTATTCTTGATAAAGTTTTTGATGCTTTTAAATGTTTTCTTTTTCTAAAGAATATCAAGAATACATGTTATTGAAATGTGAAGGAAAGCTTTTTTTGTTTAAGGAAAACTGGTTGTCAAATATTTCTCAAAAAAGGGTCATCCGATTTTTCCAAAAGAAAAGAAAAATCGGTCATCCGATTTTTCTAGCTATAGAAAAATCAATCATCCATTTTTAAAAAGGATTATCCGATTTTCCTTTTATAAGGAAATCGGACGTCCATTTTTAAAAATTGGTCGTCCGGTTTTCCATTTTTTACTGTTAAAATGTTATCGTTACACATACGGCAACAATTATTTTTTCCTTTTTATATAAATAGAACATTTGATCCGCAGTAAATCCTAGGTTGTTGAAAACAAAATTGAGATCATTTAAGAACATTTAAAGAGTTTCAAAGTTCATTCTTCAAACATCTTTACCTCACAAAAACAAAAAGAAAAAAATCTTCTTGGAGCTTCATTGTTATTGATCATCCATCAATGAAGAATAAAAGAGGAGCTTGTTGAAACAATTATTATGTTGTATCTTTCTCTTCTCAAGCTCATTGGTAACATTGTTCCTTACTCTTCTCATTCTTTTATTGTGATAAAAGGTTTGTGGAAAACCCTTTGGGTGATCCTTTGATAATTTATTGTATTTTTGTATTGTGTAAACTTTGAGTTTTCTGTGTAAAATACTTGAAGGGTGATCCTCATTGTGTTTTCTGTAAACAACTTCAAAAATAGTGGATTTGTGAAATCCTTGAGTTGAGTCTCAAAGTAGTGGATGTAACTCTTAGAGAGAGTGAACCACTATAAATATCTTGTCTCTCTTCCTTGTGTTTTATATTCCTTTTGTATGCTTACAATATAATCCTTGTTTTTTAAAGTGGTTTTGTTTGGCTAGGAATTTTATTAAAAAAGAGTTATTAAATTCTTCTTCAAACAAAATCGTAGATTTTATTTCTAAATTTGTTTCTTAAAAAAAAGTATTTTATTAGCCAAAAACCTTATTCACGCCCCCTTTAAGGTTTTTCATGTAGGACTCTCAAGCTTGTATGTTAAGCTAAGGACATAAAAAGGTGCCAAACAAAGGGAAAGGAAATACAAAAAGCAAAGAGAAGAGAGTTTAATGCAACCGAAAGGAAAACAAACTCGATATCTAATCTAAAACCTTCAAGTCGCTTTTCACTCTTTTATACCCTTTAACCCCCAACAATTTACCTCTCATTTGTTTCCTATTTCCAACAAATAACAAGCTACCTAACAATCTCGATTATTCTCAATCCCATATGAAGTAAAAGGAAGTTTCAAGATAATAATAAGAAGTGTATATCTATTTTTTTTTAAGAGAGAAACTGATACAAAGATATTTCTACTGTTTACTTTTCTTCTTTTCTTCCTCTCTTTCTGTTTTTTTCAATCTTCTTTTTCTCATTTTTTTCCCTCAATTTTCCTTTCTTTTTCACCAAAACGAGATTGTGAATCACAAGCTTCGATCAACACATAGAATTTTCAATTCACTCCAACCCCTTTATTCTATTTATTTCTCACATACTTTCTCAAAACACCCCTTTACATAAAATACCCATCTCCACTTTATCCCCTACACTTATCTATGTATCTTAGTCAAAAGCGACTTAAAGATACGAGAATTCATTAGCTCTGGCAATTGAGGGTTTAAATATCATATGAATTTAAAAACAAAGAAAAGAAGGGTTAGAACCCTTATGTAATTTAGGCTAAAAAAGGATACGAGGGATTTAACATTGAAGGGTAGCAAGAAAGGATCAAACGGGTTCAAAGAAGGTTTAAGACCATCATTTCTGGTTCAAAACCTAAGCTAGACATAACTTTGCCTCAAGGTGTGACAAGGTAAATCTCCAGACATGCATATAAGTAAATTTTTGAGCTAATATTCAAAAATTCACAAAGCATTTATCTAATAATGGGACACTTGTATGTGTAAATAAACCATTAATTCATAATGGTGCACACAAGTCTTGATATCACACAAAAGCTAAGGAACAAGTCTTTTTCAAAGTTTCATGAGATAAAAGTAAAAGTTCTACAAGTTCTCAAATGGTGAATTTGAAAATAAAAAATCTTTTTCACTTTTTAATATTACGAAAAGTGAAAAGGGTGAACTATAAAGTAAAACTGATGTGGATCTTCTTTTGATTGTAGATTGGATTCCATACCTTCCCAAGATCACCTCCTTTGATGAAAAACCTCTATTTCGGATTTTGCAGTTTCAACACTCCAATGGAAAACGTATGAGCATCTAGGCCTCATAAACCCAATATTGAGAGGAAAAACTCTTTCCTAATTTGATAGAAAGAACCTTGAAAACTAAGGCCTCAAAACCCCAACTACACAAACTAGAAGACCTAGGATTAATTGAATCTAAGAACAAGAACTCTAAGACTCAATTAAAGAAAGGAATTGGATGATCAATTGATTCCATAGATTCCACAATCTAAGGCAAATAATTGTTCATAAACTAAGGACATTAACCTTTAGCGAGCTAACTAAGAAGAGTGAAGTACCCTAGAGACAATTAGAGAAACCTCTCTCAAATTTCAACAAATTCATTAATGTAAGTAACAAATGAGCTTATAATTGGGTATTTATGGCTAAGGCCTAAACCTAATTAATCTATTTATTAATGGCTTATAATACCCATTAAGCCCTTGATTAAAAGCTGGAAAAACAAGTTCAAATAATAAAATACCGACTAAAATAACAAAGGTATATTTTCCACCCGAATCCTACCGGTAACGGTAGGGTAGAACCTACTGGACATGGTAGGGTGTTGGCTTCTAAACCAATTCCGTTCAGAGGCCTACCAGCAACGGTAGTGGCAGGGCTACCGTCGGTGGTAGGTGTGCTCTTCTCCAATACTTAGCCATTTTCACATCCAATTTGCTCTCTTGAGCAATCCTCACTTATGGTAGAGATTATGAACAACTTGGATGCTTGTCCTTCATCATCAAAGCCTTAAAACTTTTTCTTTAAGAGAAAATAATCATGCCATTAGCCAAACTTCCATCATTATCTTTGATCATTTTCGGCCTTGCACTAGTGAATGGTCTAATCAATAAATCTTTAGCTTCTTGGCTTCCCGCGATCTACATCATCCTCCCCTTATTTAAAAAATTCGTCCTTGAATCTTGACCTATATCAAGCAAAGACATATCAAATATGAAAGGTAACACAAAGTAAAAGTCAACCGAAAAATCAATTAATGAAGCACTAAAGCCTTCAAGAATGTGCAATTCGCGACAACATCAGGTGTAGATTGGTGTTGGGAAGAACTTCATTTAATCTAAGGTGACCCCAACCATAACTTCCGAGATCAAAGATCTTATTGTGGGCATTAACAATGTCATGATTCTTGGATAGGATATACTTGATTAACTTTATATGCGTCTTTTCATCCAAGTACAAAACATGACCTATAGAGAAAGGAACCAAAGCAAAAGACATTAGAAGTTTGAAACCATAGTCAACTTCAAGAGAAGAATTAAGAGTAGTAGAATAAGGAGCTTGATTTCAAGCAATCTCATTAAGGTGTAAACAAATTTGCCAAGTGAAATCGGTCATCTTCTCAGGTCCATCCACCAAAAAACTTAGCAAGATTGCTAAGCTACTTGATGAAGCTCTCATAAAAGCTTGTTAAACCATTTAAACTTCTCTCTTCAAATGCACTTGGAAATAAGCCAATTTTTGGTTGCTTGCTTCATATTTGCACAACTCACTACAAAATCTAGGGAAGTACCATTTGCTACACAAAACTCATAATGCCAAAGGTTAGCATATAGTTTCGCGTTCCTCAAAATAGACAAAACTCGATTAAAATGATGCAAATGATATACATAATTTTTGCTATCAATCAAGATTCAACAACATAAGCCACAACTAATAGAGAGGCCATGCCTTCAAGAAACATAAGTAGTCCAAATATAAACTCCATAGATATGTCTACACAAGATTCTCTAGGCACATTCAAAAGAACATAAAGTACATGTAGCAAAGATGTAGATATAGCTCTTTTACATTCTACACAATTCGCAATAAACCTTTTTACATCTCTTTCTATGCAAAACCAAAAGAAATGCTCATGTAAATATCATAAGTATTGGAAATATCAAAATGATCCATCAAACCACCACAATGAGCTTCTTTAGCTAACAACAATCTAAAGTAACAAGAAGGAATGCACAATTCACTTTCAGGATAAAGAACACCGTCATGTATAAGGTACTCATCATTATCCACAACCAAACAAGCATCAAACATGTTCTTGCATTCATTATCAGTAGCATGTACTTCCTCAAGCATATCAAAACCAAATAATTGAGCTTGTAAAGTAAAGAATATGACGTACATTTTTTGACAAAGCATTGGCTACAACATTTTCTGGCCTTTTTTGTACCAAATGACATTTGGAATTATCTTTATGGATTCCATCCATCTTGCACACCACTTGTTGAGCTTTCGTTGTTCTCTGAAAAACAATGCATAGGGCTTCTTCCAAATAATCATAAAAGCTTTTAGAATGAAAGAATTGCATTAATGAGTCTCAATTTTCATCATTTTACACATGTAGTGAGGAAATGTTGACATAAAATTTCCAAAATCCCAAGATTGTCTACATTCCTCTTTGAAACCCATTCTATCAAAGAACTCTTTAAAAAGTAGATGATACAAGAATGATGCTTCAAATTCAAGTTTCAAAAAAGTTAATGCACAAGAGTTCTTTCAAAACCATACAAGTGAAAGTTGTTCTTGAAAAACCACTAGTTGAAAGGCCTACGGTAGTAAAGATATCCAACAACAAAATCTTTGCAAACTTGTTTAAAGACCTCCTTTCTAAAATTAGATTTTTCAAATGCCAAAGGATTAACTTTGAACAACTCAAGATTAGTTTCCATTTGGTTTCAAAATCTTTCAATAACAGTTCCTTGAAATTCAAATGAAAAAATTGGAAACCAAATGCATTTCCAAATAAAGTGTTCAAGGAGTAAATAACATTTGAAAGCTTTTGTTCATTGCAAGAATACTCAACTTGGCCACTCACAAAGGTCATAAGTTTATTTAAGGAAACAAAATCATTATGATTCTCTATACAAGTATCAAGGAAAGAGAAAACATAGCAAACATTCTCAACAAACACCTAAACACTTATCATGTAGAATATTAAATAAAGTACCATCTAATCCAAAACCAACAACTATAGACTCTATGGAAGCATTATTCATAACTTCAAAATCATGGCAAGAAGGATCAAACATAAAACCACAATGTAACAATGATTACTCAAGAAAAACACGAGAAGAAATGCATGTAGAAGCATAAGACACAACAAGAAATAGACCACCACCAAAAGAAATAGCACAAAGATCTCCGTATATGCTCACATGAGAAACACAAGACTCTAAAAACAATTCTAATTCCACAAGAGAAACTTCATAACACATGAGAGAAGATTAAGAGATAGACTTATTACTAAATCTTTAAGAAAATTTCCAAGCTTTTTCTCCATGTTCCTTCCTTTGTCTTTAATTCTTTCCTTTGTTTTTAATTCTTAGCACACAAGAAACATAACTAGCAATATTGAAATGGCATTCATCAACTCTAGGAATTGCACAAAAATTGGAATTAAACTCTATGAATTGTTTCTTTCCTATTAAAGTTCCAAGAGAGTTGAGAAAGTAAACTTGATATCCATTTTCCATGAAAACAAGTGAGAACAACTTAATTTCGTTAAAGTAAATCTCAAAGCTTAAGTAGGAATTAGAGGAAAAGAAGTTTATGGTCTTGATGGGTTCATCCTTGCTTGAATCTTTAAGCAAAGAAATAGTTAGTTTTATTAGTATGAAAATTTACTTCCTCACTCATTTCAAATACAATATTTCTTTTTTTCTCTTTTCTCTTCTTTTTTACTCTCTTGTTTTTTAATGAAACACTCATTTTCTTTTACTCTCTCACTTTTCTCAAGCTCACTTTCTTTCTCTTTTGAGCACTCAAAATGTTCACTCTCTTTTGAAAAGATAGAGATGGAATCAAAGATACATAATCTCTCTACTAATCTCTCTTTTTCTTCCACTCTTTCTTTTTCTTTAAACTTATTGCACTTTTCTTTTTCAATGCTCTTCTCATTCATGTTAATACACCGCTCTTGCAGCTGCTTGGGTGGGCTCTGGGCTTGTAGCTAATATGTGCCCATCGTCGAGAAGGTTACTGTTTGGTGGCGTTCGGCATGGGATAACCACTTGCTTTCTTTGGTTCCTGGACATTATTCACTCTAGTCCATGCCGTAAACGATGAGCGTTCGCCCTTGGTCTACGTGGATCAGGGGCCCAGCTAACGAGTGCTCCTTATGCTGGGAAGCCAGTTGAATGCGAGATCTATCCTTTTTTTAGGGTTGGCCCAAGATCACTCACACAGAAGCGGTCGGTACATAAAACACAAACCAACAAAATCGACACTTCCACGGCCGCGGACCTATTGATTGACCATAAAATGTGAACCGATCGACAAGATAAGCGAACTTTGCTACAAAAAGAGGGGCCAAGAAAATGGGCCACTAGAGTGTTCTCCCACCCAATCCCTATGTCCCACCAAGAAGCAGGCAAATGGAACGGTCATTCATGTTATCGCAAGAGTCCTCGTTAGTTGTCTCTTCCACAACATGAATTACAATACGTTCTTCAACTATCTCTTGGGCTTGTGGAAGCTCATTTACTTTTGAAAATTCTTCAATCATTGATAGTTTCAAGGTTTCTACCTTTGTAACTCCTTGAGATGGCATGGAAAGTTGTTTTTCTCCACATCTTTTAACCTTTATAATGCTCTTTTCCTTTTTCTCTTGATCAAATATTTTTGCCCTTTCTTTCAACGTATTTTGCTCTTCATAAATTTCGTGAGGGCAACAAAGAATTTAGAATGAATCTCCTGCCATCTTTGTAAAGTTGTAAGAATTCTTGTCCCCATTGTATATAGCTTTCCTATCATTTATCCAAGAACTTCTAAACAATAAATGATCCACTTGCATGGGTGCTACATCACATAACACATCATCTTTATATATTCCTTTAGAAATAGATACCCGCACTTGCTTAGTAACTTTGGTCTCTTCATTATCATTTGACCAATGGTGTATGTAAGGTTTAGGATGTTCAAGAAGAGGCAAATTCAACTTTTCCATAAGGTAAGTAATAGCCATATTAGCACAACTACTACCATCAACAATAAGATTAGCAATTTTGTCTTCCACATGGCATTTGAGATGGACTACATGCTTACTTTCATTCTTTCTTCCCATAGAAATTTTCATCATAGAAGCTCTCAAAGTAAACTTCTCCACCATAACTATGACGATACTTTTCATAACAATCATAAGGACTATACTCATAATTATCATATCTAGTATTAACTCTTCCATAACCCCCATAATTATCATAAGAAGTATGCTCAAAAGATTTAGCATAAGAAGAGAAGTTACCAAATTCATTATGTCTTTTAGAAGTGAAGTTTCCATTTCCATGGTTGTTCCCACTATAAGCATTGAATCCATTGCCACCACCATGATGGAAACTATGCATATCTCTTGCAAGCTAGATTGATAATCCTCTTGTTTGCTCTTTGCTTCCAAGCTAGATTGATAATCCTCTTGTTTGCTCTTTGCTTCCATCCTTTCCTTGATGGATTAAACCAATCATACTCCATTTATTTATTATTTATACCTGTAAATTAAACAAAGAAAATAAAACAAAGGACCTCCCAATCACTCCCTAAGCGTTTGCCCTCTTTTGATGATCACTCGGTTCACTCACGTTTAGCACTCTTTATTGGCTTTTATTATAATAAGCTCACCCTCTTGCCTTTTCCAAACACTCTTTACTCAAGTCCCTAAAAGATCCTTTAACCTCTTAACCAACTCAAATCGAGGGTAACAATCCTAAGCAAGTAAATCACTCAATGCACTTAGTTGGGTAAGTGTTCAAAGAGGTAAAGTTTCAAACACTTGAGGTATAAGAATTTCAATAAATATAGTCTATGGAAAAGAACAAAAAAACATAATTCACATAAGAAGAAAATTAGAAATAAAAAACAAAACAATTCAAAACAATTAAGCTAAACAAAGAACACAAGAGTACTTAGACAAATATTCCAGGAAACAGAGGATAATGACACCCTGAGACTAAAACAACGATAAATTGAAAAATACAAGTACAAATCAGATGAAACAAATTTAAGAACATTCATAGATCTTCATGGAATTTTTCATAGATCATCATGGAATTTTCATAGATATGTTTTTCTGTACTACTATTGCATGATCTTCATGGAATGTTTCATAGATCATCAAGTAATTTTTTTTAATTTTAATTTTAATGAAATTTTAACACTTACAACTTAAATTGACCTTCATTTGGAGGTTGCTTTGATACCACTTTGATGTTGATCCTCTTTTGATTATAGATTGGATACCACACCTTCCCAAGATCACCTCATTTGATGAAGAACTTCTATTGAGGATTATGTGCTTTCAACAATCCAATGGAAAACCTATGAGGATCTAGGCCTCATAAACCCAACATTGAGACAAAACTCTTTCCTAATTTGATAGGAAGAACCTTGAGGAAACTAAGGCCTTAAAACCCCAACTATACAAACTAGAAGACCTAGGATTAATTGAATCTAAGAACAAGAACTCTAACACTCAATTAAAGAAAGGAATTGGATGATTAATGGATTCTATAGATTCCACAATCTAAGGCAAACAATTGTTCACAAACTAAGGATAGTAATCCTTAGCAAGCTAACTAAGAAGGGTGAAGAACCCTAGAGACAATTGGAGAAACCTCTCTCAAATTTCAGCAAATTCATCAATGTTCGTTACAAATGAGCTTATAATTGGGTATTTATAGGCTAAGGCCTAAATCTAACTAATCTATTGATTAATGGCTTAAAATACCCATTAAGCCCTTGATTAAAAGCTAGAAAAACAAGTTCAAATAATAAAATCCTGCCTAAAATTACAATGGTGTAGTTTTTTACCCAAACACCTACCGGTGACGGTAGGGTAGAACCTACTGGACGCGGTAGGGTGTTGGCTTCCAAACCGATTCCGTTCAGAGGCTTACTGGCAATAGTAAGGGCAGGGCTACCGTTGGCGATAGGTGTGCTATTCTCCAACACTTAGCCATTTTCACACCCATTTTCACATTCAATTTGCTCCCTTCAGTGATCCTTGCTTATGGTAGAGATTATGAACAACTTGGATGCTTGTCTTTCATCATCAAAGCCTTCAAACTTGTTTTTTAAATGAAAATAACGATGCCATTAGCCAAACTTCCATCATTATCTTTGATCTTCTTCGGGCTTGCACTAGTGAATGGTCCAATCAATAAATCGTTAGCTCATTGGCTAACAAAATATTTTATGATTTTTAAAAGTTTTAAATAAAGGGAAAACATGAATTAAAATATTTTTGAAGTTTTTGAGAATATTTGATTTTTTTGGGATTTTTGGCTCAAATAAAACTTTTAAAAGAAATTAAGAATAAAAACAAGAATATTTTTTCAAATTTTTTAATGTTTTTGGGTTTTTATCTATAAGAAAATTCAACAACTTAAAAAGGACCTGAATGAAACATCTCCCCCATACTTTAATCCACATTTTTCCTCAATGTGGGGGCCACAACCAAGAAAACAAAAACCAAAACGTACACACTAGTTTATGGGGAGAAATGACTCTACAAAGTGAAAGAATACTCACCACAACATGATTTATTAAACAACAAGACAACGATAAACAACCTACGCCAACCCACCAAAACAATTCAACAAAAATGACCCCACGACGAAAATGAATAGCTACCAACTCAAAAATCTTCAACCAAGCTACACAACCAAACACAATAAAGCACTCCACAAAACACACAAGAAGCTAACACAAAACCAAACAAAAATAAGGAATCAAAACGAATGTACAAAAGCAGTATAGAGCACAAAAAATATAGCTCGGAAAATCACTCTAACTGCCCAACTAACAGAAATTAACTCTAACAGTAATAAGAAAAATAAAGCTAAAACTCAAAAGTAGAAAAAATAGGTAAAAGCTAAGAAAACAAAGAAAGATGTTGCCCGTGTGTGCTGAATATGAGTAGCTTGTGTGTGTGGAGTGTTTTAATTTAAGAACGCAATAACGACATAAACAGTTCGAGCACTCAACCCAAATAGCATAAATTCAATCTGACCAGAATATTACTCACAACAATGTGACAATAAATAATTCTACAGCAATGAAAAGACGAAGGAAAAAATGAGAAGAAAAATTAGTCCTATTGCTGTTGTGGTCAGAATTCAGGGATGGTGGCTGTACTCGGGTGCTACTACTCTCAATCGGAGCCGTGTTGCGGTGGTGGTGGCTGTTGTGGTGGGGTGATAGCAAAAGTGGTAGTATGGTGGAAGGTTGAAGCCGAGAGGAAGAAGAGGAAACCAGTAGTGGCAGTGAAGATGGGTGGTGCTCGGAGGAGGAAGAAACCGAGGGGGCAGTGGTGGCACTACAATTGAACAAAGAAGAAATGAGTAGCAGAGGGAGGGGAAGAGAGAAAGAAACAGGGAAGGAGAAACAAAAGAACAGTGGTGGTTCTCAAATGGTGGCTAGAAGTTGCAGCTGTGGAGGAGAATGAAGAAGAACGGAGGTGGGTGGTTGTCGCTGTACTGAACAGAGGAATAAAAGGAAAAAGAGGAATTAGAGAAAGAAGACCGGAGGAGGGAGTCGTGGTTGTTGGAATTACAGCCGAGAGAGGGAGGGGACTAAAGGAGGAAGAAAAACAGATGGAGGGGTAGAGAATTTCCTGTCGGCACCGATGGAGGAGAACAACATACGATGGTGTTTCTGGGAGGTGCTCGGAGGGAGTGGAGGCTCGGTGGGAAGAAGTGGCACTGAAGGTGAGTGGTGGAGAGGTTGCAGACGGTGATGGAAATGGTGATGTTTGATAGTGGCTGGAGGCGTACGGTGGTGGAAGATAGGTTAGCACCTGCGGAGAGGTTGTAGTGGTGGCTAGAAGAGTTGAGAAGAGGAAGAAAACATAAAGCCAAACTGAAGGAGAGAAAGGTGTTATGAAATTAGGGATTTTGAAATAAAATCTTTTTTTACTTTCCACAGCAGGACTTACCGCGTGATGGTAGCCCTCACCTACCATCGCCCAGTATCTTTCTGGAATTCCAATGCAGTGCCAAAATTGGTCGGCTGGATCCCTCCACTTGGGTGGTCGGGTTCAGTCGGGCTTTAAAGAAATTTGATTTTTAGCTTTTTTTCTCTACGTTTGGTGCTATTTTTTTCTCGTGCAACCTGTATACATAATCTAAAACATATTTTGGCTATATAAATTGCACAGTTAACTCCCAATTTCACCACAAAACTTAAACAAAACACGAAAACTAATGAATCAAAAGAGAAAAACGCTCATGCAATCAAAAACCAAACTAGAAAAGCGAAACATGCAAAACTTAAAATCGATAAGTTAAACTCAGAGACTGATGATATAACATATTTCACAAGAGTAATAAGTAATACTTCCTTTCAGGTGTTGAAAGCACCTCCTGGATCTTTAAATCCGAATTTTGCAGCACCTCCTGGATCTTTAAATCCGAATTTTGGCTCTTTCTCATTTCTTTCGCCATTTTTGCACCCACTTTTTCAAGCTCTTCTTTATCAAATGAGGAGATATTGGCTTCTCCACCTCCTTTATTTCCTTAGAAGCTTTTGGGGTGGCAACTTGTTTTCCTACAAGGGGTAAGACACTTAAAGATTAGTGTGGTCTATATAAAATAAAGTGTCATTAAAATACAAAGAAGGAGTAGGAGTAATAGGAAATTTGAAAACTACTTTGTTCTCTCCAACTCTCAAGCATAATTTCCCTTTGTTCATATCTATTAAAACTCTAAAAGTGTATAAAAATAGACATCATAAGATCAAAGGAAAGTCTACATCTTCTTGCATATCAAGAACAACGAAATCGAAGGAAAGACAAGGTCATTAACCTTTACCAAAACATCCTCTATAACCCCTCTAGGATGTCTAGTACTCTTATTAGCCAAACTCATGGTATTCCTAGTAGGTTTCGGTTCCCCTAGACCTAGCTTTTTACACATGTTATAGGAAATAATGCTTATGCTAGCTCTTAGGTTGGCTAACGCTCTATCAATAGAAAAATTACTAATCATACAAGTGAAAGAAAAACTCTATGGGTCATTCAATTTATGTGGTAGCTTTTCCTTATTGATTAAGATTGTCTAACGTTCCTTGCCTAATATGAATGTAGATGCTTTATCCAACCTCTTTTTCCTCAAAGCATCTCCTTAAATTACTTTGCATACTTGAGCACCTACAAAAGAAATTCACAAAGAGATAAGTTAATCTTTAATTGTTTAAAAATCTTTACAAACTTTCTCATCTCGTCTTTGCTTTAGTCATGAACAAGAGCCTCCAGATAAGGAATTTTCGACTTATAAACTTCAACAATCGGCTTCTTATTCGGCTCTTCTATAGCCCTTTCATTACAATTCTTCTCTTGGATAACCTCACCTTCTCTTCCTTGGGAAACTCCTTATAAAATCCCACAAAAATAACATTGGCATGCTCTCTCGGTTTCACTGCTATATTGCTCGGTAGAGTTCCAGGAGTTCTCTCTAATACCAATTTAACCAATTGTCCAATTTGCTTCTCTAGATTGTGAATAGATAACTTTTGAATTCTTTGAGCAGCTTCTATATTGTAGATTTTGGCATCTTTGCATTCATGAATTTGACCATAAAATCTTCTAAATTGGTCTTTACTGGTAGAGGATTTTGAGGGGGCTCTTCATATGGCAAAGGCTGAGTAGGACTTTTATTTTGAAGTCGTGAAGGTTGTTGTTTACGTTGTTGACCTTGATTACCCCATGAAAACTGGGGTGGTTCCTCCAACCAGGATTGCAAGTGTTAGAATAGGGGTTATTCCCTGCCGATTCCCTTGAACGAAATCCACTTGCTCTATTGGAGTACCCATACTGGGCACTCATGGTTCGGATGCCCTCCATTGCAAAAGTCACAAAACAAGATTTGTTGGAGATTTATATTTGAAGGTGTCTGATTCATATTCCCCATCTTATGCTCAATCATTGCCACTAGTTTGGCCTCCGTAATAGTAATTGCATCGATACTGTGGATCCCAGCAGACTTAGGTCTCTTTGTCCTCCCCAAATGTAGCTATTCATTTCTATCTACTCTATCAGATTGTACACTTATTGAGGGTCTTGTTATCTATAGATCCACTAACAGAAGCATCAATCAATTGTGTATCCCCAAAGAAACTCCATTATAGAACATTTGAATTTGAATCCCCAAGTCGATGTTGTGATAAGGACATTTTGTGAGCAACTCCTTCTATCTCTCCTAGGTTTCATATAAACTTTCCCCATCAATGTGTTGAAATGAGAGTATCTCGTTTCTTAACTTAGCAGTGTGGCCAGGGGGAGAGTATCTGCCCAAGAACTTCTCAGCTAAAGAATCCCATAATGTAATTGAGTGGGAAGGAAGTGGTTTCAGCCAAGATTTTACCTTTCCCCTAAGGGAGAATGGGAAAAGGTAAAGACAGACGGCGTCGTTCGAGACTCCATTGATTTTAAATGTGTCGCACACCTCAAAAAAGTTGGTGATGTGTGCATTTGGATCTTCTTCCTGGAGCTCGTCAAATTGGATGTTGTTCTGCACCATTTTTATTACATTTGGCTTGATTTCAAAATTATTAGCTTGCACTGGCGGTCTAGCTATGCTCAACTGCACCCCAGTGATGGATAGTCGAGCATAGTCCACCATGGTCCTCTCTGTCTTGGTAGAGGTGGATTAATAGGAAGGATATGTTGTGGATTTGTTACTCTTCCTCCCTTTTGTCCACCGAATGATCTCGTTTCCCACCGTTTCGGATCAAAGGGCGTAGTGGGCGCTCCACACCATAACTCAATTTCTGGGTCGTATGGGACTAATTCACCCTGGTTGGTACGGGGCATAAATTAATTCAATAAAACCTAAAATAGAAAATAATACATATCAATCCAAGCATAGCAAAAATAAAACTTCCAAGAAATAGCCACGAATGAAATACTAATAATGAAAGAACAAAACAAGAAAAAAAAAAGAAACTAAAAGCGATTAAAGCAATAGATTAACGGCATTCTTAAAGTTACCGTTCCAATGAAATGGTGGCAAAAACTTGATGTTTAAAACCGGACTACTGTAAATTAACATATAACAAGTAGTACTAGAGAATCTCTCGGGTTGTCGAATTCAAGGAACAGAGAAGCTTTAATAATGGCCGTCTCTCTAAGGTTTAATCAAAATAAAATAATTGAAAAGAATTTTTAAACTAAGGAAAGTAAAATACTTTAAAAACAATTTAAAAATAATTGAAATCAAGTTTAAATGTGTTTAAATAGTGGAATCCCCCCTAGAATCCTTTAACTAATTCATTGAAAACTTTGGAAAGATAGTTGAATTGTTGATCGGGTCTCACTCGTTTATTAGGATTAACCCTATCTCTAGGTGAAACCCACTATTCCCCTAATTGATTAAAGAAGAATCTCTTCTCTCTCCAACTCAATTATGAATGATTAAAGTATAGGAGTGATTACTAATGACCTAGAAACTGTAGCCATTATCTCTAATTAACTACCATATTCTTGTTCAATTATAGCCCTAGATTGTTCTTCTTTTCTCAATTCCAAACAACTTATGCGAAAGTGCCAATTACCAGAAAAAATAGCAACGCAAGCAACGCGATTGAACCACAATCCATCCAATGAAACAAAACTAAGATCATCTAGGATTCGACCCGATTTAAACACAAAGAAGCCTAGCCACTAAACATCATAAATTTCACAAACGAATTCAAAATAAAAAAGAGTTTAGAAGGTTTAGGAGTTTCAATTGAAGAATGCATAATCCATAACGTTGCCCAAGCTCCTATCTCAATTTGCCCGAAGGAACCTGAATTTGCTCCGAAAAGATTCTGCAAACTAACTATTAAAACTTGAAATCCCAAACTTATTATTGATTTAAGTCGATTAACGGGAGTTTTAGGGAAGGATTTTCTCTAAAAAATTACCTCTCTCTGCCCCCAAGAAACCCTAGACGAAGATCCTTGAAATTACATTGAAAGACTAATTAAAAGAAGTCAGAAAATTGCAAAACAGCCCCTGCTGTGCGACCGATCAGGTCCGGTTGGGTCTATCCTTCTAGGTTGCTTGGGCGGCCGGGTCCGGTCGGTGAGGTGTCGGGTCCCCTCGTCTGTTTGATTTTTTTTTGTATCTTCTCTTTTTCGTCTGTTCTTGCTCCGTTTGCTCTCGCTTCATTTTAACTCATCCAAGACATACCCATAAGAAAAGAGAAGAAATGGAGGATAAATATACCATTTTACTAATGAAATACTTCGAAAACCATAGATTAAACACTGCAAAAACATGTATAAAATGGACATATCACCAGTCTTAAACTGGACATTCTACCTTTCATTGCAAAGATGACACATTCTGGTAAAATAGCTATAACTTAAGTTATAGGAGTCCAAAATTGAGGGGATTCAAGATTCATTAGAAATATAAGAGAATTCTCTACAACTTTGTTGAAGATACCAAGAACTAGTTTGAACATTGTGAAGGTCAAACAAAGATGATAACGGAGGAAATAAAGAATCACACAAGAAAGGCTAAAACAGAGCCTACTATGATGGTAGACTCCCACCTTACTATCCCCGCTAGCTCTTGAGTTGAAAGGGGAGATTTGAAGGTTAAGTGGCCGGACCCGACTAATTTTTGGATTAAATCTTTTTTTCTTTATTTCAAAGTTTGGTAATTAACTTTACTAAAGGTTAATTGGGTCATTTAAACACTAATTAGATTTAGGAAGAAGAGTAGGATTTTTCTATAAATACCTCATTATGCCTCCTTTGCAATTAGCTAATGAATTATGATGATATAATAAATGTTCGAGGGTTCTTGAGCTGTGAAGCCTCTTTCAAACTTTTATCTAGGGTGTGATCTTCCTTAGTTAGATTTTATTTGAATCACTTGGATTGGGATGATCCAAGGGTTCTACAATTGATCATGATTCCTTTTCTATGATATTTACAATCTTGTATTTGTTGTAAACTAGATATTCTCTGTAAAGCCCAATTGTGTAGTGGGTAATCAGCCCTATTGTTTGATTAGTATATAGGGGAAAGATTACTCATAAAAATCATAAATTCTTAGTTTTGGGTGATCTAAGGGCTTTATTTGGGTGATAATCAAGTTTTTCTTGAAAGACAAAGGTCCTTGGGGTGATGAATTGTAGATTTGATCCCTTGCACATCAAATTCTATACATTTGGTATTAGAGCTACCTTCAAGTAAGCTATATTTTGTATCAATTGATGTAATTTGTTTTTTTTAAAAAAGTGTAGTACATGATGATCTAAAAGAATATCCATGAAGATCATGCAAAATTGGCACAAAAAAATTCTTATCAGAAAATTTGAATGAAAAAGATTGTTAAACATGATTTATGCAACATTTGTGATCGGTCTAAACTCTTATGAGTTTAGGATCCTTTGAAATAAATTTTACTCAATTTGGATCTGATTTGGTTGATAAAAAATAGATCACAGGGAATGAATGGGAAGATCGAAAAGTTGGGAGAAGAAAGGATTTTTTGGTTAGACGTATGGAATTGGCTAAGCATTTTATTCGAACAAATATAGAACCAGAATGGATGGTTTTGTATCTATTACCAGTTCTTCCTCCTGAGTTGAGACCGATCATTCATATTCATCCTCTTCAAGTTGTGCATATTTATAAGTTAATTTGACTAGATTTTTAGTTATACGTTCTAAGTACTTGGGATATTAGTGACAGGGTGTCATTATCCCTTATTTTCTAGAAAATTTTTGTTTAGTACTCTTTCTTCTTTGATTAGGTTAGTCTTGTTTTTATTAGTTATTTTTTATTTCTAATTGTCTTATTCAGTTTTCTCATCTATTTTGTGATGATCAATTGCCTTTATTGGTTCTAAATTCTTGGATTATCTTTGAAACTCTTGTACCTCAATGTTTGTTGAAGTTCTTCTTTGATTCCTTTAATACCTCAACTAAAATTTCTGATTGAAATTTTATCTTTCGTTAATTACCTTGGAGGTTGTGGTGGAAGGAGTTTGAAGGCTTAAAGGACTCTTGTGAGGTGAGAGTTTGGGAAAAGGCAATAGGGTGAGCTCATTTTCATAAAAGCCATAAAGAGTGCATACAAGGGTGAAATGAGCGATCATCTATAGAGAGTAAACACTAAAGGAGTGATGAGAAGTACTTATTTTGTTTTCTAACCTTTTTTGCAGGTATAAAAAAGAAATAAATGGAGCATACTTGGTCTAATTCAATATGGTAAAAGGTGGAAGCCATGAGGAAACAAGAGGATTATCGATCCAAGTTTGCAAGGGATAAGCATAATTTCTATAATAGTGGTCAAAATGGAGTCAATGCTTATGGTGGGAACAACCATGGAAGTGTAAAATTCACTCCTAAAAGAAAGAATGGAGTTGGTAACTTCTCTTCTTATGCTAAATCTTATGAGCATACATCTTATGATGATTATGCGGGTTATGAAAGAGAGAGTGCTAAATATGTTGAGCATGTCCTTATGATTGTTATAAAGGATCTTATGATTATTATGATTATGGTGACCTCGCAGTTATGGTAGAGGAGTTTCCCTTGAGAGCTTGTAGGATGAAAATGTCTATGGGAAGGAAAATCAAAATGAGCATTTTGTACATACCAAATCCAAAGTGCAAAATAGTCTTACTAATCTTGTTGTTGATGATGTTACTTATGTTAATATGGCTTGTACTTACCTTATTGAAAAATTGAATATGCCTCTTCTTGAACATCCTAGTCCTTACATACGACATTGGTCAAGTGATTGTGTTGAGATAAACGTTACCAAGCAAGTGTAAGTGTCTATTTTTATAGGATCTTATAAAGAGGATGTGTTATGTGATCTAGCACCAATGCAAGCGGGTCATTTGTTATTTGGAAGCCCTTGGCTATATGATAGGAAAGCTATACATAATGGAGACAAGAATACTTTTAACTTCACCAATAATAGCAAGAAATTCACTCCTAATTCTTTTGCACCTCACCAAGTTTATGAAGAGCAAAAGAAATTGAGAGAAAGAGTAAGAATTTTTTAACATGAGAAAAGGAAAAGATTTTCATGAAGGATGTGAGGATACACAACTTTCTAAGCCATCTCAAGGAGTTGCAAAGGTGGAATCCTTGACACTATCAATTGTTCAAGAAGCTCCAATGTCAAAAGAGATTCCACAAGCTCAAGATGTAGTTGAAGTGAGTCTTGATACACATGTTGAGAAAGAAGCACCTAGTGAAGATGCTTGTCAGTGAATAAGAGAAAAGAATAGTGAGAAAGAAAAGTGCATTGAGGTAAATGAAAAGAAAAAGAGTGGAAGAAAAAGCGAGATTAATTTAGAGGTTATATATCTTCTATTCCATCTTTATCCTTTCAAGAGATTGAAGATTTTGAGTGTTCAAAAGAGAATGAGCTTGAGAAAAGTGAGAGAGTAAAAGAAAATAAGTGCTTCATGGAAAAGCTAGAAAATGAAAAAGAAGAGCAAAGAATAAAAGAGATAGTTGTACTTGAAAAGAGTGAGAAAGTGACTTTATGTGCTAACGGAACTAACTCTTTCTTTGCTAGTGAATCCTTATCTATGTAGAAATTTGAAAATTCCAAGGAAGGATGAAAGAGGAAAGCTTGCCTGCAAGTCCATCAAGACCATAAACTTCTTTCATTCTAATTCCTACTTGTGTTTTGAGACTTATTTAAGGAAATTAAGTTGTTCTCACTTGCTTTTATGGATAATGGATCTCGATTTCACTGTCTCAACTCTCTTGAAACTTTATTAGAAAAGAAACATTTCATAGAGTTGATGATTATGATGGCAATTTTGATAATTATTCTTCTTCTGTTCTAGGAATAGAAGACAAAGGAAGGAGCATAGAGAAAGAGCTTGGAATATGCCTTCAAGACTTACCAATAAGCCTATTTCTTAACCTTTCTCTTTCATTTCATGAAGTCTCTTTTGAGGAATTAAAGTCTTTGTTGGCTTATACTTTTCATGTGGGCATACTTGGTGATATATCTATTATTTCTTTTGATGGGAATTTCTTTCTTCTTATGCTTTGTCTGACTAAGAGTCTTTCTTCTCTTGTTTCTCTTGAGGATCCAAGGATTATTAGAGGAACTAATTGTAATTTATTTTACTATGAGCTTGAGTTTTTACATGGAGATTCCTTCCTTGAATCAAAGTTGGTTATTAATTGGCTTTCTTGTCATATATTTGGTGTCCTTCACTAGAATTACTTTGTCACAATGTGATTAGTACTTCTAACTAACTTGAGACTTGAGGGAAAAAATTGCATTTGTTTGTCACAAACATGAACATTCAAATATGCACGAATCTTTAAAAGCTTTGTTTGAAAAGATGTTTGGTTTCAAATTTTATCATTTGCATTTCAAGGAACTCTTATTGAAGAATTTTGAAAACTAAATGGGAGTGTATTTGAGATGTTCAAAATTAATCCTTTGGCGTTTGAAAAACCTGTTTTGAGAAAACATTTGAACAAGTTCACAAAGATTTTGTTGTGGAGCATCTTTATTACCAAATACCTCTCAAGGATTGGTTTTCAAAGTTGTTCATTTCATTTGCTATTCTTTAAAAGATCTCTTGTACATTAATTTGAAACATGAACTTGAAGCTACATTGTTTAATCATCTACCTTAAAGAGTTCTTTGATAAAATGGTTTTGAAACAGGAGTGTAGACCATCTTGCAATTTTGGAAATTTCATGTCTACATTTTCTAACCTCATTTGTGAAATGATGAAATTTGAGACTCATCAAGGCAATTCTTTCATTCTAAATGCTTTTATTTTTATTTGAAGGTGCATTTGAATTATGATTACTATTTCAGAGAAAAGAGATTTCAAATGTGTGGTTTTCATGACTGTTGAAAAGGACAAGAGCTTTCAATATTACCCTTCAAGGATTTGGATTTTGAACATTTCTTTGAGCAGTTGACAAGAAAGTTGCTTCTTAACACTTGTATTTTAATTGTACTTCTTAGAATTCTTGAGAAAATACCTTGTGTTTGGAGCATTGAAAATCTTACAACTTTTTGTTTCAACATTTGAAATCATTACACAGCTTGAGCTCTAGATTTCATCATCTTTTGAAGATATTCCAAACTCATAAGCTTCTTGATTTATTTTATACTTAGGAAAAGATGAAAGTTTCTACTTTCATTTACCTTTTAAAGATGTTATCAATCCTTTCTTTCATCTACAAGATTTCTACACTTATCATTGTGATATTAGTTGGAGAATTCTTATAAAACTTGAGTGGCTCCTGAATAGTCCTTTTTGGAGTTGCTTTACCTTGAACGTCTTTGTCTACACATCATTTACTTATGATAGACCTTTCAAGGAAGTTCTAAAGACTTTGTTCTCCTTGTAGTTTACATGACCATTGGACATACTTGACTAGTTCTTGAGTGCTTTAGCAATAATGTTCATAGCATTGTTCGTTTGAAACATTTCTTTTCTAGTGTTACCTGCATTTTGTACTTTAAGATAGGTGCGAATTGAAGGAGGAATTCTTTTTAAGAGAGGGGTATGATATGACCCCGGATATGCATGTATTCTTGGAAGATTTAAGTCCAAGAGTTAAAGCTAGAAGAATGGTCGAAATGGAGATATGCTAAAATTTCTAAACAAGTTTTGGAAGAACTCCATTTAGGAGCTTTTAAGGACTTCAAATGAACAAGTGATCTTCATGAAGATTGTAGAAGCCTTCTCGAGATTTCCAGAATGGTGTAGTACATTTCCAGATGTGTTCATTTAGATATCCTATGACCAGTCTTAAACCAAACATTCTACCTATTATTGCAAAGATGACACATTCCGGTAAAATGTTAGTAACTTGAGTTATAGAAGTACATTGAGGAGGTTCAAGATTCATTGGAAAGCTAAGATAATTCTCTAAAACTTTGCTGAAGATACCAAGAACAAGTTTGAATATTTGTACGGTCAAACAAAGCTGATAACCGAGGAGATGTAAAATAGCACAAGAAAGGCTAAAACAGAGAATACTGGTGAGGGAAGGTGCCCACCCTACCTCTGTAGCTCTGGGGATGAAGGGGATATTTGAAGGTTGAGCGGTCGGATTAGCCACTTTATTGGCCAGACCCGGCTAGGTCTAGTCAACATTACATTTCTTAGTAATTTTGCTAGTTTTTGGATTAATTCTTAGATTCTTTATTTAAAATTCTCGAATTAACTTTACTAAAGGTTAATTACGTCTTTTAAACATTAATTAGATTTAGAAAGAAGAGTAGGATTTTTCTATAAATACCTCATTATGCCTCCTTTGCAATTAGCTAATAAATTATGATGATATGATTTTTTAGAGTAATTATTCTAGGGTTCTTGAGCTTTCAAGCCTCTTTCAAACTAATATCTAGGGTGTGATCTTCCTTAGTTAGATTTTATTCGAATCACTTGGATTGGGATGATCCAAAAGTTCTATAATTGATCATAATTCATTTTCTATGATGTTTACAATCTTATATTGTCTTAGACTAGGTCTTCTCTATCGAGTCCAATTGGGCAGTGGGTAATCAGCCTCATTGATTGATTGATTGGTATATAGGGGAAAGATTATTCACCACAATCATATAGTCGTAGTTTCGCATGAGCTAAGGATACTTGATTTTGGGTGATAATCAAGTCTTTCTTGAAGGCAAAGGTCCTTGGGTGATGAATTGAAGATTTGATCCATTGAACATTAAATTCCATATCAACAAGGAACAAATTAATTACCACTTCACTGATTACAATCAACTTATCAACATTGAGGAAGACACAATAGGTGATGTTACAAACTAGACAAGGTATAACACGACAAAAAACTAGGCATTTACCAATGGTTTTTTACACTATCTGTAATTTTGACGATGTAATATTAAATTTGTCCAAAACATTTAGAGGGAGGATTCGCACTGGAAAACAATGAATAATATCAACGTTAGGACCCATTGGTAAGACATATGTACTTATAGACTTAGTGCAACCATAACAATTCATTGGTACTTGACTTTTATAACGATGGATATATCGACGACCGTCTCAAACTATCGATAATAGGCCAAAAGAGAGATGGGAGGCTGACAGATGTGTCGTCGGTAATCCTCTAAACATTTGGATTGACAGATGCCCTGTCAGTGTCTCGTCGATAACAAGTTCCCATATTATACAAAATCGGGTGTTACCATTCTTTCCCAAGTCATTCTCCCCTCTTCCCCAAAATCAAAACCCTCATCCCTCTAATTCCTTGTCACGACTCACTGACGGCCGATGACCTCTGAGACGGCCGATTCTTCGGTAAGCTTATTTTCTCTCTCTCTCCCTCTCTCTCTCTCTCTCTCTCTCTCTCTCTCTCTCTCTCAGCTTCTTATTCTACTTCTTTGCTTCTTCTTCATCTTCTTCTTCTTGTGTTGTAGAATAATATTAGTGGTGTGCTGCTCCGACGTTGCCGCTGCTACTCTAACGACACCAATGCTACTCTGACGCTGCCGATGCTGCTCCGTCCGGTTGCATTAACAGTAAGTTTTTTTTTTTTTATATAATTTTGCACAATTTTTTTTTATATTCTACTTTCCAAAATGTATTAGTATAATTTCCATCAACAACTTATGTAATAACTATGTAGTAGTAGTTAATTTCCTAGTTTGGTTGTCTTTGGAAGTTAAATGTTATATTATGTAGTAATTCTAAGGTTTATCATAGTAGTGTAAAAAACTGGCCTTTGGGATGGTTTTTTCTGACATCTGCAGAGAGTTAGAATCTCCATGTTTGGTTAGCTACTATTTTTTTCTATGCATGATCAAAAGGAGATTTTTCTAGGGTTTGTAGGTTTTGTAATTAATGTAACCACCAACTCTATGAATATGTATAATGTATCAGTTTATGCTTTGTGTATACTATGCTATGTCTTTCATAATTTCTAATTTGTGATTTTTCTTTTGGATCTTGTTTAAATTATTCCTCGATGATCATTGATTTAAATTTTGAAGTAGTAATGATGTAAATGCAATGGTGACTAGGTGGTAATTCATTAGTAGAGCACTCCTAATAATGTAAGAAAAAGGTAATAGAAATTAATTGCAAATATTTTTTTCTTTTCCATGTGGAAAGATTGCAAAAATCTATACATAGTTCTTTTTCCATTTCTTACTTTCCATCTTACAAATTTTTTTATCTATTTTACTTGTCATATCTTGAAAATAATATGATAATTAATGATTTGATCGTATTATGTCATTCTCAATAAAAGAATTCAACTTTTATTTGTCATTTTTATGAAAAATTGTACAAATGTTAATGAATAAGTAAATGAGATAATAGATTGGTTTAAAATTTTGAAGGGTATTCAAATTTTATATTATAAAAGTATTTACAATTGTGTGTTTTCTTAAAAATGAGTGATATTTGAAATGACAAGGAAAAAAAGTAGTAGAAGAAATGGATTTTGGCATAAGGAAAATAAATGATGACTGTCATGAGACGTTGTTTATAGTTATTAGTATATTATGTATTAGTATATAAAATTATACTAATACATAGTTCAAAACTTTTTGTTTGAACAAGTTCATGCCAAGCTCCCTTTTGAAAAATTTGAAAGGAGCTCGAATTTAATAAGCTAAAGCTGGACTCAATTCGGTTAGTTTGTGGGCCCAGCTCATAATCCTTAGATTGAGCCAATATAAAGAATGTCATTGATGAGGAAATTTTGCACAAGCTTAAGTAGTTTAAGTTTAAGTTTAAAATTTAATATTATTCTCTATTGTTTCTTATAGTTTTTTTGTGAGATTTTTGTTGGCATATTCTGCATCATATACATGATAAAAGTATGTGTTTCATTAGTTAAATTTGTGTTTTACAGGGGAGCACTGACTCTTTAAAGTTTTATGGGGAAGCTCTGACTTTTTAAAGTGTGTTTTACTAGGGAGCCCTAACTCATTAAATTTTATATGAAACTATGTCGATGTTTGTTTGTATCGCATGTGTACCTAGAAAATGTCCATAATGCACGGGCAACTCTGTCAAACTATTTCTAATCTTATAAATAACTTATATTTTTCATTAATAACTTAATAATAAATGATGAAATTATAAGACGTAATAATCCTTGTTTCTTAAACTATAAATTATAAAAATTAAATAATAATTAATGTAATGACTTAAGTTATTATGCTTGCTTCTTAAGTTTCATGCCAGATTAAAGGTATATTTGTTATATTATGAAACAGAGCTATGGAAAATATACCAAAGAAATTATTCATTGATTCTCTTCACTCAGTTTAAGCTTCTGTACTTGCTTTGCTCTCGTGTTTTCTTGGTACATCTCTTGTCCATGGTGTCTTTGCTAATAATCTTCAGCAAGAATGCTCGATCAATGCCTTGAAATAGTAAATTTTTAGCCCTAATATCGTTCATCTTTGAGGATTTTAATTCTGCATTTAATTTGTACCTCCGCCGACAATGTTGCATCCTTTCTGTAGTAACTCTTTTGCTCCACGCTCATGATCTGCCAATACTATTTGATCATTATGCCAATATTCCATTAATATGCTCCAATTTGGTCATATTAAGATATAGTCTTGTCATGTTCTCTATTAATATTTAGTCTTTGATTAGTAATATGATTTACTATTTCTGTTTCATAATATAAGGTGATTTTCCTTTATAAACTTTTTTTTCTAAGAATACTCCTATCTAATTAATGCATCACTATCTTGTCATTACCAAAACCTAAACCCATTCATATTTTATTAAAGCTTGAAATATAGAGAGAGGAGAGAAAATTTATTAAATTAATACAAGGGCATTAGAGGTATTTTACTCTACAAGACACATTGATTTCAGATTTTTCTTAATCTGTAAGAAATAACAAATCACTTTATATTGTGAAATAGAGCTATGGAAAATATACTAGATCGTAGTTGGATGTATAGAGAAAGAGGGTCCAGGGTTAAAGGTCTTAGAAGTAAATTCATTAACGCGGTGGGTGATTTTATTCTTCAATGTCTTGAATCCAATAATGGAAGTGAAAATTCGTTGAGATGTCTGTGTTCAAAGTGTAAAAACAAGAAGATTATATATTTCAAAGTTATGAAGGAACATCATTGTGATTGGTTTGATTCTTTGGATCAAGGAATGAGGATTCATCATCAATATAAAATTGTTGAGTTGCACAAAGACCAGAGATACAGAGCATATGATCCTTTCGTATTAGCTCATCAAGCAGAGCGAGTTTCATTTCTACCATATCCTAGCTCTAAAAGAACGAGAACAGATTGGCTTAGTGTAATGAAATCTCAACATAAGTTATAGATGTTCCGGTCCCAGATGATGCGTTCCAAGAGAACATGGACATTAGCGAGGGTTCGACAATAGATGGGATGATTGAAAACGTTAGAACGCTAGCCCATGATTTTCGTTCATCGGAAGAGTTAGACATCAATGTTGAAACATATTTCGAGGAATTACAAAATGGTGAAACTGAGATCGAATGTGATTCTGATGAAGATTGCGAGGAAGATGGCAACGATGAACATGATGATGATTCCATCAATGAAAATGATGAGGATTCTACCACATAGAACATCGTGTGCTTTACTTTGATTATAACACATGATTACACTTATATATGTTTATTACACTTACATGGTCATATATGTTTATATATACTTAGATGTTTATACACATATGTTTATTATACTTATATGTTTATTGCACTTTTATGTTTATTGCACTTATATGATTACACTTATTTCTATCGCAGGTACGATGTCGAGGATGGAAGAGACAGTTAGTTAAGGATGCTAGCTCGTCAACGGGTACACAATAGATAAGTACATAGTCCATAGGGACACCCGCTCTACCGATGACGCAAGCCCCATCGACACCTGCTAGCATAGAAACTCCTCTTCCTCAGCCATTCACTAGTCAGCGACTCCATCACCTGCTCTACCAATGACGCAGGGCCTACCTACTTCGTCCCCTCCTATGGCTCTGGGGATGGATCCTTCGACTCCGGATATGGGTTCTATGGCTTGGAGGCCTCCTCTCTCGAAGATTCTCGGGAGTTATTAAATTTGCATATAAACCAGTAAGTATTTATATATATACAAATATATTTATATTCTAATATAAATGCTAATGAAATCTTTGTGTAATAGATTACAGCTCTCTTCGAGAGCCACCACCCACATCACAGTTGTATTCTCGGAGCGATTCATCAGGCCTTACTACATTTGTTCTGTGATCCCCTAGGCTATCTGAAATATGTGATGGGGAGAGTTTCAGGTAAATTAAGTTAAATGAATCATATAAACTCTAAATTTTTTAAAGGAATTATTAATTTTTTTGTTTTAGGAAATATATTTAGTTTGTTAGTTATTATTTATTTTTCTCTCAACTATACTCCAATATTATTTTTTATCTGCTGAATGAAATGAAATGGACATTGACTTTGTCTTGTACATTCTTTAATTCATTAGCTTCTTTGATCATTAAAATATGTCTTATGATTTCTAAAAGCTTCTTTGATCATTAAAATATGCCTTATGATTTCTAAAAGCTTCTTCGATCATTAAAATATGCCTTATGATTTCTAATTTGCCTTATGATCATGAAAATATGCCTTCTGATTTCTAATTTGCCTTGTGATCATTAAAATATGCCTTATGATTTCTAACCTTATATTCTATTCTAATCTTTTAAATTTTCAGAAATGATGTGTATGGGGTCCGCCCTACTCCCTGACCAAGATGAAGATGGCATGGGAGTCAAAGGAAAAAGATTGATTAAGGTATTTGTTGGGCGACGCTCCGGGAAAGAATAAGAGTTCGTTGTGGATTGATGAGAGTTATTGGGCCGAGATGTGGAATCATTGGAATAGCCCTATATATAAAGCCCAGTCCGAACGAAATAAGAGGAACCGAACTCAAGAATAGGGAAAATGGGGAGCTAGGAAGCACACGGGTGGTTTCATCTCATTCACAGAGACGATTGTGAAATAGGTAAGAAGTTTATTTAATATTAAATTCCTCTTATTAATTAAACTAACTTAGAAAAAATATTAATACTTTTGTTTTTGTATTGAAGCAAAAGAGTTTAACTAAGAGGTTCTTCAGAAGCAAGTACTTAGAGGAGCTTCACAAACATAAGAAGGGGGAGTACGTAGATTTTTGCTCGGCAAAGTTCTTGAAAAGTTTAGTATAAATTATAACTTAAGTTTATACAATGTTTGATAACTTATAATCTTTAAGTTTATATAATGTTTTATAACAAAAAGTTGAATTCAACTAATATTTTATATTGTAGGCAAAATTTCACGAGCTCTGGAGGAAGGCAGAGGAGGATGATGAGGTGTCGGGTAATGCTATGCCCGATGATCTCCAATTAATGGCCATTGTATTTGGTGGGATGAGCCGTGGCTGTTTGTATGGAGTGTTAGTATATGCCCTAAGACCAATTGACTCACATTTATGATTTATGAAGCATGTATTTTTTGAATTGTATTTTATGCTCTTGGTCATCAAGTATGTGACTTGATAGTAAAACCCTGATAGCTAATAAAACACTATTCTTATTTGTCCCTAGTTTATTACATCTTGTAAACTAGTGTGAAGTTGATTGATGGTCAAGTTTTACTGATCATGAATATGAGATATAAAATCAATTCATAAATACATATTGAGAATATTGTATTGGACATGACCCAAAGTGAAGAAGAAATATTGCATGGGTTTAAGTTATAAGTATTTCTTCTCAGTTTTATATTTGGTGTCCTTCGACCTAATGTTTATAATGTTTCTTGCATTGGGAGAAAAATATGTTTTGACATAGTCAAACATCACTTTAATTTAGCTGATCATTATTACTATTGGTTGGCTTATTTTCTCGTCATGGCTTGAATATTGGAGATAGTGAAAGGGATTTGTCCCTCTCTTTTTAGAGAGAGATATCCATGGGCCCCTTGATAAGGAAGACTGGAAAATATGCATGGCCATGCTCAAATAAGTATTAATAAGGTGTTATTAATATTATTTGTTGGAACAGTCTGCCTGGTGATCAAGTAAATGGTTAATTATGTTTTATAAGGATGGCTTGATCCATGCCTTATACTTAATTAGGATATCGTGTGACAAAAGGACTAAATATTAAATCTGATGCTAGGTTATTATTACATTTACTTAACTTAGGTAAGCATAATGTCTTGCTAGAGGCCGCTTATGTTTTGTGAATAAATGTCTAGGACATTTTTCATTCACTGCCAACATTAAGTGAACCTACAGGGTCACACGCATAGACGATCTTGTGAGCATAATGTCCACGTTCAATGAATCTAGATTGTGTCTAGATTCATTGAACGTATACAAAAGGGGAATCAGATTCCATATTGTATTTTCTGGTAAGTTAATAAGTAATTAATTTTATTTAATCGAATAAATGAAATTAATTACTTAATATTACTCATCTAACCGTTGGATGATTATAGGAATAGACGGACAAGATTAAACTGTCATTAGATGACAGTTAGGGTTTTGATTTGACAGCTATAAAAGGTTATGTTAACCTTTTCTTGGTGGCCGTCCTTTATCTGATTAAAGAAAACAAAACCCTAAACCCTAGAACGACGGGTATCTAGCCTCCTATCTCCGAAATATGACCGATTACCAGATAGTCAGGATCAGTTCTGAACAGTTTTCAGAACACAGAAGGGGCTAGCATCCCGATCGCTTGCAGAGGAGTTCGTCGCGTGGATACCAGTAGAGTGCGAAGCGTACAAAGCAGCGCCTCCACAACGACCAATCAAAACATTGAGGTAATTTCCATCCAATCGGTTTTTCTAGTATGTGCAGATCTTGTTGGTGGATTTCCGTAAGTTTTATTTTATTTTGTTTTTGCCTACGAAGTCCAATAGTTTTTAATTACCATATTATTTAGTCTATGCACATAGGCCTAAGGTCCCATATTTTTTCTTTACAAGCAAACCTAATGCACCCCAAGGAGATGTACTTGGATGGATATATTCTTGTTGCAACAATTCTTGCGGTTGCTCTTTCAACTTTCTCAACTCTTCTTGTACCATCCGCTATGGGGGTTCGATATATTGGTTTAGTACTGGGTACCAACTCTATGATGAGCTCCACTTCTCGATCTGGGGCAGCATCATTAACTCCTCAGGAAAGACATCTATAAATTCCTTCACCACGGGTACTGTCTCTAATTTTACTTCTTCCTTATGCTTGTTGAGTAAATATGCTAGGTACCCTTGACATCCTTTCCATACAACTTCCTAGCTTCATGCCAGACAAAAAGGGATTTTCCCGTTTTGTTCGCTTCCCTTGGAATGCAAGGATTGACATTCTCGGTCGGCTAAACTTAACCAACTTCCGTCGACAGTCTACTTGAGCGTAATGTTTAGACAACCGTCCATCACAAGTATCACGACATAACCCTCAAATGGCAAGGCAATCAAGTCACCGGATAGAATCACACTTTCGACATAGATGTCACAACTGGGTACTTTACCTCAGCTATCTTACTCACGCCTACAGAAGTGCTAACTATCAACTGATAACACATGACAACAGAAGGTACAGGAATATGTTTTATGAAATGTAAACTCACAAAGGAATACGTAGCTCCAGGATCAATAAGTATTCTTGCTGGTTGAGAAAAGATTTGAATCGTACCTTCAACTACTTCTGCTTCGGTGTCTACGAGCAGTCCATCCAATACGTTATTTGAAATATCGGCTCATCCTCTATTTTTTTTTATTCTATCCTAGGCTCGACTTCCTATTTTTCTTTTAAAGATTTCTAATAATTCCCTTATATTGAATCGACTTCTCGCCAGACTAGTTACACAAGTACGTTAGATATCCTAATTCTAAAGATTAGAAACATTGACTGACTAGACTTAACTAAATTCTACCCACAATACACATATATGCACATGTCCAGTTAACCAATCCATTCTTACTATCATACCCGATCCCTCAAATGATTGAAATAATTATTATCCCCTTGCACTTCCACTGTCCTTTCCAAAAGCATCTACCCAATGTTAAATACCTAAACCTTAACTTATAGGTTAAAGCTTACTTACAAAACACCGCACACTAGAACTGTATATCAAATAAAGAGTGGAACATTCTCTCTATTAATAAAAATAGTCATTGGTGCATAGGGTAGAACATCAATACAAAATCTACCATTGATGTACCATACATAACATAATTTGCGATCAACACGATCCTAAGCTCTTCCAGGTTATATAGAGCCATTAAATAATCACACTTACAAAACTAGATTTATACTCAAAATATATGTATAGTGTAAACTAAAGAATGCAAGTACACCAGCCCAGTTTAGGTATATTTTCTTCCTAAAGACTATGGTCTAACACTGAGCTTATCAAAAGTAATCTGGATGTAATTCAGCAAACACACGGAAAGATCTCAACAACTATATTAATTGTTCCCCGCTCTCATATTAGACTACCAATCTCTCATTCACAAGATATACTAATACTTCAAATCGTAAGAAACATAGCTTGTAGTTTACCCATCCTCGTCATTACTTATTGTTCTCCTTATCGAGCTGAACTCATTATTAGCTCACCTTTATGTTTACATTCACCGATCGGCAGCGTGAAGTAATACTTAATATATATCGAATATAGAACCAAGGATCGGAGAGCTCTTTCTGTTGTGACAACAATAATGAAAGTATCCATTTTACAAGGTACATGGAGTTCTTTGGTATCACTGAAGTAGGGATGACAGAAATCGATACAGATTACATTTTGTACCTAATAAGAACTTCGCACTCACTCTTTGTGCAGTTTATACACTGCAAGTCATTAGAGTTTTCCCTAATACCTTATGTCCCACAAAATCCCTTAATCGAGCTACAAGTCTCAGAACAAGTAACCTTTTGATAACTCAAATAATCTTAGTCCTCTGTCACCTAAACCATCATCAATTCAAAAGCTTAATGCATCTATATGTCCTCACATTGTGGTTATGACAAAAGATATGGCATCGTATACAAAGGAGCACTGTTCCCACAAGATTAATAACACGATGAGTAAAACGAAAGAGACAAGGGAATTTAAAAATCTTTGAGCAAAATAAAACAATATCGTTGACTCCGAGTACTCGTCTAAGATCTACTAACTCTAACCACAAATCGAACCTAGAGCTCTGATACCATCTTGATACCCCAAACCCTGCCACTAGGTCAACTGCGGCTGAGTAGGATATCTGCGTGCCTCCCGGCACTAAACTATAAGTCTAAAAACAAGAGCATAAACCCCTAAGCAATACTTAGAAGTATATATACAATATGCAGCGAAAAACAAAATAATCTGAACACTAAAAAGGAGCTCAAAATATAGGATTCAAGAAAATTTCTTATCTTATGGTAATTCCGATACAAAGATAGAAATACTTTACAAATGGCTCGAGTACAAGATAGCAACACAGAAACATATGTCCTTCCGGAGAGACTCGAACAAAAATTCCACGCCCAAAACTTCAGTGGTTTATTGTATCTCTGGTCATCCTGAGTTAATCTGAGAATGATATGGAAAAACGTGAGCGCAAATGCTCAGTGAGTCCACGTGTGTGTGTGCACTGAGCTGATTTCTTTAAAACAATGCTGATGCAGTTTTACAAAACAGTTCATGCAGTGTTATAAGAAAACATTTTCTTTGATTATTTTAAAAAAACTGATGCTTGAACCTACATGAGGGTTTCGAGCACGGCTGGGAAGTCTGAGCGAATCAAGACACATCAGCGTAGTTCTATGCCCAAATTTAAAAGAACATGTAATGCAACAGTGGGGCTCCACGGACAAAGTCCGGATCCCATAACGAGGTCATTGGAACTAAGTTCCGGCATCTCGTAGTCAATACCAGCCAAACACCATACGAGCGCTCGATTATCAAACAACCGCACTCCCATGTCACAGGTCAAACATCAGGCTACAGATTCTTGGGGCACCTACCAGGTCTGCCCTGGGACCAACCTCGGTGTCGAGCCCTTCCTGACTCTCCACTAGGCGATCGAACCCCACCGCAGAGCATGATGCGGTGTCCACGTAGGCCGATTGGGCCATACCCTCTGCTGTCTACGTCTCTCTTCAAGTGGATCCACTCTCCCGAGTTTGAAACGTCCACGCCATCGGAAGAGGCCCTCGTACGAGGGACTAGCCACATACAATGCAATCCTCTGACGCTTCCGAACACAAGATCATAACTGGAATTGACACCTGATCGGAATGGTTTTTTATTTGTATTTGTAAACAGAAAGACCATTTTCCCGGCTGTCAAGACATAATCAGGTCATAAATATTCTCAGCAAATATCCCCATCTGCCAGTCACCACATGCTCATGCAAATTTCACAACTAGGTTAATGCCAGATCTATATTCATGCACGTCAAAACATGTAACTTTTCAAGCTAGAACATTTTCTAACTTATGAATATTCCAGAAAAACTTGTGTACAACCAAATTCTTTTTTCACCACAATACTAGTCTGTTTTAAAAGAAACACCTATATGGAGCATCGCTCCTATGCATTTTTTTTTTTCTAAGGAACATGTAACACATTGTGGAGAACATCTCCAAAAACATGTTGAGTTATATTGTCCAAAAACAGCAAACATTTTGTGACAGGTTCGGAAAACATATTTATACGACGCGTAATATTTGAAATAACATAATAACACGGAGTTTGTGACTCACCTGAATGCAGATCTGATGCTATGATCCTACAAAATAATAATACGAAAATACTTAATACCTGGGTACTGATCAAATAGCCCTATTCTCTAAATAATATTGAAATCCTACGGAATGAACTTAGGATGTGTATATATATACCTATATAACGACATATTCATACTTTTAATAATTCTTTAAAAGATCGAAATTTCTATCCTCTTAATGAAATATTCTCTCCCAAGAAACCATAATTAACTATATACTAAAATCCATTTAAAAAATAATATTTAACTCCTAAAATAAATAATTAACTTAATACATATATAATCTAACTAGAAATAGATCTCACTATATACTAAAGCCTAGAAAAAAAGAAAACAATACACTTAAACCATATATATTATAACAAAAATACAAATAAAATAAGACAAAAAAAAAAAAAACACATGCACAACTAGCCTTACCTATGTTAAGGCCGCTTCAAGTTGTTCTTATTTCCAAACAAATTAAAGAAAAGGCAAGAAAAGTATGTTATATATATATATATATATATGGGATTGAGTCTTTTGCTGGAGGTAGAAGAGGAAAGAAAAAAGAAAGAAAATGAATGTTTGGTCTCATATATATATATATATATATTTATATATATGACAATCAAGGAGGTGGAAAAATTACTTAAACAAGAAGGATTTTCAAGGGATTATTTGCTAAGCAAAAATGATGGTTACACGTGTGTGTATATAAAGAATGATTAGTGGTAATAATAATAATACTAGCACTGATAGTGATCCTAATAATAATACTAATAATAACATAGATGCTAACGGGAATAATATAATTAGTGAGGTCAATAATAGTAATTGTGATAAAGGAAATCACATTAGCTTAGTCTTAAAATAATGATCTAACATAACTAATATCATCCCAAAAAAGTAAATAAATAATAATAATTAAATATGGACCTAATGGTATTATTTATATATATATGTATATACTGCAAAACATCTTTTCTCGACCTTAATAACGTCCTATTAAATTTACGATCCTAAATCTTATATGAGACTACCAAGTATTTAATTTGCTAAAATGTGCATATTATATATTCGTAAGTTCACCTTGTTAGATCCCAACCTCCACGTTTACGGCTTCCACATTCTCAATGTCGCCTAGGTGCTTACCGGGTAGGGCGTTAAAATATGACCGTCAGTGAAGGGAATAAACTAGAGAGCCATGCAAGTGAGAAACTAATTGTATTAATCATAGGACTTAAAAAAAGATATACCAAGGTGTGATGCAAATTTTAAGTACTAAACCAAATAGCCACATAGTAAATCAATGTTCTAATAAATCGAATGATGTTTCAAAGGAGAACTTCAGCTAAAAACAACTAGTGTATCAACGCTTCAGATGAGTCCTATATGTTTGGAGTCAGCACACTTATTAAACTGGTAAGGAAAGGATTGTCAGAAAACATTTCGAAATTGAGAAAAAAACGTATACTAACATAATATTTGTATTTACAAGCTCAAAAACTCAGAAAACAAAAAAAAACGATCTTGAGTAGTAGCTAATGAGCAAAAGAATTAAACAAGTGGAAGGAGTAACATTGACAAAAATTGTGAATGGAGGGGGGTCTTTAACAGATGTAAGTCAATCAAATTACTACATTAAATACAATTTTAAATTAAGTACTTTAAATGGACAAAAATAAAATAAAAATTTATGTTTCACAGAACAAATTATATTATTTCAAAGAAACAATAGAAAAAGTTGAGAATAGCTCACAACCATGGTATGATGCATGCAAGAACTGTTCAAGATTAGTTATAAAAACTGATGGAGAAGTGAGATGTAGAAGTTGTTCAGAGACTAAACCAATGCCAATACATGAAAATTATATGAATATTTACATAAAAATTATTACATACGAAAGTAAATATCTTTAAAAAATATAGGTACTTGTTGAATCTCAATGTCATTCAAGGAGAAGAAAGTGCAAAAGTAAAAATGTTTGAGCATTGTAAATGAATGTTCAACAATTGAGTACATAGATTCTTTTGAAAAGGTAAGAAATTTAAAATAATATGCTATTAAAAAAATTACAATTAGTGAAAATATATATGTTTGCTTTTCTAATCAATAGGATCAGAATAATTCAAAACATTCTCAGAGGATGGTGGATTTGAATATGAAATAATACAAGTTCCTTATCAAGATGAACAAAAAATAGAAGTACACAATGGAAGATTGCAAGTTCTAACTGAAGTAATTGAACATATCAACCACAAATCGACAATGGAATCGCAGTGAAAAAATATCAAAAGAAGAAAATTAAGGTCATTGCCAAAAAAACAGAAGAAGCCAAAGAAGAAAGAGGCGAATTAGTAAAGATCAAGAAAGAAAAGAACAACCCCGTCAACAAAAACAAACTAAAACTGAAGAAAGCAAGAAGTGACAAGTGTATGTCATTGATGATAATGTAGATGATGAAAAGATATCAACTTATATTAGAAAGTTAGTGCAAAAACAATGATGTTGCTCAGTGAAAAGAAATTAAGAAAATCAAGAAAGAAAAAGAACCAAAACCCAAAACCCTAAATCCTAAATCCTAAACACAAACCCTAAATTCTAAACACAAAACCCTAAACGCTAAACTATAATACCCAAAATCCTAAACCCTAAACCCTAAAATCTAAATATACCCAAAAACCCTAAACCCCAAACCCCAAACCCTAAACCCTAAGCCCTAAACCCTGAAACCTAAACCCTAAAACCAAAAACCTAAAACCCTAAACCCTAAACACTAAACTATAAAATCCTAAACCTTAAACCCTTGAAATCATAAATCGTGCATCGTAAACCCTAAACTTTATCTATTAAAAACTAGATCCCTAAAACCCCAAACCCTAAACCCTAAAACGTAAAACCTAAACACCTAACATGGAAAACCTAAAACACTAACATTTACACCCCAAAACCCAAAACCCTAAATCCTAAACACAAAACCCTAAACCCTAAACTATAAATCCCGAAATCCCAAACCCAAAACGCTAAAACCTTAAAACCTAAAATATAAACACCCTAACATTGACACCCCAAAACCCGAAACCCTAAACCCTATATCCTAAACCCAAAACCCGAAACCCTAAATCCTAAACACAAAACCCTAAACGCAAAACTATAATACCCAAAATCCTAACCCCTAAAACCTAAAAATACCCTAAAACCCTAAACCCTAAACCCTAAAACCTAAAACCTAAAACTCTAAATCCTAAACCCTAGACACTAAACAATAAAATCCTAAACCCTAAACCCTTGAAATCATAAATCGTGAACCCTTTTATCAATTAAAAACTAGAACCCTAAAACCCCAAACCCTAAAACCTAAAACGTGAAACCCTAAAACCCTAACACGGAAAACCTAAAACACTAACATTGACACCCCAAAACCCAAAACCCTAAACCCTAAATCCTAAACACAAAACCCTAAACTATAAATACCGAAATCCCAAACCCTAAATCCTAAAAAATAAACCATAAACCCTAAACCCTAAAACTCCAAACCCTAAACCCTAAAATATAAAACACTAACAAGGAAAACCTAGAACCCTAAACTATAAACGATAAAACAATAAACCCTTGAAAATTTGAATTGTGAACACTTAACCCTAAACTTTTTCTACTAAACACTAGACCCTAAAACCCAAACCCTAAACCCCAAAACGTAAAACCCTAACATTGACACCCTAAACCCTAAATCCTAAACACAAAACCCGAAACACTAAACCTTAAACCCTATATTCTAAAGACAAAACCCTAAACGCTAAACTATAATACCCAAAATCCTAAACCCTAAACCCTAAAACCTAAAAATACCCAAAAATCCCAAACCCTAAAACCTAAACCCTAAGCCCTAAACCCTGAACCCTAAACCTTAACACCTAAGACCTAAAACCCTAAATCCTAAACCCTAAACACTAAACTATAAAATCCCAAAACCTAAACCCTTGAAATCATATATTGTGAACCGTAAACCCTAAACTTTATCTATTAAACACTAGATCCCTAAAACCCCAAACCCTAAACCTAAAACGTAAAACCCAAAAACCCTAACATGGAAAACCTAAAACACTAATATTTACACCCCAAAACCCAAAACCCTAAACCTTAAATCCCAAACACAAAACCCTAAACCCTAAACTATAAATCCCGAAATCCCAAACCCAAAACCCTAAAACCTAAAAGTTAAACCCTAAAACCTAAAACCTAAAACACAAAACCCGAAACCCTAAACCCTAAAACCCTAAACCGTAAACCCTAAACCCTAAACACAAAACTATAAAACCCTAAACCCTTGAAATCCTAAATCGTGAACCCTAAACCCTAAACTTTATCTATTAAAAACTAGAACCCTAAAACCAAAAACCCTAAACCCTACAACACTAACATGGAAAATCTAAAACCTAACATTGAAACCCTAACTCTAAACTATAAAACCGTAAACCCTTGAAATTTTTATCGTGAACCCTAAACCCTGAACTTTATCTATTGAACACTAGAACCCTAAAACCCCAAACCCTAAAATATAAAACTCTAAAACCCTAACATGGAAAACCTAAAACCCTAACATTGAAACCCTAAACCAAAACTATAAAACCCTAACCCGTAAACCTTTTAAATTTTTAACCGTGAACATTTAACCCTAAACTTTATATATTAAATACTAGAACCCTAAAACCACAAACCCTAAACCCTAAAATGTAAAACCCTAAAACCCTAACATGAAAACCTAAAACCCTAGCGTTAAACCCTATACCCAAAACCCTAAACCCTAAATCCTAAAACCCCAAACCCTAAATGCTAAAATGTAAAACACTAACATGGAAAACCTAAAATCCTAACATTGAAACCCTAAACCATAAACGATAAAACCATAAAACCTTGAAAATTTAAATCGTGAACACTTTACCCTAAACTTTTTCTACTAAACACAAGAACCCTAAAACCCAAACCCTAACCCCAAAACGTAAAACCCTAACATTGACAACTGAAAACCCAAAACCCAAAACCCTAAAACCTAAAACCCCATACCCCAAAAAATAAACCCTAAAACTGAAAACCCTAAACCCTAAAACCCTAAACCGTAAACCCTAAACCCTAAACACAAAACTATAAAACCTTAAACCCTTGAAATCCTAAATCGTGAACCTAAACCCTAAACTTTATCTATTAAAAACTAGAACCCTAAAACCAAAAACCCTAAGGCCTATAACACTAACATGAAAAACCTAAAACCCTAACATTGAAACCCTAACCCTAAACTATAAAACCGTAAACCCTTGAAATTTTTTATCGTGAACCCTAAACCCTAAGCTTTATCTATTGAACACTAGAACCCTAAAACCCCAACCCCTAAAATATAAAACACTAAAACTCTAAAATGTAAAACCTAAAACCCTAACATTGAAACCCCAAACCCTAAAGTATAAAACCGTAAACCTTTACAATTTTTAACCGTGAACACTTAACCCTAAACTTTATATATTAAATACTAGAACCCTAAAACGACAAACCCTAAACCCTAAAATGTAATACCCTAAAACCCAAATATGGAAAACCTAAAATCCTAACATTAAACCCTAAACCCTAAACTATAAAACCCTAAACCCTAAACCCATGAAAATTTGAAAACCATAAACTTTATTTATTAAACACTGGAACCCTAAAACCCCATACGCTTATCTCTAAAACATAAAAAACCTAGAACCCTAAAATTGACACCCCAAAACCCTAAACCCCTAACCCAAAACACAAAAACCTAAACGCCAAACCCTAAACTATAAAACCAAAAATCCTAAATCCTAAACCCTAAAACCTAAAAAATAAACCCTAAACCCTAAACCCTAAAACATAGAAAACCTGAAACCCTAACATTCACACCCCAAAACCCTAAACCCTAAACCCTAAACTATAAACCCGAAATCCTAAAACCTAAACCCTAAAACCTTAAAACCTAAAAGAAACCCAAAACCCTAAAACCCAAAACCTTAAACCCTAAACGTTAAACACTAAACTATTAAACCCTAAACCCTTGAAATCCTAAATCCTGAACCTGAAACCCTAAACCCTAAACTTTATCTACTAAACACTAGAACCCTAAAACTCAAACCCTAAACCCAAAAAATAACACCCAAACATTGACACCTTAAAACCCTACACCCTAAACCCTAAATCCTAAGCACAAAACCCTAAACCCTTGAAATCCTAAATCGTGAACCATAAACCCTAAACATTATCTATTAGCCACTAGAACCCTAAAACAAAAAATCCTAACACCAAAACGTAAAACCCTAAACCACTAACATGGAAAACCTAGAACCCTAACATTTAGACCCTAAACCCTAAACTACAAAACCCTAAACCCTAAACACAAAACTATAAAACCCTAAACCCTTGAAATCCTAAATTTTGAACCCTAAACCCTAAACTTTATCATTTAAAAACTAGAACCCTAAAACCAAAAACCCTAAGCCCTATAGCACTAACATGGAAAACTTAAGACCCTAACATTGAAACCCTAACCCTAAATTATAAAACCGTAAACGCTTGAAATTTTTTATCGTGAACCCTAGACACTAAACTTCATCTATTGAACACTAGAACCATAAAACCCCAAACCCTAAAATATAAAACTCAAAAACTCTAACATGGAAAACCTAAAACCTTAACATTGAAACACTAAATCCTGAACTATAAAACCCTAAACCGTAAACCTTTAAAAATTTTAACCGTGAACACTTAACCCTAAACTTTAAATATTAAACACTAGAACCGTAAACCCTAAAATGTAAAACCCTAACATGGAAAACCTAAAACCCTAACATTCACACCCCAAAACCCTAAACCCTAAACCCTAAAACCTTAAACCCTAAACCCTAAAACAGTAAAACCTAAACCCAAAACCCTAAAACCCCAAACCCTGAACCCTAACACCTAAAACCTTAAACCTTAAACGTTAAACACTAAACTATTAAACCCTAAACCCTTGAAATCCTAAATCGTGAACCCGAAACCCTAAACTTTATCTAATAAACACCAGAACCCTCTGACCCAAACCCTAATACTAAAACGTAAAACCCTAAAATTGACACGCCAAAACCCTAAAACCCTAACAGTTAAATGTTAAACCCTAAACTATAAAACCCTAAACCCTAAACCCTAGATTTTTTTTTATCGTGAACCCTAAACCCTAAACTTTATCTATTGAACACTAGAACCCTAAAACCCCAAACCCTAAACCTTAAAATTTAAAACCCTAAAACCCTAATATGGAAACCTAAAACCCTAATATTGAAACGCTAAACCCTAAACGATAAAACCCTGAACCCCTGAAAATTTGAATTGTGAACACTTAACCCTAAGCTATATCTGCAAAACACTAGAACCCGAAAACCCAAGCCCTAAACCCCGAAACGTGAAACCATAAAACCCTAACATTGACGCCCCAAAACCCGAATCTCTAAACATTAAATCCTAAACACAAAATCAGAAATCCTAAACCTTAAACCATAAATCCTAGACAGAAAACCCTAAACCCAAAACTGTAATACCCAAAATACTAAACCTTAAAACCTAAAGATATAAACCGTAAACCCAAAAACCCCAAACCCAAAACCCTAAACCCTAAGCCCTAAGCCCTGAACCCTAAACCCTAAAACCTAAAACCCAAACTCCTAAACCCTATACACTAAACCATAAAATCCTAAACCCTAAACCCTTGAAATCATAAATTGTGAACCCTAAACCCAAAACTTTATCTATTAAACACTGGATCCCTAAAACCCCAAACCCTAAAACCTAAAACGTAAAACCCTGAAACCCTGACATGGAGAACCTAAAACACCAACATTGACACCCCAAAACCCAAAACCCTAAACCCTAAATCCTAAACGCAAAACCCTAAACTATAAATTCCGAAAACCCAAACCCTAAACCAGTAAACCTAAAAAATAAACCCTAAAACCTTAACCCTAAACCCCCCAAACCCTAAACCCTAAAATGTAAAACACTAACATGGAAAACCACAACCCTAACATTGAAACCCTAAACCATAAACGATAAAACCGTAAACCCTTGAAAACTTGAATCGTGAACACTTAACCCAAAACTTTTTCTACTAAACTCTAGAATCCTAAAACCCAAACCCTAAACCCCAAAACGTAAAACCCTAACATTGACACACCAAAACCCAAAACCCTGAACCTAAAAAATAAATCATAAACCCTAAAACGCTAAACCCTGAACCCTAAACCGTAAACCCTAAACCCTAAACACAAAACTATAAAACCCTTGAAATCTTAAATTTTGAACCCTAAACCCTAAATTTTATCTATTAAAAACTAGAACCCTAAAACCAAAAACCCTAAGCCCTATAACACTAACAGGGAAAACTTAAGACCCTAACATTGAAACCCTAACCCTAAGTTATAAAACCGTAAACCCTTGAAATTTTTTATCGTGAACCCTAAACACTAAACTTTATCGAATGAACACTAGAACCCTAAAACCCCAAACCCTAAAAATATAAAACTTTAAAACTCTAACATGGAAAACCTAAAACCCAAATATTCAAAAACACTAAATCCTGAACTATAAAACCCTAAACCATAAACCTTTAAAAATTGTAACCGTGAACACTTAACCCTAAACTTTAAATATTAAACACTAGAACCCTAAACCCTAAAATGTAAAACCCTAACATGGAAAACCTAAACCCCTAACATTCATACCGCAAAACCCTAAACCTTAATCCCTAAACCCTAAAACCTTAAAACCTAAACCCTAAAATCGTAAAACCTAAACCCAAAACCCTAAAACCCCAAACCCTGAACCCTAACACCTAAAACCTTAAACCTTAAATGGTAAACACTAAACTATTAAGCACTAAACCCTTGAAATCCAAAATCGTGAACCCGAAAGCCTAAACTTTATCTAATAAACACCAAAACCCAAAGACCCAAACCCTAATACTAAAACGTAAATCCCTAAAATTGACACAGAAAAACCCTAAAACCCTAACAGTTAAATCTTAAACCCTAAACCCTAAATCCAAAACGCAAAACCCTAAACTATAAATTCCAAAAACCCAAACCCTAAACCATAAAACCTAAAAAATAAACTCTAAAACCTTAACCCTAAACCCCAAACCCTAAATCCTAAAACCCCAAACCCTAAACCCTAAAATGTAAAACACAAACATGGAAAACCAAAAACCCTAACATTGAAACCCTAAACCATAAATGATAAAACCGTAAACCCTTGAAAACTTGAATCGTGAACACTTAACCCTAAACTTTTTCTACTAAACATTAGATTCCTAAAACCCAAACCCTAAACACCGAAACGTAAAACCCTAACATTGACACACCAAAACCCAAAACCCTAAACGTAAAAAATAAATCCTAAACCCTAAACCCTAAAACTCTAAACCCTGAACTCTAAACCGTAAACCCTAAACCCTAAACACAAAACTATAAAACCCTAAACCCTTGAAATCCTAAATTTTGAACCCTAAACCCTAAACTTTATCTATGAAAAACTAGAGCCCTAAAACCAAAAACCCTAAGCCCTATAACACTAACATGGAAAACTTAAGACCCTAACATTGAAACCCTAACCCTAAATTATAAAACCGCAAACCCATGTAATTTTTTATCGTGAACCCTAAACACTAAACTTTATCCATTGAGCACTAGAGCCCTAAAACCCCAAACCTTAAAAATATAAAACTCTAAAACTCTAATATGGAAAACCTAAAGCCCTAACATTGAAACACTAAATCTTGAACTATAAAACCCTAAACCGTAAACCTTTAAAATTTTTAACCGTGAACACTTGGCCCTAAACTTTAAATATTGAACACTAGAACCCTAAACCCTAAAATGTAAATCCCTAACATGGAAAACCTAAAACCCTAACATTCACACCCCAAAACCCTAAACCCTAAACCCTAAAACCTTAAAACCTAAACCCTAAAACCTTAAAACCTAAACCTAAAACCCTAAAACCCCAAACCCTGAACCCTAACACCTAAAATCTTAAACCTTAAACGTTAAACACTAAACTATTAAACCCTAAACCCTTGAAATCCTAAATCGTGAACCCGAAACCCTAAACTTTATCTAATAAACACCAGAACCCTCAGACCCAAACCCTAAAACTAAAACGTAAAACCCTAAAATTGACACGCCAAAACCCTAAAACCCTAACAGTTAAATCTTAAACCCTAAACTATAAAAACCTAAACCCTAAACCCTTGATTTTTTATCGTGAACCCTAAACCCTAAACTCTATCTATTGAACACTAGAACCCTAAAACCCCAAACCCTAAACCCTAAAATGTAAAACCCTAAAACCCTAACATGGAAACCTAAAACCCAAACATTGAAACCCTAAACCCTAAACGATAAAACCTTGAAGCCTTGAAAATTTGAATCGTGAACACTTAACCCTAAGCTATATCCACTAAACACTAGAACAGGAAAACCCAAGCCCTAAACCTCGAAACGTGAAACCATAAAACCCTAACATTGACGCCCCGAAACCCGAAACTCTAAGCATTAGATCCTAAACACAAAATCAGAAATCCTAAACCTTAAACCATAAATCCTAAACAGAAAACCCTAAACCCAAAACTATAATACCCAAAATACTAAACCCTATAACCTAAAAATATAAACCGTAAACCCAAAAACCCCAAACCCAAAACCTAAACCCTAAACCCTAAGCCCTAAGCCCTGAACCCTAAACCCTAAAACCTAAAACCCAAACTCCTTAACCCTAAACACTAAACCATAAAATTCTTAAACCCTAAACCCTTGAAATCATAAATCGTGAACCCTAAACCCAAAGCTTTATCTATTAAACACTGGATCCCTAAAACCCCAAACCCTAAAACCTAAAACATAAAACCCTGAAACCCTGACATGGAGAACCAAAAACACTAACATTGACACCCCAAAACCCAAAACCCTAAACCCTAAATCCTAAACGCAAAACCCTAAAGTATAAATTCTGAAAACCCAAACCCTAAACCATAAAACCTAAAAAATAAACCCTAAAACCTTAACCCTAAACCCCCCAAACCCTAAACCCTAAAATGTAAAACACTAACATGGAAAACCAAAAACCCTAACATTGAAACCCTAAACCATAAACGATAAAACCGTAAACCCTTGAAAACTTGAATCGTGAACACTTAACCCAAAACTTTTTCTACTAAACATTAGAATCCTAAAACCCAAACCCTAAACCCCAAAACGTAAAACCCTAACATTGACACACAAAAACCCAAAACCCTAAACCTAAAAAATAAACCATAAACCCTAAAACGCTAAACCCTGAACCCTAAACCGTAAACCCTAAACCCTAAACACAAAACTATAAAACCCTTGAAATCCTAAATTTTGAACCCTAAACCCTAAACTTTATCTATAAAAAACTAGAACCCTAAAACCAAAATCCCTAAGCCCTATAACACTAACATGGAAAACTTAAGACCCTAACATTGAAACCCTAACCTTAAATTATAAAACCGTAAACCCTTGAAATTTTTTATCGTGAACCCTAAACACTAAACTTTATCTATTGAACACTAGAACCCTAAAACCCCAAACCCTAAAAATATAAAACTTTAAAACTCTAACATGGAAAACATAAAACCCTAACATTGAAACACTAAATCCTGAACTATAAAACCCTAAACCGTAAACCTTTAAAATTTTTAACCGTGAACACTTAACTCAAAACTTTAAATATTAAACAGTAGAACCCTAAACCCTAAAAGGAAAAACCCTAACAGGGAAAACCTAAACCCCTATCATTCATACCCCAAAACCCTAAACCCTAAACCCTAAACCCTAAAACCTTAAAACCTAAACCCTAAAACCGTAAAACCTAAACCCAAAACCCTAAAACCCCAAGCCCTGAACCCTAACACCTAAAACCTTAAACCCTAAACGTTAAACACTATACTATTAAACACTAAACCCTTGAAATCCTAAATCGTGAACCCGAAACCTTAAACTTTATCGAATAAACACCAGAACCCAAAGACCCAAACCCTAATACTAAAACGTAAAACCCAAAAATTGACACGCCAAAACCCTAAAACCCTAACAGTTAAATCTTAAACCCTAAACCCTAATTCCTAAACGCAAAACCCTAAACTATAAATTCCGAAAACCCAAACCCTAAACCATAAAACCTAAAAAATAAACCCTAAAACCTTAACCCTAAACCCCCCAAACCCTAAACCCTAAAATGTAAAACACTAACATGGAAGACCAAAAACCCTAACATTGAAACCCTAAACCATAAACGATAAAACCGTAAACCTTTGAAAACTTGAATCGTGAACACTTAACCCAAAACTTTTTCTACTAAACACTAGAATCCTAAAACCCAAACCCTAAACCACAAAACGTAAAACCCTAACATTGACGCACAAAAACCCAAAACCCTAAACCTAAAAAATAAACCATAAACCCTAAAACGCTCAACCCTGGACCCTAAACCGTAAACCCTAAACACAAAACTATAAAACCCTCGAAATCCTAAATTTTAAACCCTAAACCCTAAAACCCTAAGCCTTATAAAACTAACATGGAAAACTTAAGACCCTAACATTGAAACCCTAACCCTAAATTATAAAACCGTAAACCCTTGAAATTTTTTATCGTGAACCCTAAACACTACACTTTATCTATTGAACACTAGAACCCTAAAACCCCAAACCCTAAAAATATAAAACTTTAAAACTCTAACATGGAAAACCTAAAACCCTAACATCGAAACACTAAATCCTGAACTATAAAACAATAAACCGTAAACCTTTAAAATTTTTAACCGTGAACACTTAACCCTAAACATTAAATATTAAACACTAGAACCTTAAACCCTAAAATGTAGAACCCTAACATGGAAAACCTAAACCCCTAACATTCATACCCCAAAACCCTAAACCCTAAAACCTTAAAACCTAAACCATGAAACCGTAAAACCTAAAGCCAAAACCCTAAAACCCCAAACCCTGAACCCTAACACCTATAACCTTAAACCCTAAACGTTAAACACTAAACTATTAAACACTAAACCCTTGACATCCTAAATCGTGAACCCGAAACCCTAAACTTTATCTAATAAACACCAGAACCCAAAGACCCAAACCCTAATACTAAAACGTAAAACCCTAAAATTGACACGCCAAAACCCTAAAACCCTAACAGTTAAATCTTAAACCCTAAACCCTGATTCCTAGACGCAAAACCCTAAACTATAAATTCCGAATAAAACCAAAAAAATAAACCCTAAAACCTTAACCCTAAACCCCAAACCCTAAATCCCAAAACCCCAAACCCTAAACCCTAAAATGTAAAACACTAACATGGAAAACCAAAAACCCTAACATTGAAACCTTAAACCATAGACGATAAAACCGCAAACCCTTGAAAACTTGAATCGTGAACACTTAACCCTAAACTTTTTCTACTAAACACTAGATTCCTAAAACCCAAACCCTAAACCTCGAAACATAAAACCCTAACATTGACACACCAAAACCCAAAACCCTAAACCTAAAAAATAAACCCTAAATCCTAAACCCTAAAACGCTAAACCCTGAACCCTAAACCGTAAACCCTAAACCCTAAACACAAAACTATAAAACCCTAAACCCTTGAAATCCTATATTTTGAACCCTAAACAGTAAACTTTATCTATCAAAAACTAGAACCCTAAAACCAAAAACCCTAAACCCTATAACACTAGCATGGAAAACTTAAGACCCTAACATTGAAACCCTAACCCTAAATTATAAAACCGTAAACCCTTGAAATTTTTTATCGTGAAACCTAAACACTAAACTTTATCTATTGAACACTAGAGCCCTAAAACCCCAAACCCTAAAAATATAAAACTCTAAAACCCTAACATGGAAAACCTAAAGCCCTAACATTGAAACACTAAATCCTGAACTATAAAACCCTAAACCGTAAACCTTTAAAATTTTTAACCGTGAACACTTAACCCTAAACTTTAAATATTAAACACTAGAACCGTAAACCCTAAAATGTAAAACCCTAGCATGGAAAACCTAACACCCTAACATTCACACCCCAAAACCCTAAACCCTAAACCCTAAAACCGTAAAACCTAAACCATAAAACCGTAAAACGTAAACCCAAAACCCTAAAACCCCAAACCCGGAACCCTAACACCTAAAACCTTAATCCCTAAACGTTAAACACTAAACTATTAAACCTTAAACCCTTGAAATCCTAAATCGTGAACCCGAAACCCCAAACTTTATCTAATAAACACCAGAACCCTAAAACCCAAACCCTAAAACTAAAACGTAACACCCTAAAATTGACACGCGAAAACCCTAAAACCCTAATAGTTAAATCTTAAACCCTAAACTATAAAACCCTAAACCCTAAACTCTTGATTTTTTTATCGTGAACCCTAAACCCTAAACTTTATCGATTGAACACTAGAACCCTAAAACCCCAAACCTTAAACCCTAAAATGTAAAACCCTAAAACCCTAACATGGAAACCTAAATCCCTAACATTGAAACCCTAAACCCTAAATGATAAATCCCCGAGCCCTTGAAAATTTGAATCGTGAACACTTAACCCTAAGCCATATCTACTAAACACTAGAACCCGAAAACCCAAGCCCTAAACCCCGAAACGTGAAACCATAAAACCCTAACATTGACGCCCCAAAACCCGAAACTCTAAACATTAAATCCTAAACACAAAATCAGAAATCCTAAACCTTAAACCATAAATCCTAAACAGAAAACCCTAAACCCAAAAATATAATACCCAAAATCCTAAACCCTAAACCCTAAAATCTAAAAATATAAACCGTAAACCCAAAACCCCAAACCCAAAACCCTTAACCCTAAACCCTAAGCTCTAAGCCCTGAACCCTGAACCTTAAAACCTAAAACCCAAACTCCTAAACCCTAAACACTAAACTATAAAATCCTAAACCCTAAACCCTTGAAATCATAAATCGTGAACCCTAAACCCAAAGCTTTATCTATTAAACACTAGACCCTAAAACCCCAAACCCTAAAACCTAAAACGTAAAACCCTGAAACCCTGACATGGAGAACCTAAAACACTAACATTGATACCCCAAAACCCAAAACCCTAAACCATAATTCCTAAACGCAAAACCCTAAACTATAAATTCCGAAAACCCAAACCCTAAACCATAAAACCTAAAAAATAAACCCTAAAACCTTAACCCTAAACCCCCCAAACCTTAAACCCAAAAATGTAAAACACTAAACAAGGAAAACCAAAAACCCTAACATTGAAACCCTAAACCATAAACGATAAAACCGTAAACCTTTGAAAACTTGAATCGTGAACACTTAACCCAAAACTTTTTCTACTAAACACTAGAATCCTAAAACCCAAACCCTAAACCCCAAAACGTAAAACCCTAACATTGACACACAAAAACCCAAAACCCTGAACCTAAAAAATAAACCATAAACCCTAAAACGCTAAACCCTGAACCCTAAACCGTAAACCCTAAACCCTAAACACAAAACTATAAAACCTTTGAAATCCTAAATTTTGAACCCTAAACCCTAAACTTTATCTATTAAAAACTAGAACCCTAACACCAAAAACCCTAAGCCCTATAACACTAACATGGAAAACTTAAGACCCTAACATTGAAACCCTAACCCTAAATTATAAAACCGTAAACCCTTGAAATTTTTTATCGTGAACCCTAAACACTAAACTTTATCTATTGAACACTAGAACCCTAAAACCCCAAACCCTAAAAATAGAAAACTTTAAAACTCTAACATTGAAACACTAAATCCTGAACTATAAAACCCTAAACCTTAAACCTTTAAAATTTTTAACCGTGAACACTTAACCCTAAACTTTAAATAGTAAACACTAGAACCCTAAACCCTAAAATGTAAAACCCTAACATGGAAAACCTAAACCCCAAACATTCATACCCCAAAACCCTAAACCCTAAAACCTTAAAACCTAAACCCTAAAACCGTAAAACCTAAACCTAAAACCATAAAACCCCAAACCCTGAACCCTAACACCTAAAACCTTAAACCCTAAACGTTAAACACTAAACTATTAAACACTAAACCCTTGAAATCCTAAATCGTGAACCCGAAACCTTAACCTTTATCTAATAAACACCAGAACCCAAAGACCCAAACCCTAATACTAAAACGTAAAACCCTAAAATTGATACGCCAAAACCCTAAAACCCTAACAGTTAAATCTTAAACCCTAAACCCTAATTCCTAAACGCAAAACCCTAAACTATAAATTCCGAAAACCCAAACCCTAAACCATAAAACCTAAAAAATAAACCCTAAAAAATTAACCCTAAACCCCACACCCTAAATCCTAAAACCCCAAACCCTAAACCCTAAAATGTAAAACACTAACATGGAAAACCAAAAACCCTAACATTGAAACCCTAAACCATAAACGATAAAACCGTAAACCGTTGAAAACTTGAATCGTGAACACTTAACCCTAAACTTTGTCTACTAAACACTAGATTCCTAAAACCCAAACACTAAACTCCGAAACACAAAACCCCAACATTGACACACCAAAACCCAAAACCCTAAACCCTAAAACGCTAAACCCTGAACCCTAAACCGTAAACCCTAAACCCTAAACACAAAGCTATAAAACCCTAAACCCTTGAAATCCTAAATTTTGAACCCTAAACCCTAAACTTTATCTATAAAAAACTAGAACCCTAAAACCAAAAACCCTAAGCCCTATAACACTAACATGGAAAACTTAAGACCCTAACCCTAAATTATAAAACCGTAAACCCTTGAAATTTTTTATCGTGAACCCTAAACACTAAACTTTATCTATTGAACACTAGAGCCCTAAAACGCCAAACCCTAAAAATATAAAACTCTAAAACTCTAACATGGAAAACCTAAAGCCCTAACATCGAAACACTAAATCCTGAACTATAAAACCCTAAACCGTAAACCTTTAAAGTTTTTAACCGTGAACACTGAACTCTAAACTTTAAATAGCAAACACTAGAACCCTAAACCCTAAAATGTAAAACCCTAACATGGAAAACCTAAAACCCTAACATTCACACCCCAAAACCCTAAACCCTAAACCCTAAAACCTTAAAACCTAAACCCTAAGATCGTTAAACCTAAACCCAAAACCCTAAAACCCCAAACCTTGAACCCTAACACCTAAAACCTTAATCCCGAAGCGTTAAACACTAAACTATTAAACCCTAAACCCTTGAAATCGTAAATCGTGAACCCGAAACCCTAAACTTTATCTAATAAACACCAGAACCCTAAAACCCAAACCCTAAAACTAAAACGTAAAACCCTAACAGTTAAATCTTAAACCCTAACCTATAAAACCATAAACCCTAAACTCTTGATTTTTTTATCGTGAACCCTAAACCCTAAACTTTATCTATTGAACACTAGAACCCTAAAACCCCAAACCCTAAACCCTAAAATGTAAAACCCTAAAACCCTAACATGGAAACCTAAAACCCTAACATTGAAACCCTAAACCCTAAACGATAAAACCTTGAACCCTTGAAAATTTGAGTCGTGAACACTTAACCCCTAGCTATATCTACTAAACATTGGAACCCGAAAACCAAAGCCCTAAACCCCGAAAAGTGAAACCATAAAACCCTAACATTGACGCCCCAAAACCCGAAACTCTAAACATTAAATCCTAAACACAAAATCCGAAATCCTAAACCTTAAACCATAAATCCTAAACAGAAAACCCTAAAACCAAAACTATAATACCCAAAATCCTAAACCCTAAACCCTAAAACTTAAAAATATAAAGCGTAAACCCCAAACCCAAAACCCTAAACCCTAAACCCTAAGCCCTAAGCTGATGTGGAATGATCTTCAAGAGCATAAAATTTTGTCCAAGAAGTGAGGGAGAGAACAAACAAAACAAGTGTAATATGTAGAAGAAAGTGCCTTTGAAAGAACTTGAAAATGTTAAACTTCAAGCAACCTTGGATATATCAAATCCAAGACCTCAAGAAGGTTTAAACAAAATCTTTTCTGCAAAGTTCAAGTAACCTAAGGTATTTTGAACCTTAGACCTCAATGAAACAAGAAGAAGACCTCAAGACTAGTTTTCTACAAGAGTGTAGTAACTAGTATGAAGGAATTTTTTTTATTTTTATGATCAACCTTGAAGCTCTTAGAACTTTCAACAAGTCTTCAAAGTGATTTTTCTTTCAGGGAAGTTCACCCTTGAAGAAGATAGAAAAACTAAGCTAAGAACTAAGAATACTAAGAGAAGAACCTTTGTCTTGAAAAATTTCTTGATCACTTCTTCAAAATGGAAGACTACATATTTATAGAGACTTGAGGGAGAAAGTAAGAATTTTTCCCTCTCATATTTTCAGTCCAAAGGATAGATATAACCTATACATACACTTGATAAGACAATAGAGGTGTTTTAATTACATTTGGACTATTCTAGAGCACTAGTCAACACACTGCCGAAAATAGGAGGCAATTTTTCAGCTTGGGCAAAAGGGATTCCAACCATCTACCAAGGTAAATTTTCAATTTCTAACTTATTCAAAAATTAGGATACTGCCCATAAAGTCTTGGCCATCAAAATTTAATCCCCATAAAGTCTTGGACATCAAAATTGACATCAAAATTTAAGCCTTGAAACTTCTCTTGCTCAATTTGATCCTTGTGACTCTTTAGCTGTTTTGCCTTCGCTCTTGTCACAACTCCTTGATGTTCTTGCATGTCTAACCAGTTCACATCATCCTCCCTCTCTTGAAAAGGATTCGTCCTCGAATCTCCATCACCTATATCAAATAAAGATAGATTGGAAACATTAAAAGTGGCACTAACATTATAATGTCCCGGAAGATCAACTTTATAGGCATTGTCATTAATTTTCTCAAGGATTTGAAACGGCCCATTTCCCCTATCATCAAGCTTAGACTTTCTTTGTTGGGGAAATCTTTCCTTTCTAAAATGCACCCAAACCTAATCACCAGGTTTGAATACCACTTTTCTTCTTCCCACATTTCTTTTCTCTACAAGCTTTTTGTTGGAGTTGACAATGGCTTCATGGACCTTTGCATGAATTGCTTTCACAAAATCAGCCTTTTTCCTTGCATCCTTGCTTAATGCTTGATCTATAGGCAAAGGAACGAATCAAAGGGAGTTAGAGGGTTAAAACCATAAACAACTTGAAATGGAGAATGAGAAGTAGTAGAGTGAGGTGCCCTATTATAAGCAAATTCAAGGTGTGGCAAACACTCCTCCCATTGCCTCAATTTCTTCTTCAAAATAGCCCTTAGAAGTTGGCCAATTGTTCTATTTACCACCTCGGTTTGTCCATCCGTTTGTGGATGGCAAGCTGTAGAATAAAGCAAGTTAGTACCAAGCTTCTTCCAAAGAACTCTCCAAAAATGGCTCAAGAATTTGGTATCCCTATCCGACACAATAAACCTTGGAATTCCATGGAATCTAACTATCCAAGTAAAGAACAAGCTAGCTACATGACTAGCATCATCGGATTTCCTACAAGGAATAAAGTGTGCCATTTTAGAGAACCTATCCACAACAACAAAAATAGAATCCATACCTCTAGAGGTCCTAGGTAAACCAAGAATAAAATCCATAGAAATATCAACCCAAGGTTCTTTAGGAACTTCTAATGGTGTGTAAAGTCCATGTGGAAGAGTTCTAGATTTAGTTTTCTTGCATTCAATACAACTTCCTACAAATCTTTCTACATCTCTTTTTAAATTTGGCCAAAAAAAATGCTCATGAAGAATTTCATAGGTTTTAGTGACACCAAAATGTCCCATTAAACCCCCACAATGTGCTTCTTTGACGAGTAGAATTCTAGTAGAACAAGATGGTATGCACAATCTACCTTCACAATAAAGAAATCCTTCATGCAAAAAATATTTTCCAAAAGGTGCTAACAAGCATTTCTCAAAAATTTCCTTAAAGTAATGATCGCTAGAATACATTTCTTTAAGCATTTCACGTTTGAAGGGTGGATAAGAGAGTATACCTTCTAGATAGAGCATCGGCCACCACATTCTCCTTACCTTTCTTGTAATGGATGACATATGGAAATGTTTCAATGAACTCCATCCATCTTGCATGTCTCTTATTGAGTTTATGTTGGCCCTTGAGAAACTTCAAAGCCTCATGATCGGTGTGCACAACAAACTCCTTTGGCCATAGGTAGTGTTGCCAATGCTTTAATGTCTTATTAAAGCATAAAGCTCCTTGTCATAAGTTGAGTACCTCACGGCTGCCCCATTAAGTTTTTCACTAAAATAGGCTAAGGGCTTTCCATCTTGCATAAGTACACCACCTATACCAATGCCGGATGCATCACACTCCACCTCAAAACTTTTCTCAAAGTTTGGTAGTGACAAAAGGGGTGCACTACACAACTTTTCCTTCAACAATTGAAATGCTTGTTCTTGTTTTGTTTCCCACTTAAATCATTCAGTTTTCTTGATCACATCGGTCAAAGGGCTAGCAAGTGTGCTGAAATTTTTGATGAACCGCCTATAGAAACTCTCTAGGCCATGGAAACTTCTTACTTCCGATGCGTTTCTTGTTGTTGGCCATTCCTTAATTGCTTGGACCTTACCTTCATCTACTTGAAGTCCTTGTGAGCTTACCACAAAACCTAGAAATGTAACTTTCTCCAAACAAAACTCACATTTGTCAAGGTTAGCAAAAAGTTTTTCAATTCTCAAGACATTTAGTACTTCCCTAAGATGTTCAACATGCATTTCATATGTCTTGCTATAGACCAAAATATCATCAAAGTATACAACAACAAATTTCCCAATAAAATTCCACAACACATGATTCATTAATCTCATAAATGTACTAGGAGCATTAGTTAATCCAAAGGGCATAACCATCCATTCATACAAACCAAAGTTAGTCTTAAAAGCGGTTTTCCACTCATCCCCTTCCCTCATCCTAATTTGATGGTATCTGGATTTCAAGTCAATTTTAGAGAAAAGATTAGAACCATGCAACTCATCAAGTAAATCATCAAGTCTAGGTATGGGATGCCTATACTTAATAGTGATGTTGTTTATGGCTCTACAATCTATACACATTCTCCATGTACCATCTTTTTTTAGAACAAGCAAAACCGGAACCGCACAAGGACTCATGGACTCACGCACATACCCTTTTGAAATTAGATCCTTAACTTGCCTTTTTAGCTCCTGAGTCTCTTCCGGTGAACTCCTATAGGCCGGTCGGTTTGGCAAGACCACCCCGGGGACAAAATCGATTTGCTGTTCGATTCCTCTAATTGGTGGAAGACCTCTGGGCATCTGATCGGGAGATACGTCTTTGTAATCTTCAATAACCTGCAAAATTTCACTTCAAAAAGAGGGTGAGTGTTCTTTAGATGAAGTAAAAGATTCCCTATAATACAAGAGCAATACCACTTATTTTCTTTCAATTGCTTCAATCACCTCACTAGGTTTTGCAAAGAAACAATTCTTTTCTTTCATCCCACTCTTTTTTTTTTTTGTCACTCTTGTTTTTCATCACTCTTTTCCTTTTCCTCAACTCTCTTTCCCTCCCCAATTTTTTTCCTTTTGAGCTCACTTTCGGCCCTCTCTTTCTCCCTCATCTTTTTTTGTTCATCTCTCACTTGTTGAGGTGTAAGAGGATTCATAGTGAATGTTCTTCCATCCTTCACAAAAGAATAAGTATTCTTCTCCCCATTGTGGAGGGACTTTCTATCGAATTGCCAAGGTCTTCCCAAGAAAAGATGGCATGCTTGCATGGGCACCACATCACATAGTATCTCATCTTTGTAAGCTCCCATTTCTATTGGTACCACTACACAACACTTTCATTTCTCCACTACCATTTAGCCAATGGAGTTTGTAGGGCTTATCATGTTTTGTAGTAGGTAGTTTCAACTTCTCAACAAGATAAGCACTGGCCACATTTACACAACTACCACTATCAATGATAAGGTTGGCAATCCTTCCCTCAACTTTACATTTAGAATGGAAGATGTTTTCTCTTTGTTCAATCATGTTATCATCAAAAGTTTGAGCGCTTAGTGCTCTTGTGGTAACGAAGCTCAAGACATCGTCATCACTTCCTAAAGGATTCAAATCAACATGTTCATCATCCTCACCATTTTCTTCACCCTCAACACATTCGCTACTTTTATCCTCCTCCTTCTCAATCCAACCATTCAAATCCTCCCTAAAGATCAAAGCTCTCTTTGTCGGACAACTACTTGCATAATGTCCTACACCATTACATTTAAAAGCACTTTGGAGGGTTAGAAATGATTTTACCTCTCTCTTCCATCTTTGGTTTGGTTGGAGGTTGGAAAGTACCTCTAGGAGCCTCCTCCTTTTTTGGCCATGGCTTGAAGTTTGAAGTAGGTGGTTTTGTTGTTGCAACTTGTCTTTGGTTAGGAAATGAGGATCGCATCATCCCACTTCTTTTCCTTTGTGATTCGATCTTGTTGGCAAGGTGGCACATGTCTTCATAAGTTGTATGTGGATACAATTCAAGTTGGTTGGCTATCTCCCTATTGAGACCACTAAGGAACCTAGCCATTGAAGCATCCTTGTCTTCTTCCAAGTTCAACCTCAAGATGTAGAGCTCAAGCTCTTGTCTATACTCTTCTACACTTTTTGCTCCTTGTTTTAAAGTCATGAGCTTATAATGAAGCTCTCTATAGTAGTGCTCGGGCACAAATCTTTCTCTCATCAAAGCTTTTAACACTCTCCAAGTATCAACCGGTGGTCTGCCACTTCTAACTCTTTGGTTTACTACCCTTTCCCACCAATGTAAAGCATAGCCGGAAAATTCGGCTATTACAAGTCTAGCTTTTAAGAACTCATTACAATTTTTCAACATAAACATGTTTTCTACTTGCCTCTCCCAATCTAAGAAAATGTTAGGGTCATTCTCACCCTTAAAACTAAGGAGCTTCCACTTCATTCGGTCCAAGGTTTGGTCACCTTGGTCTCTTCCACGGTTTGCAACAAATGGAACATGTTCATGATCATCATATAATGGCTCTCCATGCCTAGCTTGTGGCCTTGGAACTTCTTCAAAGTGTCTAGGCATGCCTCTTCCTCCAAAACCGCCTCTTCTACCACGGTAAGGAGGTGGATGAAGTTCTTCATCAAAATGTGGAGGTTGATGGAACTCGGTTGTCCTAGAGCAATTGAGTGGTCCATTGCTCCTTGGGGTAGTAACATTGAGACTACCATGAGGACTAACCTCCCTTTGTTGATTAGAGAGATTAGTGACATCCCTTCTAATATCCCTCATCTCATCTCTTAGGGATTGTAACTCTTGCATTATGAGCCTCAAAGGGTCATCATCTTGGGAGTTGCTAGACACTTCTCCAAAAGGAGTTGGTGCTTGAGCTTGGGTTGACATCTCGGTAGTGTTTACCTCACAAAACTCTCTTGTTTAACTCTCTTTGGCCTTTTTGAAGATATTCTCACAACTCTTGCCTTTTTCTAAAGGTTCAAGTCTCAAAGAGTTCTATGAGTTCTTAACAAAGATTTAACACCTCTACTCAAGTTTAAAACAACCAAAATAAAAAAAGTCACAAACAAAAGCTAGTTGAGAAACATGAGAAGCAAGGAAAATGATATTGAGTCATCCATTCATTTTAAGGAAGTTCAACAACATTTCCAAGAGCAGTTGAGTCAATAATGGTAGATTGACCAAATGAAGAAATAAGTACTAAAAAGGAAAGAAATTCGACCACAAATACAAACACAAAGCTAGGACACTTCAAGAACACAAAAGAATACACAACAAAAGTTTCCAGCAAGCAGAGTAGATGACATACTCGGCTTGTTTGGAAAACTGGTATTTAACCACAAGTCTAAATTGAATGAGGTTTATCTAGAAAGAATCCTTACTCAAAATGCTTGAGTTTAGGCTCAAGAATCAAGGAAAAAGGATTATTAAAAAGGAAGATATGCTCAGATCATTTCAGTACTTTTTTGTCTGCGAAAAACCCAGGTACACCTTCAAGTTTTGACTATTTTGAGATATCAAATGAAGTCCAAATTAGATGAAACTTGTTTCATTTGTTTCCCAGGTCAATGTAGTATAACTCCATGTAAAAATATTGCAATGTTCTAGTCATATTCCAGGTCGTTCAAGCATTCTATTTTTGTGATGCCATTTTCCAGCAATCTTGTCTCTTTTCTCTTGTCTTGTATGGTATGTAAGATATCTCAAAAACACCTACTTGAAGGTGGCTCTGATACCAAATGATGTGGAATGGTCTTCAAGAGCATAAAATTTTGTCCAAGAAGTGAGGGAGAGAACAAACAAAACAAGTGTAATAAGTAGAAGAAAGTGCCTTTGAAAGGACTTGAAAATGTTAAACTTCAAGCAACCTTAGATATATCAAATCCAAGACCTCAAGAAGTTTAAACAAAATCTTTTCTTCAAAGTTCAAGCAACCTAAGGTATTTTGAACCTTAGACCTCAATGAAACAAGAGGAAGACCTCAAGACTAGTTTTCTACAAGAGTGTAGTAACTAGTATGAAGGAATTTCTTTTTTTTTATGATCAACCTTGAAGCTCTTGGAACTTTCAACAAGTCTTCAAACGGATTTTTCTTTCAAGGAAGTTCGCCCTTGAAGAAGATAGAAAAACTAAGCTAAGAACTAATAATACTAAGAGAAGAACCTTTGTCTTGAAAAATTTCTTGATTACTTCTTCAAAATGGAAGACTACATATTTATAGAGACTTGAGGGAGAAAATAGGAATTTTTCCCTCTCATATTTTCAGCCCAAAGGATAGATATAACCTATACATACACTTGATAAGACAATAGAGGTGTTTTAATTGCATTTGGACTATTCTAGAGCACTAGTCAACACATTGCCAAAAATAGGAGGCAATTTTTTAGCTTGGGCAAAAGGGATTCCAACCATCTCCCACGGTAAATTTTCAATTTCTAACTTATTCAAAAACTAGGATATTGCCCCATAAAGTCTTGGACATCAAAATTTAATCCCCATAAAGTCTTGGATATCAAAATTGACATCAAAATTTAAGCCTTGAAACTTCTCTTGCTCAATTTGATCCTTGTGACTCTTTAGTTGTTTTGCCTTCGCTCTTGTCACAACTCCTTGATGTTCTTGCATGTCTAACCGATTCACATCATAAACCCTGAACCCTAAACCCTAAAACCTAAAACCCAAACTCCTAAACCCTGAACACTAAACTATAAAATCTTAAACCCTAAACTCTTGAAATCATATATCGTGAACCCTAAACCCAAAACTTTATCTATTAAACACTGGATCCCTAAAACCCCAAACACTAAAACCTAAAACGTAAAACCCTGAAACCCGAACATGGAAAACCTAAAACACTAACATTGACACCCCAAAACCCAAAATCCTAAACCCCAAATCCAAAACGCAAAACCCGAAAACCCTAAATTTAACACGCCAAAACCCTAAAACCCTAACAATTAAATCTCAAACCCTAAACTATAAAACCCTAAACGCTTGATTTTTTTATCGAGAACCCTAAACCATAAACTTTATCTATTGAACACTAGAACCCTAAAACCCCAAACCCTAAACCCTAAAATGTAAAACCCTAAAACCCTGACATGGAAACTAAAACCCTAACATTCAAACCCTAAACCCCAAACGATAAAACCCTGAACCATTGAAAATTTGAATCGTGAACACTTAACCCTACGCTATATCTACTAAACACAAGAACCCGAAAACCCAAGCCCTAACCCCGAAACGTGAAACCATAAAACCCTAACGTTGACGCCCCAAAACCCGAAATTCTAAACATTAAATCCTAAACATAAAATCAGAAATCCTAAACCTTAAATCATAAATCCTAAACAGAAAACCCTAAACCCTAAACCCGAAAACCTAAAAATATAAACCGTAAACCCAAATACCCAAAACCCTAAACCCTAAGCCCCAAGCTCTGAACCCTAAACCCTAAAACCTAAAACCTAAAACCCAAAATCCTAAACCCTAAACGGTAAACTATAAAATCCTAAACCCTAAACCCTTGAAATCATAAATCGTGACCCTAAACCCAAAACTTTATCTATTAAACACTGGATCCCTAAAACCCCAAACCCTAAAACCTAAAATGTAAAACCCTGAAACTCTGACATGGATAACCTAAAACACTAACATTGACACCCCAAATCCAAAACCCTAAACTCTAAATCCTAAACGCAAAACCTTAAACATAAAATTTCGAAAACCCAAACCCTAAACCATAAAACCTAAAAAATAAACCCTAAAACCTTAACCCTAAACCCTAAACCCTAAATCCTAAAACCCCAAACCCTAAACCCTAAAATGTAAAACACTAACATGGAAAACCAAAAACCCTAACATTGAAACCCTAAACCCTAAACGATAAAACCGTAAACCTTTGAAACTTGAATCGTGAACACTTAACCCTAAAATTTTTCGACTAAACACTAGAATCCTAAAACCCAAACCCAAAACCCCAAAACGTAAAACCCTAACATTGACACACCAAAACCCAAAACCCTAAACCGAAAAAAAAAAACCCTAAACCCTAAACCGTAAACCCTAAACCCTAAACCGTAAACCCTAAACCCTAAACACAAAACTATAAAACCCTAAACCCTTGAAATCCTAAATTTTGAACCCTAAACCCTAAACTTTATCTATTAAAAACTAGAACCCTAAAACCAAAAACCCTAAGCCCTATAACACAAACATGGAAAACTTAAGACACTAATATTGAAAACCTAACCCTAAATTATAAAATCGTAAACCCTTGAAATTTTTTATCGTGAACCCTAAACCCTAAACTTTATCTATTGAACACTAGAACCCTAAAACCCCAAACCCTAAAATACAAAACTCTAACACCCTAACATGGAAACCCTAAAACCCTAACATTGAAACACTAAATCCTGAACTATAAAACCCTAAACCGTAAACCTTTAAAATTTTTAACCGTGAACACTTAACCCTAAACTTTAACTATTAAACACTAGAACCCTAAACCCTAAATTGTAAAACCCTAACATGGAAAACCTAAAACCCTAACATTCTCACCCCAAAACCCTAAACCCTAAAACCTTAAAACCTAAACCCTAAAACCGTAAAACCTAAACCCAAAACCCTAAAACCCCAAACCCTGAACCCTGACACCTAAAACCTTAAACCCTAAACGTTAAACACTAGACTATTAAACCCTAAACCCTTGAAATCCTAAATCGTGAACCCGAAACCCTAAACTTTATCTAATAAACACCAGAACCCTAAAACTAAAACGTAAAACCCTAAAACTGACACGCCAAAACCCTAAAACCCTAACAATTAAATCTCAAACCCTAAACTATAAAACCCTAAACCCTTGATTTTTTTATCATGAACCCTAAACCCTAAACGTTATCTATTGACCATTAGAACCCTAAAACCCCAAACCCTAAAGCTTAAAATCTAAAACCCTAAAACCCTAACATGGAAACCTAAAACCCTAACATTGAAACCCTAAACCCTAAACGATAAAACCCTGAACCATTGAAAATTTTAATCGTGAACACTTAACCCTAAGCTATATCTATTAAACACCAGAACCCGAAAACCCAAGCCCTAAACCCCGAAACGTAAAACCATCAAACCCTAACATTGAAGCCCCAAAACCCAAAACTCTAAACATTAAATCCTAAACACAAAATCAGAAATCCTAAACGTTAATCCATAAATCCTAAACAGAAAACCCTAAACCCAAAACTATAATACCCAAAATCCTAAACCCTAAACCCTAAAATCTAAAAATATAAACCGTAAACCCAAATACCCCAAACCCAAAACCCTAAACCCTAAACGCTAAGCCCTAACCCTTGAACCCTAAATCCTAAAACCTAAAACCTAAAACCCAAAATCCTAAACCCTAAACACTAAACTATAAAATCCTAAACCCTAAACCCTTGAAATAATAAATCGTGAACCCTAAACCCAAAACTTTATCTATTAAACACTGGATCCCTAAAACCCCAAACCCTAAAACCTAAAACGTAAAACACTGAAACCCTAACATGGAGAACCTAAAACACTAACAATGACACCCCAAAACCCAAAACCCTAAACTCTAAATCCTAAACGCAAAACCCTAAACTATAAATTCCGAAAACCCAAACCCAAAACCATAAAACCTAAAAAATGAACCCTAAAACCTTAACCCTAAACCCTAAATCCTAAAACCACAAACCCTAAACCCAAAAATGCAAAACACGAACATGGAAAACCAAAAACCTAACATTGAAACCCTAAACCATAAACGATAAAACCGTAAACCCTTGAAAACTTGAATCGTGAACACTTAACCCTAAACTTTTTCTACTAAACACTAGAATCCTAAAACCCAAACCCAAACCCTAAACCCCAAAACGTAAAACCCTGACATTGACACACCAAAACCCTAAACCTAAATAATAAACCCTAAACCCGAAACCCTAAAACGCTGAACCCTAAACCGTAAACCCTAAACCCTAAACACAAAACTATAAAACCCTAAACCCTTGAAATCCTAAATTTTGAACCCTAAACCCTAAACTTTATCTATTAAATACTAGAACCCTAAAACCAAAAACCCTAAGCCCTATAACACTAACATGGAAAACTTAAGACCCCAATATTGAAACCCTAACCCTAAATTATAAAACCGTAAACCCTTGAAATTTTTTATCGTGAACCCTAAACCCTAAACTTTATCTATTGAACACCAGAACCCTAAAATATAAAACTCTAAAACCCTAACATAGAAAACCTAAAACCCTAACATTGAGACACTAAATCCTTAAATATAAAACCCTAAACCGTAAACCTTTAAAATTTTTAACCGTGAACACTTAACGCTAAACTTTAAATATTAAACACTAGAACCCTAAACCCTAAAATGTAAAACCCTAACATGGAAAACCTAAAACCCTAACATTCACACCCCAAAACCCTAAACCCTAAACCCTAAAACCATAAAACATAAACCCTAAAACCGTAAAACCTAAACCCAAAACCCTAAAACCCCAAACCCTGAACCCTAACACCTAAAACCTTAAACCCTAAACGTTAAACACTAAACTATTAAACCCTAAACCCTTGAAATCCTAAATCGTGAACCCGAAACCCTAAACTTTATCTAATAAACACCAGAACCTTAAAACCCAAACCTTAAAACTAAAACGTAAAACCCTAAAATTGACACGCCAAAACCCTAAAACCCTAACAATTAAATCTCAAACCCTAAACTATAAAACCCTAAACCTGATTTGAAATGATCTTCAAGAGCAGAAAATTTTGTCCAAGAAGTGAGGGAGAGAACAAACAAAACAAGTGCAATAAGTAGAAGAAAGTGCCTCTGAAAGGACTTGAAAATGTTAAACTTCAAGCAACCTTGGATATATCAAATCCAAGACCTCAAGAAGGTTTAAACAAAATCTTTTCTTCAAAGTTCAAGCAACCTAAGGTATTTTGAACCTTAGACCTCAATGAAACAAGAGGAAGACCTCAAGACTAGTTTTCTACAAAAGTGTAGTAACTAGTATGAAGGAATTTTTTTTTTTTTTATGATCAACCTTGAAGCTCTTGGAACTTTCAACAAGTCTTCAAAGTGATTTTTTTTCTTTCAAGGAAGTTCACCCTTGAAGAAGATAGAAAAACTAAGTTAAGAACTAAGAATACTAAGAGAAGAACCTTTGTCTTGAAAAATTTCTTGATTTTTCTTCAAAATGGAAGACTACATATTTATAGAGACTTGGGGGAGAAAATAGGAATTTTTACCTCTCATATTTTCAGCCCAAAGGATAGATATAACCTATACATACACTTGATAAGACAATAGAGGTACTTTAATTGCATTTGGACTATTCTAGAGCACTAGTCAACACATTGCCAAAAGTAGGAGGCAATTTTTCAGCTTGGGCAAAAGGGATTCCAACTATCTACCAAGGTAAATTTTCAATTTCTAACTTATTCGAAAATTAGGATATTGCCCCATAAAGTCTTGGACATCAAAATTGACATCAAAATTTAAGCCTTGAAACTTCTCTTGCTCAATTTGATCCTTGTGACTCTTTAGTTGTCTTGCCTTCGCTCTTGTCACAACTCCTTGATGTTCTTGCATGTCTAACCGATTCACATCATCCTCCCCCTCTTGAAAAGGATTCATCCTCGAATCTCCATCACCTATATCAAATAAAGAGAGATCGGAAACATTAAAAGTGGCACTAACATTATAATGTCCCGGAAGATCAACTTTATAGGCATTGTCATTAATTTTCTCAAGGATTTGAAATGGCCCATCTCCCCTATCATCAAGCTTAGACTTTCTTTGTTGGGGAAATCTTTCCTTTCTAAAATGCACCCAAACCCAATCACCGGGTTTGAATACCACTTTTCTTCTTCCCATATTTCTTTTACAAGCTTTTTGTTGGAGTTGACAATGGCTTCATGGACCTTTGCATGAATTGCTTTCACAAAATTAGCCTTCTTGCTTGCATCCTTGCTTAATGCTTGATGTATAGGCAAAGGAACCAAATCAAAGGGAGTTAGAGGGTTAAAACCATAAACAACATGAAATGGAGAATGAGAAGTAGTAGAGTGAGGTACCCTATTATAAGCAAATTCAATATGTGGCAAACACTCCTCCCATTGCCTCAATTTCTTCTTCAAAATAGCCCTTAGAAGTTGGCCAATTGTTCTATTTACCACCTCGGTTTGTCCATCCGTTTGTGGATGGCAAGCTGTAGAATAAAGCAAGTTAGTACCAAGCTTCTTCCAAAGAACTCTCCAAAAATGGCTCAAGAATTTGGTATCCCTATCCGACACAATAGACCTTGGAATTCCATGGAATCTAACTATCCAAGTAAAGAACAAGCTAGCTACATGACTAGCATCATCGGATTTCCTACAAGGAATAAAGTGTGCCATTTTAGAGAACCTATCCACAACAACAAAAATAGAATCCATACCTCTAGAGGTCCTAGGTAAACCAAGAATAAAATCCATAGAAATATCAACCCAAGGTTCTTTAGGAACTTCTAATGGTGTGTAAAGTCCATGTGGAAGAGTTCTAGATTTAGCTTTCTTGCATTCAATGCAACTTCCTACAAATCTTTCTACATCTCTTTTTAAATGTGGCCAAAAAAAATGTTCACGAAGAATTTCATAGGTTTTAGTGACACCAAAATGTCCCATTAAACCCCCACAATGTGCTTCTTTGACGAGTAGAATTCTAGTAGAACAAGATGGTATGCACAATCTACCTTCAAAATAAAGAAATCCTTCATGCAAAAAATATTTTCCAAAAGGTGCTAACAAGCATTTCACAAAAATTTCCTTAAAGTAATGATCGCTAGAATACATTTCTTTAAGCATTTCAAAACCCAAAATTTTTGTTTGAAGGGTGGATAAGAGAGTATACCTTCTAGATAGAGCATCGGCCGCCACATTCTCCTTACCTTTCTTGTAATGGATGACATATGGAAATGTTTCAATGAACTCCATCCATCTTGCATGTCTCTTATTGAGTTTATGTTGGCCCTTGAGAAACTTCAAAGCCTCATGATCGGTGTGCACAACAAACTCCTTTGGCCATAGGTAGTGTTGCCAATGCTTTAATGTCCTATTAAAGCATAAAGCTCCTTGTCATAAGTTGAGTACCTCACGGCTGCCCCATTAAGTTTTTCACTAAAATAGGCTAAGGGCTTTCCATCTTGCATAAGTACACCACCTATACCAATGCCGGATGCATCACACTCCACCTCAAAACTTTTCTCAAAGTTTGGTAGTGACAAAAGGGGTGCACTACACAACTTTTCCTTCAACAATTGAAATGCTTGTTCTTGTTTTGTTTCCCACTTAAATCATTCGGTTTTCTTGATCACATCGGTCAAAGGGCTGCAAGTGTGCTGAAATTTTTTATGAACCGCCTATAGAAACTTGCTAGGCCATGGAAACTTCTTACTTCCGATGCGTTTCTTGGTGTTGGCCATTCCTTAATTGCTTGGACCTTACCGTCATCTACTTGAAGTCCTTGTGAGCTTACCACATAACCTAGAAATGTAACTTTCTCCAAACAAAACTCACATTTGTCAAGGTTAGCAAAAAGTTTTTCAATTCTCAAGACATTTAGTACTTCCCTAAGATGTTCAACATGCATTTCATATGTCGCAGTTTGGTAGCTCGCAAGGCTCATAACCTTGAGGTCTTGCTATAGACCAAAATATCATCAAAGTATACAACAACAAATTTCCCAATAAAATTCCTCAACACATGATTCATTAATCTCATAAATGTACTAGGAGCATTAGTTAATCCAAAGGGCATAACCATCCATTCATACAAACCAAAGTTAGTCTTAAAAGCGGTTTTCCACTCATCCCCTTCTCTCATCCTAATTTGATGGTATCCGGATTTCAAGTCAATTTTAGAGAAAAGATTAGAACAATGCAACTCATCAAGTAAATCATCAAGTCTAGGTATGGGATGCCTATACTTAATAGTAATGTTGTTTATGGCTCTACAATCTATACACATTCTCCATGTACCATCTTTTTTGGGAATAAGCAAAACTGGAACCCCACATGGACTCATGGACTCACGCACATACCCTTTTGAAATTAGATCCTCAACTTGCCTTTTTAGCTCCTTAGTCTCTTCCGGTGGACTCCTATAGGCCGGTCGGTTTGGCAAGACCGCCCCGGGGACAAAATCGATTTGGTGTTCGATTCCTCTAATTGGTGGAAGACCTACGGGCATCTCATCGGGAAATACGTCTTTGTAATCTTCAATAACCTGCAAAATTTCACTTGAAAAAGAGGGTGAGTGTTCTTTAGATGAAGTAAAAGATTCCCTACAATACAAGAGCAATACCACTTCTTTTCTTTCAATTGCTTCAATCACCTCACTAGGTTTTGCAAAGAAACAATTCTTTTCTTTCATCTCACTCTCTTTTTTTTTGTCACTCTTTTTCTTTTCACTCTTGCTTTTCATCACTCTTTCTTCACTCTTTTCTTTTTCCTCAACTCTCTTTCCCTCCCCAATTTTTTTTTTTTGAGCTCACTTTCGGCCCTCTCTTTCTCCCTCATCTTTTTTTGTTAATCTCTCACTTGTTGAGGTGTAAGAGGATTCATAGTGAATGTTCTTCCATCCTTCACAAAAGAATAAGTATTCTTCCCCCCATTGTGGAGGGACTTTCTATCGAATTGCCAAGGTCTTCCCAAGAGAAGATGGCATGCTTCCATGGGCACCACATCACATAGTATCTTATCTTTGTAAGCTCCCATTTCTATTGGTACCACTACTTGTCCCAATACTTTAATTTCTCCACTATCATTTAGCCAATGGAGTTTGTAAAGTTTATCATGTTTTGTAGTAGGTAGTTTCAACTTCTCAACAAGATAAGCACTAGCCACATTTACACAACTACCACTATCAATGATAAGGTTGGCAATCCTTCCCTCAACTTTACATTTAGAATGGAAGGTGTTTTCTCTTTGTTCAACCATGTTATCATCAAAAGTTTGAGCACTTAGTGCTCTTATGGTAACTAAGCTCAAGACATCGTCATCACTTCCTAAAGGATTCAAATAAACATGTTCATCATCCTCACTATTTTCTTCACCCTCAACACATTCGTTACTTTCATCCTCCTCCTTCTCAATCCAACCATTCAAATCCTCCCTAAAGATCAAAGCTGTCTTTGTCGGACAACTACTTGCATAGTGTCCTACAACATTAAATTTAAAGCACTTTGGAGGGTTAGAAATGATTTTACCTCTCTCTTCCATCTTTGGTTTGGTTGGAGGTTGGAAAGTACCTCTAGGAGCCTCCTCCTTTTTTGGCCATGGCTTGAAGTTGGAAGTAGGTGGTTTTGTTGTTGCAACTTGTCTTTGGTTGGGAAATGAGGATCGCATCATCCCATTCCTTCTCCTTTGTGATTCGATCTTGTTGGCAAAGTGGCACATGTCTTCATAAGTTGTATGTGGATACAACTCAAGTTGGTTGGCTATCTCTCTATTGAGACCACTAAGGAACCTAGCCATTGAAGCATCCTTGTCTTCTTCCAAGTTCAACCTCAAGATGTAGAGCTCAAGCTCTTGTCTATACTTTTCTACACTTTTTGCACCTTGTTTTAAAGTCATGAGCTTATAATGAAGCTCTCTATAGTAGTGCTCGGGCACAAATCTTTCTCTCATCAAAGCTTTTAACCCTCTCCAAGTATCAACCGATGGTCTACCACTTCTAACTCTTTGGTTTACTACCCTTTCCCACCAATGTAAAGCATAGCCGAAAAATTGGGCTATTACAAGTCTAGCTTTTAAGAACTCATTACAATTTTTCAACATAAACATGTTTTCTACTTGCCTCTCCCAATCTAATAAAATGTTAAGGTCATTCTCACCCTTAAAACTAGGGAGCTTCCACTTCATTCGGTCCAAGGTTTGGTCACCTTGGTTTCTTCCACGGTTTGCAACAAATGGAACATGTTCATGATCATCATATAATGGCTCTCCATGCCTAGCTTGTGGCCTTGGAACTTCTTCAAAGTGTCTAGGCATGCATCTTCCTCCTAAACCGCCTCTTCTACCACTGTAAGGAGGTGGATGAAGTTCTTCATCAAAATGTGGAGGTTGGTGGAACTCGGTTGTCCTAGAGCAATTGAGTGGTCCATTGCTCCTTGGGGTAGTAACATTGAGACTACCATGAGGACTAACCTCCCTTTGTTGATTAGACAGATTAGTGACATCCCTTCTAATATCCCTCATCTCATCTCTTAGGGATTGTAACTCTTGCGTTATGAGCCTCAAAGGGTCATCATGTTGGGAGTTGCTAGACTCTTCTCCAAAAGGAGTTGGTGCTTGAGCTTGGGTTGACACCTTGGTAGTGTTTACCTCACAAAACTCTCTTGTTTAACTCTCTTTGGCCTTTTTTGAGGATATTCTCACAACTCTTGCCTTTTTCTAAAGGTTCAAGTCTCAAAGAGTTCTATGAGTTCTTAACAAAGATTTAACACCTCTACTCAAGTTTAAAACAACAAAAATAAAAAAAAAATCACAAACAAAAACTAGTTGAGAAATATGAGAAGCAAGGAAAATGATATTGAGTCATCCATTCATATTAAGGAAGTTCAATAACATTTCCAAGAGCATTTGAGTCAATAATGGTAGATTGACCAAATGAAGAAATAAGTACTGAAAAAGGAAAGAAATTCGACCACAAATACAAACACAAAGCTTGGACACTTCAAGAACACAAAAGAATACACAACAAAAGTTTCCAGCAAGCAGAGTAGATGACATACTCGGCTTGTTTGGAAAACTGGTATTTAACAACAAGTCTAAATTGAATGAGGTTTGTCTAGAAGGAATCCTCACTCAAACGTCTTGAGTTTAGGCTCAAGAATCAAAGAAAAAAGGTTAGTAAAAAGGAAGATATGCTCAAATCATTTCAGTACTTTTTTGTCTGCGGAAAAGCCAGGTACACCTTCAAGTTTTGACTATTTTGAGATATCAAATGAAGTCCAAATTAGATGAAACTTGTTTCATTTGTTTCCCAGGTCAGTTTAGTATAACTGCATGTAAAAATATTGCAAAGTTCTAGTCATATTCCAGGTCGTTCAAGCATTCTATTTTTGTGATGCCATTTTCCAGCAATCTAGTCTCTTTTCTCTTTTTTTTTTTTTTTTTGTTTTTTTTTTTTTGTTTTTTTGTATGTAAGATATCTCAAAAACACTTACTTGAAGGTGGCTTTGATACCAAATGATTTGAAATGATCTTCAAGAGCATAAAATTTTGTCCAAGAAGTGAGGGAGAGAACAAACAAAACAAGTGTAATAAGTAGAAGAAAGTGCCTTTGAAAGGACTTGAAAATGTTAAACTTCAAGCAACCTTGGATATATCAAATCCAAGACCTCAAGAAGGTTTAAACAAAATCTTTTCTTCAAAGTTCAAGCAACCTAAGGTATTTTGAACCTTAGACCTCAATGAAACAAGAAGAAGACCTCAAGACTAGTTTTCTACAAAAGTGTAGTAACTAGTATGAAGGAATTTTTTTTTTATGATCAACCTTGAAGCTCTTGGAACTTTCAACAAGTCTTCAAAGTGATTTTTTTTTCTTTCAAGGAAGTTCACCCTTGAAGAAGATAGAAAAACTAAGCTAAGAACTAAGAATACTAAGAGAAGAACCTTTGTCTTGAAAAATTTCTTGATTTTTCTTCAAAATGGAAGACTACATATTTATAGAGACTTGAGGGAGAAAATAGGAATTTTTACCTCTCATATTTTCAGCCCAAAGGATAGATATAACCTATACATACACTTGATAAGACAATAGAGGTACTTTAATTGCATTTGGACTATTCTAGAGCACTAGTCAACACATTGCCAAAAGTAGGAGGCAATTTTTCATCTTGGGCAAAAGGGATTCCAACTATCTACCAAGGTAAATTTTCAATTTCTAACTTATTCAAAAATTAGGATATTGCCCCATAAAGTCTTGGACATCAAAATTTAATCCCCATAAAGTCTTGGACATCAAAATTGACATCAAAATTTAAGCCTTGAAACTTCTCTTGCTCAATTTGATCCTTGTGACTCTTTAGTTGTCTTGCCTTCGCTCTTGTCACAACTCCTTGATGTTCTTGCATGTCTAACCAATTCACATCAAAACCCTAAACCCTTGATTTTTTTATCGTGAACCCTAAACCCTAAACTTATCTATTGAACACTAGAACCCTAAAACCCCAAACCCTAAAACGTAAAATGTAAAACCCTAAAACCCTAACATGGAAACCTAAAACCCTAATATTGAAACCCTAAACCCTAAATGATAAAACCCTGAACCATTGAAAATTTGAATCGTGAACACTTAACCGTAAGCTATATCTACTAAACACTAGAACCCGAAAATCCAAGCCCTATACCCCGAAATGTAAAACCATAAAACCCTAACATTGACGCCCCAAAACCAAAAACTCCAAACATTAAATCTCAGAAATCCTAAACCTTAAACCATAAATCCTAAACAGAAAACCCTAAACCCAAAACTATAATACCCAAAATCCTAAACCCTAAACCCTAAAACCTAAACCCTAAGCCCTGAGCCCTAAGCCCTGAGCCCTGAACCCTAAACCCTATAAACAATAAACCCAAAAACCCCAAACCCAAAACCCTAAACCCTAAACCCTAAGCCCTGAGCCCTGAACCCTAAACCCTAAAACCTAAAACCTAAAACCCAAAATCCTAAACCTTAAACAATAAACTATAAAATCCTAAACCTTAAACCCTTGAAATCATAAATCGTGAACCCTAAACCCAAAACTTTATCTATTAAACACTGGATCCTTAAAACCTAAAACGTAAAACACGTAAAACCCTGAAACCCTAACATGGAGAACCTAAAATACTAACATTGACACCTCAAAGCCCAAAACCCTAAACTCTAAATCCTAAACGCAAAACCCTAAACTATAAATTCCGAAAACCCAAACCCTAAACCATTAAACCTAAAAAATAAACCCTAAAACCTTAACCCTAAACTCTAAACCCTAAATACTAAAACCCCAAACCCTAAACCCTAAATGTAGAACACTAACATGGAAAACCAAAAATCCTCACATTGAAACCCTAAACCATAAACGATAAAACCGTAAACCCTTGAAAACTTGAATCGTGAACACTTAACCCTAAACTTTTTCTACTAAACACTAGAATCCTAAATCCCAAACCCTAAACCCCAAAACGTAAAACCCTAACATTGACACACCAAAACCCAAAACCTTAAACCTAAAAAATAAACCCTAAACCCTAAAACGCTAAACCCTGAACCCTAAACCATAAACCCTAAACCCTAAACACAAAACTATAAAACCCTAAACCCTTGAAATCCTAAATTTTGAACCCTAAACCCTAAACTTTATCTATTAAAACTAGAACCCTAAAACCAAAAACCCTAAGCCCTATAACACTAACATGGAAAGCTTAAGACCCTAACATTGAAACCCTAACCCTAAATTATAAAACCGTAAACCCTTGAAATTTTTTATCGTGAACCCTAAACCCTAAACTTTATCTATTGAACACTAGAACCCTAAAACCCCAAACCCTAAAATATAAAACTCACCCTAACATGGAAAACCTAAAACCCTAACATTGAAACACTAAATCCTGAACTATAAAACCCTAAACCGTAAACCTTTAAAATTTTTAACCGTGAACACTTAACCCTAAACTTTATATATTAAACACTAGAACCCTAAAACCACAAACCCTAAACCCTAAAATGTAAAACCCTAAAACCCTAACATGGATAACCTAAAACCCTAACATTGAACCCTAAACCCTAAACTATAAAACCCTAAACCCTAAACCCTAAACCCATGAAAATTTGAAAACCATAAACTTTATGCGGGCATTAATATACTAATCGTAGTTGCTCCAAGCACAATCGTCACTGGCTTGTTTTCGTTGAGTTCCTTGGCTCTAGCACAGCCTAAAATTACCCTTGGATTTAGAAGGTCCCCGTATACGACCAATTTGGTGGATACGAAGGGCAAGTGTTCGGCTCAGAATAAGAAGGAAGTCGTGGGTCTCAGTCAAAGGCCTACTAGAAGGGCAAGCGCCAAAAGCCTGAAAAACTATAATTGTAGCTCCACGAGTTCAGCCTTGAAGTCCTTAAAAGAAGTGATCCGTGCACAACTCGAGTCTGCATCCCTTGTACGCCACCAGAGCTTGTCCTTGTCCGATTCATGTCCAAAAACTTCTTGACTTTCTTACTTCAGCTCTTTTTGAGACTCCGTTCCTAGTGGACAGCTTTCAAGCGGATCTTTATCAGAGAAGAGAAGAGATAGGAATTACTACTTCCAATAATATATATGAAAGTCAACAAGAAAGACCAAGAGAGTTTTGCCTTCCAAAAAACAGAGGTTGGCTGGAATTTAACTTGACTAGAGAGTCGGTCCCCTTTCCTGTGTCAGTCATTCTATGCGGCTTACCACGCTGCATTCCTTCTTTTCATGGAAGAATTTAAAATAGAAGGGGTGCCCCAGTACTTAACCACATTCTTCATAAACAAGCATGCGGCCTCATCCGCTGTGCAGTCGGCAGATGCCCCATGAAAGTTGCATACTTTTTAAATATATCGACCACCACCATGATGCTTCCAAGTCCATCCACCCTGGCAAGCAATAGATGAAATCCATAGTAAGACTTTAATAGTCTGGTGAGGATAGGCAAAGTCTCCTCTTGCCTTCTTATGGTGGTTCTGATTATTTGTACCGGATAAGACTTCGAACGGTCAATCGTAACAACGCCCATGCGAGCAGTCCTTGCCGTGTGGGGAAATCTATGGCTACCTGAAGGTAGGGCTGGGGCTATCATGTCTTTTGGCATGATACATTACCTGTCTAGGGCCAGGGACCCTTGCTGATAGGCTTACGAAAAAGGATGAATCCAAGGGCTCTTTACTAATAGAATATCATAATCATAGGCCTTGAAAAAAGCCTTATTGCCATTAACTTGAAAGTAGATAAAGAGGTTCAGGCTAGTGACATCAGCTATCGGCTATTGGCCTTTGTGAAAGCTCCTGAATATGTTTGATCCCTTTCCAAGCCCCCCCTGCTCCTCAGTTAGTCGATCGAGGGCAATAATTATTATTATTGATATTGAAACCACTCTGGTCGATCAATCGCTATGTATAACCTTTGAAAGGCTTTCATTGGAACTTCATCTTTGGCTTGGAAGGTTTCTGCTATAGCAGCAAAGGAGAAGGCAATTTCTACTCTAAAAGAAGGAGGTTTCCAGGAGTGAACTTCACTAGAAAGGCTATTGTTATGAAGCACTCTAAACGAAATGAACAATCTTTTTAATAGTTTATCTATAATAAAACCCGCCCCATCTTGATCAATTTCGCATTGATCAGGGCAGACGTTCCAGCTCCTGATTCAAAGAGAAAAGAGGGGGTAAAATCTTGCTACTCCACCTTGCCGTAAAGCAAAGGGGCATACTGTTCTCACTCCATTTCCATTTATTCGGTATCTTTCTCAGAGTTAAGCTAGCCACTATCAATTAGTGGCAACTTGCTTCGGCTGCTTGACGGAGTGATCCTTCTGGACGTGTCGTTTTCAATAACGTGATTTCAGACTTCAAGTCTGCCAACGGACACTTAAGTGAATCTTACCAATCGCCCTTTTGGAGTCCGCATTGTATCCTTGGATGGTCATCTTAGTGTGACTTAATTTACTAGTATGGATTCCCTGGTGAGCTAGAGCACGAAGAGTCATTCATTCTATTTATGGCGGGCCCTGGGTCTATCTGCACTCATGGTCACTTGGCCTCCCCAATGTACCCGAAAGGTAGAGCGGCCTCCTATGTTTCATGTCACCCAGGAGTAGGTCGTCCTTTGAAAAGAATATGTGGGTGGCCCGGAACTCTCTGGTTGCCATACATTCCTCACACTCTTTAGCTTTCTTGTGAGGGTTAACTGATTTCGGAGCCAAAGTCAGCAGCCTGTCCCGCCTTTCAGCCTCGTTTTCATTGGATCACTCACTCACTCTTACAGGTGAAAGAAGAAAGAAGGATAAAGAATGCTATTTTGACAGAACCGCTCGTACCTTTCTAAAGAACTCAATTCACACTTCTCCCTCCCCTTAGATAGAGAAGGAGCTACTTCTTTTACGAAAATTGGAAGTATGCTGGGCTAAACCTCTCAATGGCATCGAAAGCCTTCGTCTCTTGCTGTAAGTTCTCGGAGGTGAGAGAGCTAGACCGAGGCTGGTACTCTAGTTCAGCCAGTAAACTCCTGGATGCCAAAGAGATGCTCGGACCAAAGACTGCCATGCCTTTCTTGGTTAGACCAAGCCAACCAGAAAACCTCCATGTTTCAGTTGCTGAGTCTGACCTGTTTGGTTCCTTTCGACTTGCATGGTTGCATCTGATTGTTCTGCAAAGGGTGAGTGCGGCTGGCGCCGAAAGGGGGCGTTGTTAATGAATAAAATACTTTACAGTTCATGATCCTTTTTTGGCTTTCCTGCGTTAAGCATATGAAAGTTGGAACATTCTCTCCACCTTATGAGAGAGATGGGAACAGCAGAAAGAGAGAAATTCCTGGCTTCGCACCTGCAAAAGTTCCCGCAATTTGGATGTCACATTGGCGGATCGTCAGCTTCAATAGTATTCGAGAGCGAATATAGTTCCAATTGGCTCCAAGCGCAAAAGAGGTCTCCTTGGAAATAATCCTCGCCAAGTCAGATTGTCAATGTTCAATGGTAGTCAGTCCCAAAGGAACTTCACACGTACCGAGCCCGTTCTGCCAGTCATTTGAGGAAACTAGCACCAAGTTTGTACTTGTATATTTTCGCGGTCGGTATGTGATTTTTTCTTAAAATAGGGTTTTTACCATAAGCGCAGGCAAATATAGCCTGAGCCCCCCGAGAGACTAGGTTTTGGAGTTGTTCCGTAACGTAAGATAGTAAACTACCAAAAATGACGTATATAAGAACAGTCGGCTGCCCACCAGGCATCGACGTCCGCCGCAGTCACCCGTCAGGATAGCAACCTGGCCCACGCGGGTGCCTATTGGGCGCCCCCCTTTTGGGGAAGCTCCCTCCCTTCCAATTCCGTTTTTCGGCCCGGAATGACTCCGCCTATATGGTGGATTTGTTCGTTTAGGCTGAATGGCCCCGGATGCAAGTAGTTTCGTTTCCTCTTTTGTTTGTACATCTTCCTTTTTCCCATTTTTTTGTTGGTCAACAACCAACAAAAGTGTTCTTATCCTTCTTCACTACTCTTACAGGCTTGACGGAGTTAAGCTGTCTGGAGGGAATTTTTGACGGAAATCTATTTATGTTAAACAACTTTCGACGCATCTTTGATTTTGATGAAGCTAGTCTGAACTCCAATTCCAGTGTTTCTATAACTCCGAGTCAATCCACAACGACTATTACTGATTCTAGTATTCCATCGTCCGGTACTCAGGGTTCTTATGCGGCTATTTTTGAGGACCACCCGGCCCTTAACCCGTCTAGTGAACGTATAGTAGAGCTTCACTGCTCAATCCGCGAACAATTAGGAGAATTGATGCCTAACAAGAATTCCCAAGATGTTCTGGTTGCGGCCGAAGCTTTACATGGCGAAAGCAACGAAATTCCTTTTCTGGAGCACCTGTTAGAGGATTTAACCAACAACGGAGTAGCAGGTGAAGCCTTTCGGGATGCTATGGATCTAGCGGGGATAGTCGCAAGCAGCCCACTTGAGCAATTTACCATCCTCCCATTGATTCCTATGAAAATAGGAAACTTGTATTTCTCATTCACAAATCCATCTTTGTTTATGCTACTCACTCTCAGTTTGGTCCTACTTTTGCTTCATTTTGTTACTAAAAATGGAGGAGGAAACTCAGTACCAAATGCTTGGCAATCCTTGGTAGAGCTTCTTTATGATTTCGTGCTGAACCCGGTAAACGAACAAATAGGTGGTCTTTCCGGAAATGTTAAACAAAAGTTTTCCCCTCGCATCTCGGTCACTTTTACTTTTTTGTTATTTCGTAATCCCCAGGGTATGATACCTTATAGCTTCACAGTTACAAGTCATTTTCTCATTACTTTGGGTCTCTCATTTTCCATTTTTATTGGCATTACTATAGTGGGATTTCAAAGAAATGGGCTTCATTTTTTAAGCTTTTTATTACCCGTAGGAGTCCCACTGCCTTTAGCACCCTTTTTAGTACTCCTTGAGCTAATCCCTCATTGTTTTACCGCATTAAGCTCAGGAATACGTTTATTTTCTAATATGATGGCCGGTCATAGTTCAGTAAAGATTTTAAGTGGGTCCGCTTGGACTATGCTATGTATCTTTTATATTTCATAGGAGATCCTGGTCCTTTATTTATAGTTCTTGCATTAACCGATCTGGAATTAGGTGTAGCTATATCACAAGCTCATGTTTCTACGATCTTAATCTGTATTTACTTGAATGATGCTACAAATCTCCATCAAAGTGCTTATTTATTTATAATTGAACAAAAGCGAGGAGCTTTTTAGCTACCGAGTTTACGAGGTGAAAGAGTGATAACTTTCCTCGGATAAAAAAAAAGATTCCGAGCACGGCTGATCAAAGTCTATCTTGTCTTTACCACGAGTCATTTTCCTTGGCTAACAATAAAATAATAATAATTTTAGTTTTGCACATATCCGCGGTTCTTCAATTTGCTTTCTCCCTCATAGAGGAAATAAGTAAGGTGGGTATACTAATACTATATTTATCCGCTTATTGGGACTCCTTCTAATGACCTATGCCTTCTGTTATCATTTCCAGTTGGACGCCCCATTAATCCAATTTGAGGAAAAAACGAACTCTTTCCATTTATTTTAGGGGCTTGGAGCAGATGAAGCCTTCCTTCTTTCTTCTCGGTCCGCTTTGGCTCCTGATCTGGAGCTCGCTGTTCTTGGCCTCAGACCTGGCTTCTTCTTGGAGTCCTTGCCCTTTCGATACTTTAGGCCCTTGCCCTTGGCCTGGTCTCGACTCCCCCTGGCTAAGTACTTTCAATCTAGCACTAGCAGGCTAACTACCTGTGCCGCCCCTAAATCTTGGACATTTTGGCGCAGGTTGGAGCCCCTTCATGAAATCAAAGAGCCGGTCCTCTTCCGTCATACCAAAAATGTCCAGGGAGAACTACGAAAGATGGCCTTCACATACTCGCGTATGGGGCCTGTTTGCTTCAGGCTCGTCAACATGGCGGACCACAACCGGGCAGGAAAACCCTCCATTCTGCCTGAAACTTGTCCACAAAAAAAAATCGAATTGCACTTCACCCTCTGCCTTCTTTACGTCTTTTGGTCCGCCACCAGAACTTGGCTGAACTATCAAGATAGATGGCAGCCGTATTCACCGACGCCTCCTCGGACGTAGTCCGAAAGCCGTTCCATATCCCAAAAGTCTTCAATCTTAGCATCTCGGGTGCCAACGAATGCCTTTGATTTCGCTTGATTCGAACCATCTAGGTCGAGCCACTGCTTACGGCCTTCTTTAGTATGGTGACCTCGCCCCTACTCTCTAAAGCTTGCCACCCCTATATATTATATTAGTAAAGCTCGAAACACTTCCACGACCCCCTGGCCTTTCATCATGGTCCGCCTAACCAGCCCATCTTTCTCCAGAGAAGCAACCGCTCGCTCGAAATCTCTCCCTTCAGTTGTGTAACAAGAGAGATCCCTAAATATCCATTTGAAAAAAGAGATGTAGCGCAGCTTTTCGCTCCTTTCCTCTCGCTTCGCTCGAGCTACTTCATACCTGTAAGTCGAGCTCAATTACATCGATCCTTTGTTTTGGGTCAAAAATTTCATGGGTTCCAATCCCTACCTATTCTTCTTGGACAGACATATTTTCATTTTATGATACTATTATACATGCAAGATGTATTGGGGGTACAAAAAGAATCCTTTTTCTTTACAGTCGTATCTACTGTGATAAGAAAGCGCTCTTAGTTCAGTTCGGTAGAACGTGGGTCTCCAAAACCCGATGTCGTAGGTTCAAATCCTACAGAGCGTGATTCCGTTCTTGTTAGGTCTAATTACAATGAAATAACTTCACTAACTTGAAGAACAAGCTGAACCTTAACGGCCTGTATTCGATACTGGGTCATTCATAACAAACCTATACCTTCCCTATTTACTCGACGAATTAAAGGGATTTTTCGTCAGCACGGCTTTAGCTTCCTCTTCTAGTATAGGTTTGGGAGCCCTCGCCCAAACTAGTATTTTACAGAGAGCCGACATTAATAACTGGCCGTGATGAATTTAGTAGATCCTTTTAGGATTAGTAAGTTTAGAAGATCGAACCTATCCAATTTTTACAGTGCGATGTCGCGGACTAGCTGTACCTACCCTTTCTTTTTTGGGGTCAATATCAGCAATGCAGTTCATCCAACGATAAACCTAATCCGAATTATAGAACTACGACACAATCAAACCCGAACGAACAAAATAAAATGTTGAATTGAATCGTACCAGTCTCTACTGGGGGTTCTTACCCTATATATGACGAGCTGAGCTTTGATTTTCAAATTCTTTCTTAAATTAAGAGAAAGCAAGAGAATAGTAAGACTAGGAATTTGCTTATCCCATTCGGGAAGGATCTCATCTCAAAATTATCCATAACTATTTATGTCTCCAGCATGACCACTTTTTTAAATTAGGAGGGAAGTGGGGTAAAGGGCCTCTACTACTCTACTGGAAGGATTCCTCTTTGGCTGATAGGTACTGTAACTGGTATTACTGTGATCGGTTCAAATAGGTCTTTTCTTTTACGGTTCATACTCTGGATTGGGTTTATCCCTGTAGTAATCGGATGAACTGGGTTGTACCTGTTCCGATTCAAAATGACAAAAGAACCGGGCAGCAGTAGGAGCCCTAGGGGTCAGGAGCACTCGACCTTTGAGAAATGAACAGATTTTTTTCTCTTTTTTCTTGTCAAAACCCGAGGAAGAAGTTTCGAATAGGAGCCGAAAGGCGTGAGTACAGTAGACGCTTGAAAGACTATATGGAACTCAAATCTTTCATCCCAGTCTCGAAATAGGCTGTGTCGAGACTGCAATTATTGCTTTCGGGTTCTTTCCCCAGCCAGTCGCCCCTGTGTGGGAGGCTTGGGGACTTATCATTTGTGGGGAATCAAACTATCACGCAACTTGCATTCTGGTTTTCTAAGGATTCCCTATTGCTAGCATAGCAGGGACTACAGAAAGCATAGTTGCACGGAGATTGCCTGCCAGACAGAGGGGTCCAATTAATTACATAATTACACATTTTTTTATTAACGAGATGGCTATAAAAAATTTGCCTATCTTTTTTCAGCCCTCTCTACGCCTTCAACAATGAGATTTAAAAAGAAGTCGTCTTGGTATTGGATCCGCTCTTCTGTTAGCATGAACATTAATTATATTCTATTCGTCTTCTTTATTCTTAAGAAAACCTCAGTGGGGCACGCCCCAACCATAATCCAAGCGGGCCCAATGAGAAGAGACCCGCCCTCCCACTCTCTCTCATTTATTCAGCGAAAAAAACTACATAACGGGGGCCCTTCCGTTCAGAGGTAGCGAATCTACTTTTTTATGTTTTCTGGGGGGATCCTTTGCATGACCAAGTCCAAAGTGGAACATACTTGTATAGTAAATATGCATAAAATAGTAATGAATTTTCATTCTTTCCAAGGAAATATTATATCGCAGCCTTTTTGCACAACTTGCGGATTTGCCCTGTTCGTTTAAAGCGGAAAGCATTCGTTGGAGATCTTCCAAGGAAGACTCCCGATCTTTTTGTCGTCCTTCAAAGAACCGCTCTCGAATGACTTAGTCGATTTATTAGAGAAGCCATTTCGTTCTGCTCAAGTTCAACGTTGATAAAATTATTGTCTGGAATTCTATTCCATTGTTCATAGGTTATGGGGGAAGTTCATTTAGATTAGGAAGAGACTCTTTCCCCCTTTCTAGCAGCGTTCCTGGTGGGGCTAAGCGAAATTCTAGATCTAATGGTTTGTCCGAGCATTCTCCTATTTGTATTTGCACGAACCCAAAAAAATACATAGACAAACAAACATGTGTTAAGCATATAGTTGAAGTAGCATGATTGACCCTAGGATCCTCACCTGCTTAGGGACTCGTGGGATGAGCAAAGAAGATCCATGAGGACGAATAGGCACTGATCAAGAGAGACATGAAGACCAACGGCCGAATGTGACATTTTGGACTAAAAAACGACTGATTAAAGACCGACCGTCTGAACTGAATATTTCTTTCTCAACGGTGGGCCTTGGCAAAAAGGCAAGACTTGGTCAAACAACTAAGACCTTGTGATCCAAGCAGCAAGCATACAACCGCATGCTCTTACCCTTGCTATTCACTTCTCATGAAAATTCCCCAAAATCTCTTGTACCGTACCCTTTTGTCGAGCAGCCCTTTCGCCCCTGCCTTGATATTCTCTTTTTGGCATTAGCCCATACATATCCCTACCTAAATACATAGACCATTGGTAGAACAAATCCCTCCATAGCTTTCTTCTTGCCTACCCTTTGTTGTTGTTGAGAAAGAAAAGATCTCCGTTTGTACACCAGAAATGGATTTCTCAGATTCTCAACCAGGTCAAAAGTGGAGTTTTGCTAGGCATTTGAAACTTTCTCGAGAAGAAGGCTATCATTTAACCGGAGACTCACGTCCCTTTGTTTCGTACGCTGGGGGGAATGCCTTCTCTTAAGTAGTCGTTCCGGTTGTTAAGTCGTGACTACTCATTTACAATCTTATTGCGGATAAGGAATCGTTGATACGCAGAAGTTGTGAACCTAAACCCCTATCTGAGGGTAAGGTTCCAGTAGTTGTGCCCGAACCATCTTTTGAGGCATACCGGCCTACTGAATGAGGCGAGAAAGATGTCGACAATTAGGTTATCTTTCTTTCTGTCTGACCTGTTTGGTTCCTTTCGACTTGCATGGTTGCATCTGATTGTTCTGCAAAGGGTGAGTGCGGCTGGCGCCGAAAGGGGGCGTTGTTAATGAATAAAATACTTTACAGTTCATGATCCTTTTTTGGCTTTCCTGCGTTAAGCATATGAAAGTTGGAAGATTCTCTCCACCTTATGAGAGAGATGGGAACAGCAGAAAGAGAGAAATTCCTGGCTTCGCACCTTTCCTTCCCCGTGGTTTAATCGGAGTAACCGCGTAAGACATATTCTTTGGCAAAGTAAGCTCACTGCCTGAATTTAGGAGTGAAAGAGCCCTCCTCGCTCTTGGTCTAACTATCCTTATCAGATGCTGCTTATTCGATCCATTAGGTTCTTCGATTTGTTCAGAAAAGAAACGAGAGACAAGAAAACATCTTTGATTACAATTAAAAGGAACAATCTCAAATAGACCAAGGGTTAGGAAGTTAGTAGTTGGGATAAATCCCCATCTAAAGCACAGGCTATGAAACCGACCTGGAAACAAGGGTTTCTTAGAGCTCCCAATGTAAGAACCTTAAATCCTCTTTCAAGGGCTAGAAACATCGTCAATTTCATTTCTACCTCATTTTATTTTAGCACTTTTTTGTTGAAGATCATCGTCTAGTTTTGCTAGAGCAGGTTCCCTCGATTCAGCTTTGACTAGCCATATTCTACGGGGCAGATCTTTACAAACATCTATTTCAACACAGATTCGCGCAACACTTGGTCGAGAGAAAGTGGCTGCTGCCTCGTCAATTTTTAGTGGTAATAGCTTTAAGTCGTTCGCTTAAGCGAGTTCAGTGGGACTCAAGGCTGCTTCCGGTGGATGACATCTTAGATAGGGCACCTCTCTCACATTTTCTATCTTTCTATTCAGCGACCAACTCACTCAGAAGAGAAGCCTAATCCAATTCTTCTTGTCCAATCGCTAGTACGATTGATCCGAATCACCACCCCCTCGATCGTTCAGTCGAATCCATATTACTCAGTCTATTCTCCGCTACTGAGATAGACCGGCACGAGTAACTATGCGCTTTGTGGGGATTGGATGATGTATACGTTCTGCGGCTAAGAGAATTGCATGTCGAGAAAAGGATAGGGAAGTGGCCTTTTCCTAATGCCTAAACTACCAAGAGCTGATTCTTCCTCCACTGATCACTACCTTTGAGCTAACTGTATCGGATGAAATGGTAGCAGATTCGTTCACAGGGGATTCCTTAAAGGTTAAGAGTTCGAAAGAGTAAACACTTGGATTCTATGCCATCTCTTCTACTATTGGACCTATTGTGGGCATCTATCTCATATCTGTCTTACCAATAGCTCTTTCTATTCCCACACCGCTTACCTGCCACTATCTTTACTACGTTCTAGAATTTAGGCACATACCAATGGTGATGTAACTACCTTACTCGATGACACCGAGGTTACCGAGAGATTTCCTCTACCTACCCTGCCACAGCAACCGTAACTGCAACCGAACCGACACTCATATTATGGACTAGACTAAGCAAGCTACCCGCTCTCGTAATCCCTTAAAGGGAGAGAGGCGGAAAGAGTGCGAGTAGAGAGAACGAGCGAATAGAGGGGAATCTGTTCGGTCTTACCTTACTGTCAAATCCAGTGCTATTTTAGGGTGTTGAGTGGCAGAAAAGGGACCTGGATGCCTATTCGGAACATCCCTATTGTCCCCGGGAGGGTGAAAAGTACCCCCCATTTTTATGTCCCTCTTATTAATTCCGATTTCACATTTCTAATCTCCAGGACCATCCCTAATGAACCTAATGATGAAGAGGACAAAGATACCCACTTTGAATACCAGGGATGTAATTTCAATGAACCAATAATTGCAATGGACGGTGACGATCTAGATGAGGATGATGAGTTAGAAATTCCTGATGAGATGTCCCGATTGATTGAACATGATGATAAGGGGATAGTACCCAATCCGTAGGAAGTGAAGATAGTCAATCTGGGGTCAGAAGATGACAAGCAGGAGGTGAGGATTGGCACTAAAATGACTGAAGATGAGAGGGCTAGACTGATCGATCTCTTACGAGAATGAAAAGATATCTTTGCTTGATCGTACCAAGATATGATATGCCTGGCTTAGAGCCAGATGTAGTTGTGCACAAGCTCCCTCTGAAACCTGGATATAAGCCAGTGAATCAAAGGCTTAGGAGGATGAATTCTCCTTGCGATAAAAGAGGGTGCGAGATAGATAGTTGTCTTATTCGTAGGATGGGACAGACTGACTTCCTTAAACAGGAGGCTGCCTATAAGATGGATATTGTGTAAGGCTAAAAGGATAGCAAGGGAGTGTAGTGGTCGTTTTGGAGGTCGCATACCTTGGTTGCAGTGACATCGACACTGACGAGTCCTATCATTTCCGCAGCTCCAACAAGACTAGCAGTAAGGGATGCAGAGGGTGCACTTGGAGAATTTGTTCCTAAGTAAAGATCACGAGGAGGTCCTGCGGATATATAGCCGAGTGAATCTCGAAGCTTGCTCCCCCAAAGGAGCTTTTTAGCTACGTAGCTTTCGATAGCGAGCCAGGTTTCGTTATTTTATTTTTACACTATTCGATTGCAACTCATCGCCATCCTCATTTACGTCACGATGTGCACCTGACTCAGGGCTGTCCATTCCTGTGGTTCAGGCCTGGTCTAGTAATAGTAAGCTATTCCTAATCCGAGTGCTGGGCAGAGGATTTGATAGAATTTGACGATTAGGAGTGGCCTTTTCTGGGCCATCCAAGGCTCCTAGTAGGATAATCAGTTACAGCACATCCAAAGCTTTTCTTTTAAGCAGTTCGGAACAATTTATAATGCATCCCCGGGACATTGACCCTTTCCTAACAAAGCCATTGTGAATTTGAGTCATTCAATTGAGCGAACGAGTTTGAGTTCCATGTCGTCCAGTCGAGCTTATTTCGGATTAATGAGGCGCCTTATTTAAAGCCTGCAAGCCCGCGTGTCGGACTCTTGCTTTTCCCTGGTATGGGCGAAAGCTATTGCTTTCAGATAGCTTATAAGCTATAATGGGGTTCCGCTCCTAGACCTGTACGTGGCTTGTTAATGAATCTCCTAGTTCGGGTGTTCCAAGCTGAGACTTCTTCTTCCTTATCTAAATCTAAAGAGAAGAGTCTTCCATCGACTTGACTGAGGCCGGGACGGAGTGGCTAGCTACCTTATTCCTTAATTGAAGCTACATCCGCAGCCAATTTCATCCTTTATTGGAATTGGACTCTCTTAACTAATCAAGCATGGCACTTATAGCTAATTAATAAAATTTTATCTTAAGCAGTATGCTTCTTCCCTTCAGAATGGATCGGTCAAGCTCTTCTTCCGCGAGATGTTCCTGAGACTGACAATCATCGGCAAGCGATTTGGAGATCACTTTCCTCGAATCCCGAAAGACAGACTTCCTGCAAAGAAACCCTAGGCCAAGAACTTTCTTCTATAGCATTTAATGTCGTCTGTTAACAGGCAAAAAGCGGATTCAATTCATCTGCACAAGACATTCGAGAGCTGGAATTATTAAAAAGATTCATCCTCCTCTAGAAGTATAATGGCTTAGAGTAAACCTAGATATGGCAAGAAATTAAGTATTCGACATTCTCCCAAAGCATTCCGTCTGATATAATCACCCTGTGATGCAAAGTCGGACAAGGGGGAAAGACATGGAATTGATAGGGAACCGTAGCCAAGTGGCTAAGGCATGAGTCTGCAAAACTTCTATTCGTCGGTTCGAATCCGACCGGTTCTTACAGCGCCATTCCACCTATCATTTTTTGACATGGTTAGTGGATAGAACGGGGGCCCCCGGATCAAAGGTTCAAAGCTTGAGAGATTGCATAGGATTGGCAACCCTACTTTCATATGAGGTTAGAGGCAACAGCCTTAAGGCTTTTTTTTTCTTTCCTTTTGCTCGGCCCTTGTCTCCATTTCCTTTGGAAGCAATCAGACAAAAAGACTGATAAATGTTTTCCGCGTCTTGCCGATTGTAGATTGCTCTGGTAAGTGAACCTAAGAGCTTAACGGATTCATAGGACTAGAAGCTGAGCAGTGTGCAGCAGAGAACTCTAGCTTTCTTTCTATTTGATTGACCTGCTGGATGATAGGTTGCACTGTCCCTTCACTTCGTGTCCTCGGATTGGAACAGCGGGCTATAGAGGCCAGTTGGAGGATGAGCTACTTCTTATACGGATGCGTATCCCTTTTGTCCATACTAGGAAAGAGACTGGTACGAGTCGGGAATTCAAACTACAATCTTCCTTTGATACTCCTTCTTCAAGCATTGATTCCCATAGTTCAAAACTAAAGGTGGAAAAGTAAAGTGACCCTCCCTGATTCAACTTCTCTCAAGGGCCTTTGACAGCTGTCCAATCGGTATAGAAAACCGTCATTTTCTTCTCCCCGTACGGATCCATGTTCCGCCTTTAAGTTCTCAATTCTAAATAAGTGAAGCGGCACTCCTCCCTGGCTTGGAGCGAAGAGATAGACTGAAGGAGAAGACGACGTTTGCCCTTATCTCGATCCTGCTCGGTAAGCTAAGAAGGGGGTATAGGCGGATGGGAAGGCTTAGTATGCCTTTCAAAAGGATAACGTATAAAGCAGAAGAGGACTAGGATCGCTCTACCTCCACCCGAAAAAACCCTTTTGATTTTCTCCGGCGTAAAACTCTTTTGGTGGGTCCGTTGGAACCAGATTCATCGAGTGTGTTTGAGGATTTGGATTGAGGTAGAAGGCATGTGACCTCAGGACATGGTGCTTCGAGAAGACTGAATACGTTGACCCACTAACAAGAGCAGAGCTAGATCTTTTCTTTTTTAGAGAAAGCGGGATAGGCTGTTCCGGTAGAAAGCAGCTACGCTGGGTTCTTCTAAAAAGTACCTCAGAGGCTACGAGAAAGATCTGAGGGCGATCTCGCATTGCTGCCTCACAAAGCCTTTCCTGCTTTATATAAGCAATACGCAAGTAAAACAAGCACTCAATTGCGGCTTACCGCTCACCTTTGAATCTGTGCTTACGCTAACGCTAGCTCAATTACATCGAGCCTTCTCAGTCAGCGCGCCTTCTTCTCAATTCTCAATTCCATCTTTCCTTCGTACCTGTTCGCATCGCCACTCTTAGTATAGTACCATAAAAACTTACTATTTCACTCCATCTTCTTCTGCTTCGGGCATCTCATCCGCTTTTTGCGCCTTCTCAGTCGGGTGCTCTCCTTCTTGAAGAACATCATAAGGGGTATTTCTCTCTCTTTCACTTGTTATTTCTTCCGCTTCGGGTATCTCTTCTTTTATTCAAAAAGAATCCTGATATCTCCGAGAAACTAGGAACTGTTAAGTACATAGACATGCTATTTGGACGTGATGTAAGAATCGATTATCACATCATATACTATATTAAGTCACTTGATACTTACTTACTCCCCAAAAGCATGCTATGCTCAAAGGGAGAGGGAGGTCGGTCCGAATTAAACTATGTCGGGGAAAGGCTTGGCAACGAAGCTCGTCGAGGAAGATGGTCGGAGACCGTCATCCCAATATGGAGGACTTTTGGGGCGCCTATAAAACTCTTCACTGACACGACTAAGGCATTCTTTCCGTCATTGGGAAACTACTTCCCCTTTCGAGCAATGGGATTAACAGGACTTGGACGGATCCCTCAAAGGAAATCGCCCCTTTCTAATGCGACCATGTAGTACCAACCCCTTCTACGAGGAACCTATTGGCAAGGTTGAGAGATTGGGTAAGCTGCGAGACAGTGTTCACCACGCTCGCCATAGCGAGGGCCAGCTTGGATTGGGCATGCTTTCTTATGCTACTACTACACATCCTATGACTCTTCCTTCCTTTCGGTAAGCTCAGTCCTCGAGGGAGGATCAGAGAATCCACTCTATACCTTAGGGCTAGCAGTCTCTCTTTCTGTATCGGCTTTACCTATCGAATGGGCTTCTTCGTTGAGTAGACGTCTCGAGGGAACAAAGCAGACAAAATCTGTTTTTTAGTAAAAACTCCTGCTTCTTTTCTGCCTCGACTAATTTCTATTGGGTTCTTAATCCTTTTCTACCTAACTAGCTTCAACCGAGTTTTCGGTAGGCTAGGAAGCATTTCTTTTACTCTTATATGTCTATTAAGTGTTTTGATCCTTGCGCCGATTCTCGTCTTTCGTCTTTCGTTTTGTGTGTCGAGCGAGTTTTGAAAGAAGGTTCCCGGTTGGATTTGTATGAAGAAGCCTATCTTTCTAGCCCTAAGTGAGCCATAGATTGTGAGTGAGCTTTCGATATAGGAAGCGAAAGCACCTCCGCCTTTCATGTCAAGGAAAGGAGTAAGGGGCTAGCGATACGAATTCCCATTGTTTCGTTCAATTATACGGGCTACTTAATTATAGTACAGCCCAACCCAAAAGTAAAGCAAGCCCAAGTCCATGCAAGAAGGCCCACAAAAGGCTATAGACCATATAGCCTCGGCCCATAGAGCTTTCCGTCAAATTTTTTTGTCACTTTCTTCTTTTATAAACTTCTTCACTAAACTAAATTCAAAAAAAGCTGTACTGACTAGTGTGAACTTACGGATTGAGCTGTAAACGGTACCTTTGCTGGGAAAAAGCAAGCGTCTGATCAGATCAATCAAGTTAATCAAGGACGGAGCTGTCGAGTGAGGATTGGCCGAGGGGAGTCCATGATGTAGTTGGGTACAAATAAGCCAGTAAAAAAAAGACACGTAGAAGCCAGTGGGGTAGGGAAACGAGGACAGATCACATGGTTTTGTACTTGGGGTCAGGGGCTGGAGATTGACGATTGACTGAGCGTGCTTTGGCAGCTCGTGGTGGAGTACTCTCTGACGGATTCGCTCTATTATTGCTTCCTATTCTTGAGGGAGTGATCGGGATTAAGCCGCGTGGCGATACCCGCGAAAAATGAAGTCCTATTCGCTCTTTGGGGTGGGCCTTTCGTACTCAAATCCGTACGGGGAAAGGACAATTATTCAGCAAAATCTAGTGGATGGGGTTCCATATTCATGAAAAGCCAGGTTTGAACCATGTTACGGAACCAAGACAAGAATTCTTACTAATAATAAGAAAGGGCGTTAAGCATAATAAGAAAGGGTTAAGGGCCTCCAACGCCTATAAATAGAAGCTTCTTTCTCTATTTGGCAAAGCAAAGGGAGACGGGACCAAACTTAGAAGTAAGAAAGAAAGACTTTGAGTATGGATATCGTCGGAAGACTTTCAATAATTCAGCAAGAAATACAGAGGGTCGAAAGCGAAAAGCTCCAACAAGAGCAAGGGCTAGGGCTGATATGGGAGCATCCGCCTGCTATCGATCCCAGGATACTAGGAAGGGTAATGGAAGAGATAAGGGCCCGCATTCGTGCGCTCGAGGAAAGGAAGAGGGCGCTGCTCGAAGAAAAGGAAGCGCTCATTGTGCAGGGGGCCTCCAACAACCGGAGGGGAAACGGCGGAAACTAGAAGAGAAGAGTCCGTCGACTCTTTCTAGAAGATTTAAATAAGTATTCCGTCGAGTGTGCGTGGCTTTCTTTGTTATGTTTCATGTTGTTCTATGTCTTTTGTTCACTTAATATGTTTTTAGTTAACTTTGTAATGTTGTGTTTAGTTGTTTGGCTGCTTTGTCTATGTGTGCGTAAGCTTCCTATTGGATGTACTTCCCATGTATGTAACGGCTATTAATGAATAAAAAGTGCTGGTTTGTCTATGTGTGTGTAAGTTTAACGGCTTGATTGTCAAGCTTGGTAGTCCGGTCCCGAGTTAGACTTTCCAATATATCCTCGCTCGTAAGCATAACAAGAAAGAAGAGAGAGTTCTTTTACTCTTTTGAGATGCTTGAATGAATTCCATCCTCTAACTAGTCCACCCGCCAAGACTGAAGACTATCCTCCCTCCCCCGGGTGAAAGACTTGCCTCAGTGCTCTCCCTTTGCGGGATTAAGATTCGGTATGTGTTCCTTGAAGAGGTTTAGGCTTATTCCGTATAAAGGTGCCACGGGAACGGAACAGAAGAAGAGAAAGACCTACCAGAATTTCAATTAACCTGAGGGCACATACCGCCTTAGTAAGGAAAAAGACTTCTACCGGTCTAGAGGACTCTCTATCGTCCTAAGAGCCGATCACGCAATTAGAGCTACGAACAGTTTGATTGTTCTTGGGCAACATAATCATGAAGACAATAAGGGAAGACTAGAGTAGAAACTTTAAAGGTAATGGTATGCGAACAAATCGTTAGCTGTCAAAGCACGTTCTATAAAGCATGGATAGAAGGAAACTAGCAATATCACAAGATAAAAAGCAAATTTGAATTAGCTTTAACAGCAGCGAGAAAGAAAGTTTTGTAATGAAACCTAGAACTGAATCGAAGCTACTTGAAACTTACGAAGCAAAAACTTGCTGATATGATATATATATATCTTTACTGCTCTAGCCCAAGGCTTGCAAGAACTTCAGATATCTCTTTTGCCCTTGTTGTTGGCTTACTGGCTAGAGCTGGGTTTATCACTCAAAATGGTTCGAAAGCAGAAGCACTAGAGCTAGATGCCCTCTTTTCCATAAGATTCTCTTTCCCAAAATCTTCTCTTTCCTTACGCTACGTAAACTGGCCCTACGGCAACTACTCCTAATGATCTCGCGAAGCCGGCCATCGGTAAGCATACCCTGGGCCAATTACTGGCATTGACGAGAACGGCTTTCTTTTCCGGTACCTAATACTAGTTGACCAGAGAGAAGGCGACTTCTCCGCCAAGAACCAAAGCTTTCATTCTCTCTGGCCCCGCTAAGCATTCGTTCCCAGTCGACTCAACAAAAAGAAAATGCACCTTAGCTTATAACTTCATTCATTCGAAAGGTCGATCGTCGCTGGAATTTAGGAGCAAATCCTGAAGAAGGCGAGAGCTAGCTTATGGGCCCCCTCCTAAAGCCATGAGAGTTGGTCAGAAAAACGTTCTCATAGACTATATTGAGGAGTAAGGAAAGAAAGGGCTTCCAGGACAATGAGATCCTTCTTGTCTTGCATGGGCTTGGGCTTGCTTTGATGATGGGTAGGCTTGTTGTGGTCATTACGTGTCCAGCATTTCACACACCTCCCTCCACTACAGGTCTGCTTTTAACGGGGATTCTCCTCACTGGAATCTTTATATGTATATGTCCCAATAATACGCTAAGAAAGTATAAACTACGTAGGCCCGGTTGCAGTCTCGTCTTCGCCTTGCCTTGCTAACCTTCCCACGCCTACGTCATGCCAAAGCTCAAAGCTTTATCAAGCCTTTAAATTCCTACGACGGACCTGGTATCATAACTCTAGAAAAAGCACTCCTTTTCCGTCCGCTCAAACGTATCTTGATGCCTTTGCTCTAGCGGAATGAATATCCATAGCGGGCTTTCTCTCTTCCCCCTCTCGGGTTTATGGTCCGTGCAGCCGTATACGCTTCCTAAGCCTTTTCTTTCTTCCTGAGACCGCGCTTCGATGCGCTTGCTCTAGGTTTGTTTGCTCGTGCTTCTTTCGAATGACATCGCTCGTACAAGTCGACGCTTTGCTTTGCACCCTTTCGTCTACTCTGATTGATAGACGGAACCCTACCCTCTCAACTCCATTCGACACGTGAAATTTCTTTTCCGTCAATACGACCTGCAATTTGTACTTGAATTCCTTTTGTAAGATAGCTCATGAATGAAGCTTTCAAACCAGTTCCAGATTTCAGGAGTTTAGGAGTGCATATGAGTTCATGAGTGCATGAGTCAAGGTGCGCTTCTCTTCCAATCGAATATTTTCTATTAAAGCAACGCCAAGAGGAGAAGTATACCAGTCCGGCGCAATCAGTTATCAACCAAACCCTTCTTTTTCTTTTGCAACAGGATAGTCTCCCGAAACAGGTCAAATGGTAAATCCAGAAGTTCCCGCCTTCCCCAGAGTTCTTCCTTCTAAGAGGGTTGGCACAAAAGCAGCAGATATTGAAAGTAATAGCAAAGAAGGCTAGGCTACTCGAACCAGATTCTATTCTATCTTATACCATAATTTGCTAATCTCGATGAAAGAGCAGGTAACTACATAAGGAACTTGGTCACTCGCTCTTTCTTCTCTACGGTTTACGGATACTTACTCGTGCACGGAATTAAACAAGAGGAGGTGAGGTGTAATGAGGAGCTACAAACCTTCCTTTAACCGTCTGATGCTCTTATCAGTTTGATAAACCACTGCCCGAAGAATAGGTAGCCTTCGACC